>JAVJGJ010000014.1:25426253-25457130 GCA_035590215.1 Microhierax caerulescens | reverse complement strand
GGTTGAGGGAGGCGATTCGTCCCCCGTTCTCAGCGCTGCAGAGACCACACTGGGATTATTGTGTCCAGCTCTGGGTTGCACAGTACAAGAAAGGCATGGACATACCAGACTGAGTCCAGCAAGGGACTGAATGATCAAAGCTTCTGGCACGAGAAGAGGTTGAGATATGGGACTGTTTAGCCTGGAGAAGAGATGTGTACAAATATCTGACGGGTGGGGAGTAAAGATGACTGAGCCACAGACTTCTCAGTGATATCCACTGAAAGGACAAGACACAATGGACACAAACTGGAACTGATAACCTTTGTCATTGTGAGGGTGGTCAAAGACTGGTACAGGTTTCCCAGTGAGGTTGTGATGTTTCCATTTGTGAAGACATTCAGAAACCTGACTGGAGCAGGTCCTGAGGAATCTGTTCTAGCTGACTTTGCCTTCAGTACCTCTGCTTCAGATCAAGAGTCTTCTCTGAAGTTGTGCATGCTACTGTGTTACTGCTTTTAAAACAAAGATTGCTTGAAAGACAGATGACTTAAGAAGAAACTCTGAAGAAAGAGTTAATTAATATGACACATTTTTCACCTAGTTCAACAGAAAAATATATATGCTCAAAAAGCACACTAGAAGGAAATTAATCTTTACTTTGGTACCTTCCTTTTGGTGGTGATTCTGTGTGACTGAACTTTTCATGTGTCGAAGTCTAAAATCTCTGCAAAGAAGTTTAGATAAACGATTTAGTTTGAATATTTTTCCTGTTTCTACTTATTAATTATGGCTTGGTTTAAGCCACCATGTAAAAATGACAAGAATTTGCATTGTTCCTAATTTCCTTCTGAGGTTGGCATATTCAGTTTCCCTTGCATGTATTACATTTGCATTACTTTTAAACAGAACCAATTTTGGCATTTGGTTTCTGTAAGACTGAAATCTTTCAGTGGCTCAGACGAAGTACTTGCCAAGTTCCACCTTGTCAGTCACAGAAGTCTTATTTCCCGCTCTTGAGAAAAACTCTCCTTTTACACATAATACATAACATAAGGTAACGTGAGAAAGTGAGACACTGAACAGTAATTAAAGCTACGTGTGTGCAAGCATGTGTGTGTGTGTGTCAGATAATAAGCCACTCATTCAGCACAGATATGCCCAAAGATCACTTGAAGAGTCTGTGCAAGTAGCAAAATACCTATGTTTACCAGAGAGGTTATCCTTCAGTGCACTACAATAACAGAGATGAAACTTCGTATGTTTTGGGGCTATACTTTCTCTCAGGGTTTCCAAACTGTAACAGCACAATATAGAAGGCATCATTTTGGTATATTCTGGGTTATGAAAACAGAAAAAAAACATGAAAACCAAGAAAAGCACACATCAACCATGGGAAAGATAAACTCATAGAAAAAAAAAAAAGTTTTCTTACTCTGCTAGACTCTTTATTCTGATCAATCTAATAAACAGATACTATATAAACTTACTACAGCTAAACCATACTGACAGTGGAGGGATTTTTAAGCAAATATGGAAATGTAATGGTTGTACCTAGTAAGAAGTATATTAATTAAAAAAACTTCCTTTAGCATACAATGTTAAGGTTAAGACCCAGAATTCTTTTGAAGGAAGAAATTCAGTCTTCTTTGAGTTATCAAAGGGCAGCTTTTCAGGGCTTATTCACTGACATGTTCAAAACCAAACTCTAGTCAAGGAAAATTCTGTTTATTGAAGACAAATACACGTAGCAATTACTCTAAGCTATAAGACTTCATAGCAAAGTGAATATAGGCTAGAGAAAAGTTCTAAATCAATATACGTAAAAACAGAACCAGAATTAAATTCCCTCTGACACAAATATGAATCATCCAGAACTACTGAGGAAACCTTAACACATAGAGAATTTTAAACTATTTAAATCTAAAAAAATATGTTTAAAAACATGCTCAAAAATCTTAGAATTCTGTAAGAATTGTAATAACATAATAACAAAAATCAGAATTACATCACAGCAAAAAATTTCTATAAGAATAAATAATAAAACATCTGAAGTTATTCTAACCTAATACCATTGCTGCTTCTGCATTATATTAGAATCAGAAAGAATCATATCACTCAAGCTAAAGGTCTTTCTAGACTACCAACTATAAGAAAAGCAGTGTGCATCACAGGCTGTGCAACTTGGGAGTATGCTTTTCCTGTTCAGAGGCAGTAAAAAATTCTCAAATCAAATATCACCTAAGATTCCCAATTTTGAAACATAAGTTCTGGCCAAGAAACAAATGATCATGTTAAATTCCTGTATGCATGTTCGGACCTATAATTGCATTTGTTAGTGTCCTTGACAGACCGAAAAAATAAATAGAATATAGATCATACTAATAAAAACAGCTATAGCAAACAGCTTGAAAAGGTCTCCATGGTAAAATAACTCTAGCACTTAGCAGAAAACGGACACATGGAAAAGCATTACACCAGATGGTAATTTAGAGAATATGTATCATTTTTTTTTTCTTCAGAATAAACCTGAATTATTTTTAAGCAGACATTTGTTCCATAAAAAATATGAATTATTTTAGTTTGTCAAGTAAACGCATAGTAAGATTTTTGTATTGACAGTACAAGTAACTTCCTGAGACCCCATCTACTGGTCCTCTCCTCAGCCGATTACTAAAACCTACTGCTCTTTAGACTACCTGAAATTACTACAAAGTTACTTTGGTTATGTCCCTCCTGGTGCTACTCCTGTTTTCCTGAGCTGATAAAACTTGATAGATCTTGCTTATGTTCAGCCCTCATCTGTCTGTGCACACATATTCTTAAAGACTGATACACAGTCTTTAAGAATATGAGAACAGGTAAGCATACTAAATAGCAAATACATAAAGAATGAAGAAGTGCTGAAGAAAACACCAGCATGCTCTGACACAACAGAAGGTCCCTTATTTTCCTAATTGCTTTTTTTTAATTCAGCTAAGACAACCATACTTGAGCAGATATACAATTAACTTCTGAAAAAACTTTTTTTTCATGATTGATAGATAAAATACACATTTTTACTATTACTGTGTAATTTCTAAATATCAGAGGACTTTATTAAGGATGTAACATATTTCTATTTTCATCACAACAGCAAACCTAAGTAAACTAAAATTGTCTGTCCTGCTATTAATGTATTATGAAATATAGCTTCACTTTTGGGAACAGGTGATCAGTGAGCCATTTTTATATTCACAGATCTACTTTCTATTACCTCTAGATAACACGCAAACAGTGTGGTCCGAGTACAACAGATTTGTTTTGTAGTACTGACATCAGCCAAGAATCTCAAACACCAAACAGAAAATACAATGACAGTCTCAGTTTACAGCTCTAAGAAATCATGTATTTTAAAATTCCTAAAGAAATCACCACACTAGATTTTATGGTTTACCTACAAAGCATTTATCTTGCATCCCTGAATTTATACAGTGCAAAGCAAAAAGGACAGAAGACTTCGTAAGAGCTTGTATACAGTAAGCAGCATTAAAATCTGTAGATATCTGGGTGGGGAGAAAGTATGTCAGAAACTAAAAACAATGGGAAAGATTAACTGTTATTAGGAAGCCAAAACAAATCATAACTGAAGCATTATAAGTTACTTACCAATAGAGATAGGGTTTATCCTTATCTACATTGATATTGTTTAGTGGATCCATACGAAACCAGGTGTTAAGAGTAAACCCATTTTGATAAGGCCACTTAGCAATAGGAGGCAATGCAATTGCCTGGAGGTGGAGGGGAGAAAAAGGAAACAGCAAGTCAAGAAATTAATTTTTTGAGAAGTATTTTTAAAGGTAATGCCCCTCTAAAATCCTGTCATTCTAGACCTGCAGGTCTGCTTTAATTTTTAAATATTAAAGAAGAATATATATATAAGAAACCCCACCTTTCAAATAGTGCTTTTGAATAAATGCATTAGTTTTCCATCTATTTTAAAATACTTCAGTTTTTAACTACATAAATCCTACCAATAGAAGACATGGAATTAAATTTGTGAACAGGCAATATTAAGAGAAAAAATAGAAAAGCGACTTCTGCAGGAATTAAACTAGAAATTCGGCTTTCAGTAAGAATTCATCTTATCAATAGAATTAAACATTAAGGGCAAGCATATCCCAGTGAATGGTTGAGAGATTCACTGTTAAAACTGTATAAAAAAGGTTGTTCTCTGACATTCAAGAGCACTATCAGTTGGGGTTTTTTCCCCCATACACACTTAGTAAGGTAACAGACTGAAAATTTTACCCCCATATTCAGTTAAACACATTAATAGTAAGGCATAGCCTGGGAAGAAATTTGTTTTTTCATTTTTTTATTTTTGTGGGCTGACTGATGAAGAACTTCGAGAGGACTCTATCCCTGGGCAAGACCCTGAATACCTGGATCTAACTTTGAAGTTAGGTACTCGTTAGAGAAGCAATCAGACAAGATGAACTTCCGAGGTCACTTACAGAGTAAGTATTTTCTATAATACTGATAAAAGACAAAATATTTTTTCCCCTCAGTATCAGAACTATACAAAACTTGAAGTAATATAAAAAAATCTAAGAACTTAAATGGTTGTAATAACTTAGAGATTACTGCAGTAGGCACTACTTACAATAAATTCTTTCTCCCTCCATCAGACAAAATATAGAATATTTAATGCAAAAGTAGTTAAGGAGTAACAGCCTTTAATAGTGCTTCTTGAAATAAGTTGTATGTGAATGTAAAACAGAAGAAAATAATTTTATAAATAAAAATAGCATGTTATTTCTAAGTTTATTTAACTGATATTTTTCAGTTTCAGTAAGATCATTTTAACTCTTATCACACTTTAAAATAACAAAGACTAGTTATTTAATCCTTGTACTGATGATACTGTGTTCTTATTGAAGCCATCAGTGATACTGACTGAGCACTGGTACAGGTTGCCCAGAGAGGTTGTGAAGTCTCCATCCTTGAAGATGCTCAAAAGCCATCTGGACACAGGTCTGGGCAGCCTGCTCTAGGTGGCCCTGCTTCAGAACAGGTAAGCTGGCTGAGAAGACCTCCAGAGATTCCTTCCAACCTCAACCTTTCTGTGATTCTGTGATGCTTAGAATGTCACAGTTGGAAATGTGCTCAAGGAGTGCTCAAATTGTGTCCTGTCCCGATTCATAATGAAGACTACAAAGAAATGTAGCAAACTCATTCATTGCTTAAAATGAGAATGGACATTAGTCTCTGGGCAACAGAGTCAGAATAACCAATACAGCAAGTACAGAGTGGGACTGACTTTTCATTATTTTTATATGCAAGGCAATTTCTGAGAAGTTTTAAGAGCAGCGAAATAGGTGATTAAGAATGATGGGGAACTCATCACAGTAAATTTTAGAATCAGATACAGCAACATGCTCAGATTATTCTAGCGTTTGACTAGACAAAAGTAGTAACACCGATTCTGCTGCTAGCCTGGTTCTAACTGCTCAGCACAAAACATTCCAAGGAACTCTTCTGGGATATCCACTCCTGTCTCCTGAGAGGGAGCTCCCTGCCTGAAACAGGAAAAGTCAGGAACACCACCTGGGAATACTGCCACCACCACAAGGTGCCTCCTAATGGGGTGACTCCTGTGCTGCTAGCACAGACGTAACAGTACTGGGAAGAGCCTGGGAAAAGCTCTCACCAGCAGATCAGCAGACTGGTTGTATTGGCAGACAAGAACAGCAGACTCTTGTCTCTTTCATACTGCCCCTGAAGCCTTGGATATACAAGGAGCATGCACCCAACTTTAAAGAGGGCCAATCTGATACTTATCATGCCAAGTAAATATTATGCTGTTTCTCTGTCTGATGTCATCGCTGTGCATCACAGTTGAAAAACTGAACTCAATGCCAGTAAACTAGGTCCTATCCAGCCTCTTTCTTCTAATTAAGTGCTTTGCTGTTTGGGTCACTTTGTAAGTAATTGCCCTTGGTCCACTTGAGAGGATGATTCTTCTCCAGAACTTCATAGTGTAATCCAACATGCACTACTTAAGACACATAAATTTGAAACTCAAATTTCTTGATTTACAGGTGCACAGTCAATGATGAGTGGTATGTGATACAAGGAAATAGAAATGCCTATTGTGCATTTCAGTCCAGAAAAACTTTATGCTCCTGTAATCGATGCACCTCTTTGGACAGGGAGGAATGTTTGGAATTCTTCCCCTGCAGAACTTTTTTTTTAAAGCTCTGATACAAAATTAAATTTGAGAGACATTTCATCAGGGTTTGCCTCTGAAGCCCAAAAATGTCAAAGCAGCATGTGTCATCATAGACATTCATATTCTGAAACAGCTGTCTTGCTGCTGCATGTACTTTTAGGAGAGGTTAACTGTGGTTTTAATTTAGCAGTAGCAAATTAAACTGTGTCTTTCAAAATTCACTAATTAATCCCTTACACAATCCGCCCTATGCATTTTGCTGACACATCTGTTTGTGCAGCTGAATATCAAAAAAGATCAAGGAAGTGATCCAGCCAAAAATAACCCAGGTGAAAAACAGTGATTTTCAGCAAGTTTATTTCCCTGATGCAATCTGCCACACCAACAGCTGTATTCACAAAGAACAGGAGGTGGTGGTTTTTGCTTGAATACAACTATCAATGCTATTGAGGAAATAAAAGCAGAACAGCCCAAGAAAAGCTCCTACCATCCTTAATGTACTGGCATGAAAAGTCAGGGATCTCAGGATTATTTCCCCTTAAAAGATTTCAAGTTCTACCATAAGCATACACTATTCCATACCAGAATGGAATTGAACCTCAAATCTGGATTTCTCATTTGTAAGCATTTGTATTTACTGCCTAAATAATTGCATTTATAGATCTGTATACAATACTTGAATTTATTCTTGGGCTTTTCTGAACATACATGATGTGAATGGAAGAGAAGGTTTAGAAAGGAATACAATTACATCATCATAAGTTACCTCAAACAGTAAAGCCAAAAGAAGACTGCATTTAAATCACTGCCTTCAGAGAAAGGAAACAGCTGATGGAGTTCAGACAAAAAGCTATAATAAAGCTTATGACTCAGCTGCCACTGTAAACTGTGATGACATGGACAAGCTCATCCCTGTTTTCTTCCTCAAGCCTCTGGTCTATATAACATCAATTACATTACTCAAATAAAATAATGCTGTTCTTTGGAATTTTCAGTTTTCACTTTTATGATAACTTCCCCAGACAATAATCTCCTAGTTGACATTCCATCCCTGCAAGTGCAGCTTCTCAACACTACAACTACCTTGCAAATTTATGGAAGGCAAGGTCTGCACTACTCAAGCATATATTTCCCCTCTTGCTTCCTTTTCAAGAATTTCTGAAACCAAATGAAAGTAAATGCAAATGAGGAGAAACGTATCTGATCCTCAAGTTGTAGTATTTTGGTTGAAAACTTACTGCAGCACTACAGCCTGGGAAGTTGAAAAAGGTATCAGGCCCATGTCTCTGTGGCATCTGATTGAGGACTGATAATAGTTTAACCGCATGTCTTGGCTGTGAAAACAAGGAAATTGCACAAAAGTCAATACAACCATTTTTGAACTCTCTAGGCTACAACAGAAACTGGACGGTTTTCAAACAACACAGCAAATTAAAGTAGTTAGCAAAAATATTTCATAAGCGTACGTTCAATCAACATGAAAAAAATATTCAAATTTATATGTCCCAGGAGACAATTTACGTTAACTTCAGGCTCTAATGGAATGACAATGCTTTATCTGATCACAGCTTACCCAGATTCCATTTTCTCCTCGAAGCATGCTGAACAAAAGCTTCAACTCTTTGACAGTGATGCTGTAGCTGGCAAGAACCCCCAACATATCAACTAGAAGATCTTCAAAGGAAAATAAAGTTATTCTGAAGTCCTGAATTTCATTGTTTTGACAAAAAAGCTGAAAAAATTAATACCTTTAAAAGTAGGTGTATTCACAAATTCTAAAAATCAAACTTAGTTGCCTTAAATATTTTACAATAGATTTCATATTCTTGCTGGTTTAGTTATTTTAGAAATAAATTTACATATGCAGTTTCAGATTTTGCATTACACTTTGAACAAAGTATTTATTAGATTTATGATTAATTAATTCTTCCCATTATACAACATTCATCATACATTGTGAACTCTCTGCTTGCTCCATTCTGTTACACACTTTTGGAACAAGGGTTTCTTCATGCCTCTGAAGTTAGCATTTTTCAAAATCTTCTGATCTAAAAGATGCCTGACAATATTTTTTAACTTAAACACAGTGCATTATACTGAGATTCTGGATGGTTCCCACAGTTTTGCTACAGTGATAATGCTTCCAATTTTTAACAGGATGAAAGGCCAGGGGAAAAAAACCCAAAGAACCCACAAACAAAAACCACAACCGCCCCTCCCAAAAAAATAGTGAAAAAACAACAATAATAAGACTACAATTAAAAGAAGTGATCAAAATTGCTCATGAATTTATGTAATACAGCTTTCATTAAAACATCTCAAAACCCATAAATTTTTTTAAGTAATAGCATTACATAGCCTGTATGTAGGCTATGTACATATCAGAGAATATCAGGTTTAAAATTACTGCTAGTGCTTGGATCTTTAATTGTGGGGTGCTGGACCTCACCTTATAGCCCACAATTCCTTCTGGAATAAAATACACACTACTAAGAATTACTACTTCCTCTAGCAGGAAGCAAAATAATTTGCTTATCTTCACAGATGTGGCATAAGAAATTTAATTCAGAGATCAAGCAGTGATGCACAGTTTCCAAAACAAAAAGGCTATGACACAATAGAATCAGCATTAATAAACTTTTTCAATCTGCACAACAATCAGAAAATTCCCCCCGTTAAACTCGTGGAAGAACTGCATAAGTTTATATCTTGTTTGCAGGACTACATGTTCTCCTTGTTCATTAGTGAAAGGATGACTCTTACAGGTGCTGTCGAAGAGTAGTCTTAAAAAGCATCCTTCCTTTTCAAGGACATTTCACTCTGACATGTTGTTTTACACAAATTTACTCTCTGCAAATCCCTGCACATGTGTTTTTGAGTAAAACCATCATATCTATTCAACTTGTTCCACTATGCATCCAACTTCTGGTCCTCAGTAAGAAAAAGGCACGCGTGAAGAATGAAATATTTAATTTACAGGAGACAGTAAGCTGTTCAGAGAGTGAAAAATCACGTCAGGAAAGGCAAAAGACAAACACTGTAATTTGCAGACATTTTTACCATAAGATCTGAATATATTCCTAACGTTCAGGTATAGATTTTTTTCCCCTTTTCTTTAAAGGAAGAGTTCATTTAATCTCCCCTTTAAAACTAGTGCTACATTATATTTGTGACAGAATTTAAGAGTAAGCAAAACAAAACTACGAAAACTAAACCATTTTTTCTTTTATGGTGGTGAATTCTATGACTCAGCTCCTCCTCTGGTACCTACAAGCATCTGCCCCCTTCACTGCACAGCCTCCAGCCTGCAGTGTGAAGTTGGCAGTGATTGCACATATTGTACGTGATCAGAAATAGAGAACAGAAACACACTGAAAGGCAAATCAGCACAAGCAAACACCAGTCTGGCTGAGAATTTCCCAAATCTTATTTTGTAGTTTTAACTTGCTTTTTATATTAAGTTACTTCAAACTTTGCTTCTTTTACATAGAAAAGTTGTTGTATAGAAGCAAAGTTCTTTGGTGAAAATCAGAACATCATTAAAAAAAAAATCTTCAAACACAGATGACAAAAGGGTAAATTAATACAGTCAAACACAGAAATGATCGGCAGGTTTTTAAAAACAGTGAACATGTGCTGCTTTGTCTCATGGTTATAGCCCTGTACTACCCTGTGGCACAGAAAATTTCTTATTTCTACTGAAGATGTTGATAACTCACAGGCATTAGAAAAATGAATAAAACATTGATGGAGAGAAATAAATGTAAGCTCCCTAACAATGTAACTCTGGGTAAAACAAAGACCTGAAGGATTGAAGCCTAGTAGATAACAAGTAAAGAGAAAGCAAAGAACTGTGGAAGTCAAAGCACTTAATGCCACTTAAAGCTGTTGCTGTAAACACCTCTAAAGAAGGTTTGTTTCTTGTTTCAATTTAATAAGTCTTCAAAAGAACTGTACTCTTTTACATAACTTCATCTATCCTTATTAGAAATCTCCTACAAATAAGAGTCAGTCCACAGCTGGTTTATATCCTAATAATCCACTCATCTATAAATGCAAAAAGTTCACAAAACATACTACAACTGAATTTTTAAAATGTTTACTTAATTTCTTCGTATTAAGTAAGATCACATATATAACCGGTATTTATGATCTCATTTCAGAAACAAGATTGTATCAAATAATATTAAGTCCAGAAGGAGAAAACAGACACTGTTTCTCATTTTTAATGCATTTCTAAAATGCATTGAATGCAACAGATTTTATTTCTGTTAATGGAACCTCCTGACTACTTTCATACTAAGCAGTTTACATATGATCTATAAATTAAACAGAAACCTTGAAGGAATGCTTTATTCAGTCATTTAATATGAAAATACAATGGTAAAAGATCCTGTCTGCCTCTCAAGTAACAATGAGCACATATTAAAATGAATGGGATGGCATAAGCTGTAGAAGACAGACAGCATTGGAAACCCAGCTTCAGGAAAACTTTCTGCATGTTTCCTTAACCTTTTAATAAGATTGTCATGAAATTGTAAGTTTTAACTCTGTAGGTGAAGTAAATTAATTTCTACAGGCTGGCAATAGAGAATGTAATCATTTTGCAGTTTTTCTTATGGAACCAGTTGAAAGCGAAACACTTGTTAACAGCCTATTAATGACAGAGCAGCCAAGCCCTAACATTTTTGGTTAAAACTAGGAACTGTTTCAGGGCTTAAGAATTCAGTTCCAGCTTTTTTAGAACCATAACCTACAGTATCACAACAGAACCACAGGAAAGAAAATGGGGATCAAGGGAGCCGTATCCACTCTGTATGAGTTCAGGGTACTTTCTCATCCACCATTCACACTTTTCTGACGGTACTACAGCCACACTGTCCCAAAGGGTGTCTCAGAGCAGATGATCTGCTCTGCCACTCATCACCTGGAAATAGAGAACTATGAAAAGTGAATCCCACAAGGAAGACTGTTTTTTTAACCTGTGCAGCTGTTAAAAAAAGCATGCTAATCACCTATACAAATATTTTAATAATCTTTTCCTCTTAACCATTGATAAAATGGCTGACCATCCCCTATCCAAGTATAACATCATCACAGTACAAAGATGACTTCTGACAGGTGATGCTTCTGGAAAGCAAATTGGAATATGATGGCAATGATCCCATTTGGCTCGCAAACAAGACTTTCAAGGTGATTACGCTTTTAATCTTGACCACAGAATCTGCAAAACCTCAAGAAGAGAGAAATTTAAAGTGCTGAAAAGCCTCATGAACCTGACAGTCTTCATCTAAACAGACAGACAAGTTCTTACTGCAAAAGGTTGGGCTCATGTTTACTTGCTGTTGTCTTACTTTCATAAAACCAGAGGAGAGTGGCTTCAGACTTAGACTGGTCTTGAAAGCTTGCTGTCAGAACATAAAACAAAGGTTATGCCTGTTTTGTCTATTTAAACTTTACTTAGGTCTAATCACAGTGTTTCACAAAGCAACAAGTGAGATGACCTAAAAACAAACTAACAACTCCCCCCGCCCCAAAAAAAACAACCAAACAAACAAAAAAACCAACCAGAAAACCTTTACCCTTTAAAAAATATCAAAGTCAAATGAAAAACATTAGGCTAACAGAGCATCAACAACTGCTCTGGGAAAAAAGTGGTGCTAACTCCCTAGGACCAAGCACTAACACAGGTCTTGTTCATAACATCCTCCCTGAACGTTAAAAATAATTTTGCCACAAAAGTTCTTTTTTCTCTGGGTTTGGAAAGTTCCTAAAAATATTTGGGGCAAATGACATCAACATCTGCATAGCAGATTAGGGAACACAGATACTGCATTCATTGTCCCTGATTTTGTCATCTCAAGTGCCCACCACTGAACTAGTTATTACACGACCACATTTATTACTTCTGACTTATTACCAGCATTGTTGCCATTTATAAAAGGGTGGTGAGGTGCTTGCAGAAATCAAGGGATAAAAGCAAAATGATGAATTTTGTTGCTTCCACAACTTTTCAAATAATTATCAAAACCCTCCATATTTGTGTCAATTTACAGTTACCAGAGAAAGAACCTACGAAGCACGACTTTGTTAAAACCCTGCCCATGATACACAGAAAACTACTTAAATCATTTGACACACATTGCAGACCTAAAATGTCATCAGAATTCCAATTTTCAGTGTTGATTTTAAATTAACTATGTGCTCTCTTTGTCCATGTAAGTATATGGAAGAGTAAGCTTACTGACGCTTTTTCTGCAGGTCTTTTCCTGAAGTACTGTGTGACCACTCTCAGAAAAAAAGATTAATGGGGCAGAGGCTCCATTAATTTCTTTATGAATGAACTAACCCTGTCTTATATTAATGGTTGTATATTTAGACTGATTTTTCAGTTTACAAATGCTCCTAGAAGCCAGATCCTATACATTTGATTTCTGACTGCTACAATTAGCTAAGCATTTTTTAATATTTCTCGCTAATAGGGACATAATTACAGTAACATACACCACATACAGAAGTACTATTTAGGGGAGCTCAAACTGGAAAAACTTTATTGGTATGATTACTGATGTGAGCACACTATTTCCATGAGTGAAACACTGAAAAAACTTCAAGAAAGAAATGTTTGCTTTCATCAACTAATGCCTTGTATTTGACTCGGAACAGAACAATATCTTTGCCCTTATACTATTCTGACATATTGACAAAACCTGCAAAACAAAACAACCTTGGTGAAAACCATTGCTTTGTGAATCTATTGGTATGTTATACTTCTGTCTGAATCTTGCAGTGCAATATTCAGCATAACACTTCTGGTTACAGCATTTACACATACATTTCTAATGAACAAGCTTGCTTTGAAATACATAGTGTAGCTTCTTCAAATACTTTAATATTAGAGATACCTTTATACTGAAAAAAAGCCAAAACTCAAATAATCCAGTCCTCATGCTGCTGTTACTCTCCTCCTGTTTCTGGTCTGAAATCCTTGCTGGTTTACTGTTCCACAAAGCCTATATATTTGCCAGGAATCAAATCATCTGCTAAAATCTTGGAATTATGGAAGACAAACTGCTTCAATCTTTTAAAAATGTCTCACAATTTAGGTATCCTATCAGTCCCAAAGTATATAAAAATTAAGAACTACTTTTATGCTGAGTTGAAAGATATTGATTGGCTTAAATTTCTCCCCAAGAAATATAAGAAGCAGATAACTATGTAGTTTCCAGCTGCCATAGTTAAGTATGGCAACCAAAGCTGCTCCTCTAACCAAATAATTCACGATTACTATCTGTTCCCTACTACTGAGAGGATGTAGTCTGGAATAACATAAACTCCTTCAAAAGTACTCTGAAAAACTAGCTGTGCAACAACTTCATCACTTATTTTCAGTAGGTGAACAAAGTATGCTGGGGTTTTTTATGCTGTAAAAAACTTAAAAGACATGAAAACCCACAAGTATAAAAACTAAAGAGATACTATAGAGAGCACAGCTATACATTATGAGATATTGTTTAATATAATCCAAATGTCCAGCATTCAAAGGTATGAATAATTTCTGATATGCTGTCAGATATAGGTTATATTTTAAGTGGATCAAAATAACAATTCTAACATATGAATAATTCAAAATGGTCAATACACTTAAAAACTAAAATATTACCTTCACAGTTAAGTCTAACAGGTACTGTTCTTAATTATGTTCAAAACAGCTTTTTTTAACACTAAGGTAACAATATCTTCTCAGGTGAATTAACAGGCTCTTATTTTAAACAACGTATCTACATATATTTTAAACTAAGAATATGTATTTGTAATTTTTCTGAAATCAATAAAAAAGTACTTTTGACTTAATTGCAGTACTAACCAAAGTATCACTTGCAGTAGAAACCAAGACATCCCAGACCCTTCCATAATCACAAAACACTGACAGTTCAAGAATGCAGTGATTATTTTATCAGTTGGCAATTTATACCTGCAATCATGTCGTCCACAGTACTCATCTTCAGCAGTACCTGTTCAATTAAGCCAACTTCTGTGCTAGTCTGTAAATTACGGACACTTTTACGTAGAATTGCTGTGAACATACTCCAGATTTCTGCTTGGCACGTTACATCACAGTGCTCCAAAAGCTCTGACATGCACGTAATGCTCTCTGCATCCTGGATTATAAAGTTCATCTCTAGATCAAATTCGCCACCAACCAGCTACAAAAGAAAGCAAGAACAGCATTACAATGTGTTATATACAGTTTACAATGCGTTATATATAGTTTAGTATCTTTCATACTTTTGTTGTCACCAACAGCAAACTTATTGTGTGAGAGAGGCAATTTTAATAAACTCACTGCTATGATCTGTAAGACAGCAAATTAACAATCATTTTATGTAAAACAGCTTGTACAAAATACATACACTCGTATCATAAAACACTACCTTCACATTTTGTCACAGTGTTGAATACAACACTTTTGTAAAATAAAATCAGAAGATACTTGACATATTCCTTCCTATAAAGTAACTGAATTGGTAACCTGGCCCTGAGAGACATACTGCAGATGCTGCAGAACCTGAAAAGCTCAAAAGCAATTGAGGCTTTCCCACAGTTCTCTGGAGAGAAATCTGCCTTTCAGAAATAAAAAGACACTGAAAATAACTTTGCTATGTTGTCTCCTGATATAAGCCAACATATGCCCTTAGTTAGGTGTTTGCAAGACCTTGCTGCCCTTTCCACTGTACCGCCCAGCCAGCCATGCAGTCATGCTCAGAAGAAGGATCAGTGATCTGCTCTGGACCAACGCAGACATGGAAAACTTGCTTGATTATACCACAGATCAATTCATTATGTAGCCAAGGAAAGCTACTGCTGGTGCAAGGGTCAGGCAGCAGCGGGAGAGGAACAGGCACTCAGACAAAAAGTGATTTAACAGCAGCACTGATGGAATTACAGCCTGACTCCTGTCTATGGAGATACTTGTAAAATGCTACCTGAAGTCCTGAGCTCCAGTTAAGTAGCACAATTAATAGCCATGTTTTAAGAGGGGGTGGGGAGAAAAAGCATTAGCAAAAATTTGCAAAAGATATTGTCAAGACCAAGTATATCTTTGAGGAACGGAACTCACCAACTTTAGTCAATCGCTTGCACAACTTAAAAAGATGACGTCAAAACACCTTACTGAACTGAATATGAAGCTTAGTTTAAAAACACAAAACCCTTTTAATGGCAGAATTACTTTCAGTTTTGAAGGAAACAAAGCCTGACTCTCATGCATCCTACTTTATCCTAGTAACCTTGAAGAATTTTGGAAGCACCAGTGTTAGAGTTCAATAACTGCAAATAAATTACCTAATTCGAAAGGCAAAAAAATACAAAAATTTAGAATTAATTCTTTTTGATTCTAAGTCATTCTTTTCTATTTGTTTCAGCAATTTATATAAAATTGCAATAATATGTTTTAAAACAAAGATATTCACAGAATTCATCTCTTGTAAGTGTAAAATTTCAATAGTCACTTTTAATTGAAAGCTATTTCATAGCTTATTTAAAAGCAGTTGGTATTGCCTTCAAAATAAATTCCAAACAAGAAACAAGCCGAAACACTATGCAAACTTTTGTTTGATGGTTAAACCTATCCAAATACTCAGTCTTCAGACAGAATTAACGCAACTAAGCAGCGACTAGCTTTCGCTTCTACCTTGATTCATCCACTTACAAATTATTTTTTCTCTATCAGTTAAATGCTAATTATAATTTTCTAATATAAAAGCTTCTAATATATTAAATATATAAACAGACTACCTCTTTAGTTCTCCTGACACATTTAATTACATTCAAATAAATCTGTTATCCTAATTATGGTCAGTATTTTGGTGTAGAACTTGTGACTGCATATTACATTTCTGCATAGTTGGTAAACACATAATGTCTACCAAGGGCAGGCAATAAAATGGTCAAAATTAGAAGCACAGTATTTCTACAGTCATTCTTTAGAATGAAATAGTTTTACAGAAGAAAACATCACACTTTTAAGGAAACCCAGGTGGAGTTTCTGTTTCTTAACACAGCAGTAACTGGTGCGCACCTCACCAGCAATCTGGGTGGTTGTTTTTTCAGGTTCTCTCTCCACCTGGATGAGCCTCTCTGAGATTATGTTAAACACACACAGAGGTTAAACAGGCACCCGTAGAAGACATTCAATTAAACTCTATTAGATGCATATCCTATGATGAAAATAAGCACCTTTTGGAAGTGTCTACTTCTACTTCTTTCCATTACTTTCCATGCAGGAAATCCAGGATGAGAAATCACGTCGGTGAAGTCTCCATCCTTGGACACATTCAAAAGCTCTGCAGACACAGACCTGGGCAACCAGCTCTAGTTGGTCCCGCTTGTGCAGCAGGGTTGGATCAGAGAACCTCCAGAGATCCGTTCTAACTTCAACAATTCTATCATACTACTTAGATATACAACTTCCAGGTACCCAATTAAGATGAGATCAATCCTCCAATTTGTTTTTGACAGCAGATGGCCCTAAAACCAAGGAAAAAACTAGTAATACCTCAGCTGGAATGCAGAGGTTTGATACAGTCTGATCCCTCTTTCCTCGAACATTATTCACTGTAAAATTCTTGCTAATTTTAACTAATAAACTAACATAGAATGGTTAAACCAGACTAAAATAATTCACAACAGTCTAAAATAATTTGACCTGTATTTGCTTGCTAATGTAAATTAATATACTAAAATTAAATATACATTTAAAAGACTGAAAAAGAGCTCACAATATCAGTCTGAAGTGATGGGGTGTTTCACCATTATTAAAAACAAGCTGTATATATAAAACATCACAGTGAACCTGCATCAAAAAATATACTGAATGCTAATAAAATTGGTTTCATGGAGAATCATCTACTGAGCTATGGACTATCCAGTAGGTACTACAACTAGTTTACTTGTCCATTTGGCAGCAAGATAGTTACAGTCCATCAGAGTGACTGCTTATTTCACCAAAGAAAACATTAAAATGCACCCCATTTGCCATTAACTGTGCTTTAAGCATATTTCAGCCACTAACAATGATCGCAATTATCATTAAAATCAACTTCTTTAATAAAGGAAGCAAATTAATGAACTAATTAATGGTGATGGCAAAAACTTAAGAATGCAGGGGGAGGGTTACTTATTTTTTAAAGTAGTCATACTAAAAATCAACATACATTTAAAAAAGTTAACAGTCACGTTAAAAAGAGGTCTAAGATGACAAGGAAAATATAAACAAAAATGAAGCGAATATATACAGAAGTAAATGACCGGGGTTAAATTGTAGTCAGGAAGTAATACAAAGCAATCACCTCTGCTTTAAAATGTGGAAAAAAAAATATTAGCTAATAAAAGTATTTGAACATTCGCTACAAAAAAAAAAAAAAAAAAATGTTCACTAACAACATTTTTGCACCTGCATTTCCCAAACAAGAGAGAGTAGGCAAAGATGAATAACCAGTCAGTCTTCACAGCAGAGGGAGGTTATCAGTGCAGAACCACAACGATAATGAACTGGTAACACATGTGGATACTAATGAAAGAACAAAGTTTGCGGAAGAGCCAAAAATCATTAAATGCAGTTTAAAACCCCACCAACTACCAGGAGGTGCGAAGATTTTTCTGGTATCAAGTGGCTGGGCAACAACGTATGAGTTCAAAGTTAGGAAATACAAAATAATACCACATTATCATCGTTTTAGCCACATGTACAAAAAGACAGGTTCTCATAACTACTATTATCAGTCAGAAAAGAGATCTTGGAGTCCCTGTGGGTACTACTTTAAATAGCTATGCCATATTAAAAGCTGTCAGTAGGCAACTGTAAAAATTCATAATAAATTTGCAACTTTATAAGTTGGATACAATTCTGGATGCAATACCACACACAAATCATATTGCCATAAAGTAACTTATTTTTAATGTAATGTGGAAGACTTCTGTAGTAAGACAAATTTCAGCTAGACTACAAGAAGAACACAAAGTTAAAAAACCTTACAGGAGCCAGTATACCATACCATAAATCAGTGCTCTTTCCATATCACATATCTCAAATAAAATCTTTTTTCTTATGTCAAACACACAGTTTTACTTTGCATTCTTCATGAAGATTTAATATTCAGTAAAGAACACGCTTTCACTGTGATAAGTATTCTAAATTATTGCTTGTACTTTGTCAAGCTCATGCATCACTTTTTAACTATTCTGCATCTTTCACAGCACAGCTGTAAGAAATGAGGCAGCACACTAATGTTCAGATCATGGTTCCAAGTTAGATGACTATGGCCAAGAAACATAACTCCTTCTGAAGAAGTACCAAACTGGTAGTCATAAGCAAATTACGTTATCTTCCCTGTATTGAGGTTGTTTACAATGACAGGCTGACACTCCTTGCAAATTGCTCCAAGAACCTATCTTAACTTACACCACCATCCTCAAAAGCAGCTGCACTACTCAGGATCTCAATTTTTCTGAATACTGTGGCCATTCCTCACTAATCTTCTGCCATCCATTATGCTATGCAAAAAAAAAAAAAAAAAAAAAAAAAAAAAAAAAAAAAAAGCATTTTTTGCTAAGCT
Source organism: Microhierax caerulescens (assembly GCA_035590215.1). Classification (NCBI taxonomy): domain Eukaryota; kingdom Metazoa; phylum Chordata; class Aves; order Falconiformes; family Falconidae; genus Microhierax; species Microhierax caerulescens. The sequence continues at coordinate 25,438,320 of JAVJGJ010000014.1, read as the reverse complement.
GCCGCAGCTATGCAGAACTTAGGCTGGTCTTTTATGCCCTTTTGGTCTACAATAGAGGTGAAATATTCCCCCCAAATAGAGAAGTTGTCTACATATGTCTCCTAGTATATTCATATCAGTTCTCAAAATGCAGTAAAATACATGCTACTGAACATCCGTGATTAGAGTGTTTACTTGTGAAAATCAGAATTCTTCAGAATCAGATTCTTCAGGTTCTGAAGAATGGATTGAAATGAAGAAAGAATAGAATAGCATAGTTAAAGTTGGAAGGGACCTAGAATCATCGTCTAGTCCAGCTGCCTGACCACTTCAGGGCTGACCAAAAATCAAAGCATATAATTTAGGGCATTATCCAAAAGCCTCTTAAACACCGACAGACTTGGGGCATTGCCCACCTCCCTAGGAAGCCTGTTCCAGTGTCTGACCATCCTCTTGGTAAAGAAATGCTTCCTAATGTCCAGCCTAAATCTCCCCTGACGCAGCTTTGAACCGTTCCCATGCATTCTGGCACTGGATACACTGGAGAAGAGCTCAGAACCTTCCTTTACCACTTCCCCTCTACAAGAAGCTGTAGACAGAAATGAGGTCACCCCTCAAGTTTTCTCCAATAATAGATTGCTTCTCAGCTTGAAAATTCATCAAATGAACATAGAAGGAAAAGAAAGATGACAGTCAGTCTTAGAAGAAATAAACAAATGGAACATCAGGATGGTAATGCTACTGAATAATGAAAAACTAAGAGAAAGAAGAGGTCGGAACTTATTTTAAGAGGATTTTATAAAAAAAACTTGAAGACATTAAAATTTTTCAACACAATTTCATCTGTGATTAAAAAAACTCAAACAACTGCCAAGCATAAGGATCTTAAGAAATGTGTGAGATGCAAAAAGTTTTTTTTTTTTTAGAGGCACTTGGTATATTTTTGGTTAAACAAAAAACATGAGCACATTCTGCTAAAGAATGACAGTAATACAAATACACAGTAACAACAATAAAATGTGAAAATCTGAACTACAGGCAGATCAAATAAAACATTTTTCTTTGCAATTATTTTCATGTTAAATGGATGAAGTATCAAAATTTTCTCAGTATAGTCTATTTTGCCATGTTCTACACTTATTTCTTCATGGTACCTAAACTGGACATTTCTGTTTACTTTTAACATTTTACACATATCTCTCTCTACTGCTCCTCTGATTCAGAGTCTTAGGAACTACTAACCTGTACAATTAGAACTTAATTGTTAAGAATACATTTTTGGCAGAGTTTTTGGTTTCTTCAAATGTCATCTGAATTACAAGGATGCATACAAGAAGAAAAATGTGTGTATCTATCTATCTATCTACTACTTCTTGTCTTGTATTTAACCTCTATACACTTTCGGGCAGGCAAAGATATTTTTTTCAGTTTCATATTTATCCACCATAAAGTGAAATTTTAATTGTACTTATCTACAACAAACCCAAAGCTCTTCATTATAGCCTTTTCCCCCATCTATATTAACAGACCTGTATTTTATTTTTCTGTCTTGATCAAAGAAAGTATATTAGAACTATATAAGCCATAGTATTCAAACATATAAATCTCTACATCTGCTGTTCATTGCTATCAAAGAAGCACTTCTTCAAGTTTGATTCCTATCTGCATTTATTTAAACAAAAATCAAGAACATACATTCCAGAATACTAGACAGAGTGTCACTGAAAAACTTTGTTATCACAATGGTATAATTACTACAACCCTAACAACACCCAGGCCTGATCTGCACCAAGGCATTCCTTCCTTCCCTCAACTAATTAACTACTGTCACACTTGTACTACCTTTTCTAAACCCAGAATAAATGAGGGCTTATCACAGTCAAGGTGACAACCATTCTCATTTGTTTTGGACTAGTTCATGAGAACTACTTCAGGTTCAAATTTACAATTAGAATCTTGCCTTGTAAGTATAGGAGGCAAGTAGTTTGGAAACAAAATTATTAATTCTCTTTCTCTCCCTGATGTTCATGTATGTTTCTAGGCATTGCAAAAGAGGTGACTTGGCATTTGGCACAAATTTCCACAGGGAATGAGCTGGAAATACCCAGCTGAGATAGGGGTGAGAATCTCTTACGATTCCAAATCAGTGAGTTGCTTTATAGAGAATATTAGTAAACTTTTTACCCTTGTTAACAAAAGCCATCACGTAACACGCAGGAATCATTCTTGTTCAAACTGGAACATCTTTTCTATAAAACAAGACTGAATTGATTTCATAATCACCAGTAAGAGTTTAAAATATGTGGAATGAGACTGCTACTGCTTCTTTTATAAAAATAGGGCTCCAATTCAAGCATTAAAACATCATAGTCTCACAAAAGTGGTGGTGGACCCAGGCAGAGAAAAACAAGTTAGTATTTTCTGGTCATTAACTAAACCATTACATTTCTAAACAATTAATTCAGATTTTTAGGAAGGTTCTTTTTTACTTGCATGAATGAAGATTTCATTAGATGAAAGTGTTTAGAATGATAAATGAAATGAACTTAACTTTTTAGTGACCAATATGTATGCTGATCACATGCATTTGTTAACCTACATATATCAATATAACTACAAAGAAAAATGCAGGTAACAAAACCTTAAGGTGGATATTTTCAATAACTGCTATGTATTCCTCTCTTATTTTTAAATGGTTAATTGTTGGAGTTCTTTAGAGATCTGTATTACAAGGATGTGTATCTGGGGTAACTTTCAAAATTCTCCTTACCATCAATGGAAAGTAAAAGGTACTTCTGGGCAGTGATTCATCTCACTGGTTTTAGCTGCAACATTAGGATGAAACAGACCTTTCCCTGGGAATGTAGTACTTTTCACCGACTACAAAAAGACAACTAGTTCAGACAGGCACATCTAAAGTTATGTCAGATTAATCTTACCTGGTGTGCTCACGGTATGGTTTATAACTGAATGACAGCACTGAAAAGTCTGATTCTCAGGTGAATCACTACAACAGCAAGTAATTTGCCACGTTACCGTATGCTTTTTAAAGGAGCCTTCATTCATTTCAGCTTCAAAAACATTTTTATCCTGAATAATGTATAGTACTCACGCAGCAGTGTGCCACCAAGGGAATGCTACCTAGTAAGTTTATTGACAATTTCCAAGTATTCCAAGAAAAGAAAATAATATCCCTTATACCTGCCGAGAAAATATGAATGAAGAAACACATCCAGCTTCTCTTCGGATACTTTCAAGCACAAACTGATAATTATGCAAGCTTAAAAATATTTCACTGAAAGATTTACCTTTGATTTCTTATACTTTCTTTTAGGGGAGGAGGGCACTCCTGTAGGTTTGTGCACTGCCTCTGGCTGGGATGGAGCTAATTTCCTTCATGGCAGCCCATATGGTGCTTTGGTTTATATTTCTGACTAAAACAGTGCTGGTAACTCCCCCATGTTTTAGATATTGCTGAGTGGTGCGCACAGTGCCAGGGCTCCCCATTTCTCACCCTGCCCTCCCAGCCAGGAGGTTGGTGGTGGGCAACAGGTTGGAAGGGGACACAGCCAGGACAGCTGACCCTGACCAGAGGGCTATTCCCTACCATCATGCTCCCCAGGAACACTGTGGGGTAGTCTTTCCAAACTACAGGTTGTATAAATACCGGCTGGGCATCAGTCTGCTTGTGGGAGGGGTGTTTCTGTGGCGAGTGATTGTCGTTGCATCCCTTGTTCCCCACATACACATGCTTATTAAACTGCCTTTATCTCATGCAAGAAAAAATTTTTTCTTGCTTTTGCTCTTCTGATTCTTTCCCCCGTTGCACTGGGGGTGGAGTGTGTGTGGGAACAGGTAAGGCAGTGGGTGCTCATTTGCTGGCTGGGATCAACCCACCAGGGTTTAAAACCTTTGGCTTCTGTTCTCAAACTTACTTCACACAGTTTTTTCCCCCAGAGCAGTACTGCTCAGTCCAGTAAACTCTAACGAATCTGGTGTAAGTGGTCTTAACAAAGCGCCAAAGGGAAAAAACTGCAAATTACATAGTTCCAACCATAATCCCACAGAGCAAACGCTGCTTAAAGAGTACAAACCCAACTAACCTTGAGTATGGCCTGCTGAGCTCTTCCAAAACCACACTTCAGTGTTTGTCTCAGAACATCAAAACCCCAAATTTTCTGAATACACTATAAAGCATGTTTATTCCCCATTTCAAACAAGCCTGCATATTCTACCACTGTTATACAGGGAAGGCATTTTATCATGCTCTTCCCCACCCTACAGTCATTTCCTGTAAATCAATAGTTTTCATAATACCTACAGTTTTTCCTCTTCTTTTAGATTTCAGATCTTTTTACTAAGCATGAAGAGAAACAATAAAAAATTTATTTGAAATGCTTGGAAGGTAACGTATGCTGTGAAAGAATAAAGGCTCTATAAGCAATGAAGATTGACTTTGTACTAATGTCCTGCCGTTGTCATTGTTACCTGCCTCAGGACATTAGCTTCCTTGGGACATAAACCAGAAAGAGACAGTAAAAACTATTCCAATAACTGTCTACTCTCCTTTAATTTCTGGGAGGACAGTTCTAAATAACATCACTGGCACCAGCAGTCAGATTTTCTTCAATGAAAGAACAAAGCTAGAAGTTGTCAAACTGAAACTGCCTTTGTTGTAAAAAAATTACGCACAGGTTTATTAGGCTCTATTGATGCTTTCTTTAAAAAAATGCTATAGTTATCTGAACAATCATCCTGCAGTTTCACATGGCAAAGCTGGCACAGTGCAGCTCTAATACATTGCTTAAAGAGGGTGTGAATTTCATCTTTGGAGGGTTTTCCAAAGAAAACCAGCACATGTTAGAATGTGTAATTATAGATAGTAACAGACACAAGGTATATGCCTGTCAAACTCATTCAGTGCAGTTCTATGATTCCAGTATTCCCCCAAGTCTCAGAAGAAATGTTTGCTCATTTGATAAGCCCTGCAAAATAGCAGTTGTCAGTACTGACCTAATGATCATGGTAATGCTTAATTAATGGGAATGGTAACATTAAGTCACTTCAGCAAGCTGTCCCAAAGAAACACCCTTGAACTGTACCTAAGAAGGAAAGGTTTCTGTGTATTTAAAATGAGTTACATGTGTCTTGAGATATTATTCCAGAGTCTCTTCATAGACTCACAGTATCAAAATAAGCTGCTTTGATGCAAGAAAGGAAAGAAAAAAAAAAAATCATTTTGCTGCGCTGTTTAGAAAACCCATTCCCTGTACCGATTAGTACCGTATTGATTAGCATCTGATTTCTTTATCATGATGAGGTGTTGAAATTCTTTGGCTGAAGCTTCATGACAAAAAAACCCAACACCCAAACCCCGATGGATGTAAATGACAGACTATTGGTTCATTTAAAAAGAGCACAATTGTCAAGGCATAGTTTGAACTGTCTGTTATAGTAGGAATGCTATAGCACTGCAGTACGCTAGAATCGTGGTAACACAGATAACTCATCTGACCTGGATAATTATGTGTTGAATTTTATTAAGTTGCTCCTCTGACAATATAAATATCAAATATAAATTCAGTAAACAGAATAACAAAGATGTTTGTTTCAATGGAAAAAAAAATAATCACAGGACTGCTTTTCTGAATGGGACACAGATCTAGAAGTCAAATCAAGAGAAAAATACTGTAGAGGTATGTTGAGAACACCTTAAAATTAAAATTTTGGGTACACTGCTATACCATATTCTGCATACCAATATTAATGCAAGTGCACATTAAACCAAAGCTTCAAAAACAATGGTAGATGACTTGCAGTCAAGTATATATGTGATTTACTGAGACAAGTATCAATTACACTCAGATGCACTGCAAGTCTGCGTAACCTACAGAGTTAACTGTCTGACTTAATCGTTTTTCAACTCCTCTTCCCCCCTGCTTTTTAAACACATACTTGACAAAGGCAGACTTTTTCTAAGTATCACCGAGGCTTAAAGAGAAAAAAAAACAAAACACCAAAAAACAACCACAAACCCCATAAAACACAAAGTGAGCTATTTGGCACAAGTTCTCTAGCTGTTCTTTACCTAACTGTAAAGGATGTTTGATTACAGGGTAGGACAGAGATTAGCCTGATAAAGTTCAAATATCTGTATATTTACATATATTTACATATTTATCTTATATATTTACAAGACTGTAAATCCTTGACTGGAAAAGTCCTAACTTAGAAGGAATGCAAGAGGAGAGTTTTAAAGTGCAACACAGGACAAATTTTACCTGCTTAGGAGAGCTGGAAGAACAATCCAGTGTTTTCTGCCAGAAATGAAGACCAATAAAGGCATTTAAACACACCTATCAAACCCCAAACACAAAACCAGAAGTCATCCTCCTGGTCTAGTGTTCCTACATCATCAGAAGACTTTCTTTCCATTTATTACATCGATCTCCAACAGACCCTTTCAGGCCACAGCAGAATATGAGCTTTTAGTTCAAGATGTTGAACCTGAACACTGAAGTAAAATAAAAACTATTCCCAAACTTGGAGCTAACTCATTTTCACTTTGTCTGGTTTAGTTCCTCTTATGCATTCCTTCTGATCTAGACTCAACCAAACACAGATCAGCCGATTAGATAACGGGACCTCCTAACCTCAAAAAAGGAACAGTTAATGACCATTTACTTTAATATGCAAAACCAAGTAGCTTCGGTTTGCCACACCTGTGAAAGCAAAAATTTAAAATTGATTTTTATGGACTATAAAGATGTTGATAAATAAACACAGTTTAAGATGCATGAAACACGGTATTATTAAATAGATATTCCTAGTTTATTTTGCTTATAATACTTCATTAGCCCATTCTTGGCTCTCTTCTCTCACTTTTACAAACTTGTCTTTAAGCTCAAGGTACAGATGCAAGTACAGTATAAGATCATGACAGGTCTAATAAGCTTCTAAATTTGAGGTCTCAATAACCAGCTATATTTTAAAAGAAGTTCTTCAGAGATGTTTTGGGTTTATGCTTTTTTTCTGTTTTCTTTAACCTGCTAACTTTAACCTATCTTCTTTTGTTTCGAAGCCAGAAGAGAAGTAACAGAAATTGAGATAACTGAGTTAAAATTGGCTTTAATCTAATTTGTATTGCACAACTAACAAAATGTTTGTGCAGATAGCAGTGTCTGTTTTTTTTTAAAAAAACTAAAAAATCCTACGACACAGACACTCCTGCTTCCCCACCTTCAAGTACAGAAGTGAACAGAATGTATTTCCTATAGATAATAATAGATTATTTTAGTCAACAGAAGTTTCCAGTAAATCAAAACATTTGAATTCTATTTTCATGGATAACAACATTTGTTACTATTCAAATGTACTTGTCAAAGTAATTTTTTTGTTGGTTTGTCAACTCACAGATGCATTTTGTGACTAGAATAAATTGCAATAATAGTTGAGGGAATTTTAGTCTTAGAAAATGGTGGATTTTATCTCACAATAGTCTGTGGGATGGTTCCCAGGCACAGCAAGGACACACAATTTAGAAATTAAAGAAATAAAACGTGATAAAGGACACATTAACCACAAGGATTGTGGTGTGTGTTGTATTTACACGCTTTGGCTAATATCATAGAAACAGCCACATACCATCAGGGCAAAGAACTACCTAGTGACCTTCTAAATAGCCATCCTATATATATCGACCCTTGCCCTGTAAATCCAACACAAATAGCCTGCAGCCTCTCTTACTGTCTCCTCCTTTGTCACGAGATAATCTAATCACAGAGGCAAAGCTGTTGCTCTCTGCTGGCACTGCCTGCTTTTTCCTCACTATTAAAGGAGCCCTCTTACATACCCTTCCCCATCAGCACTCCTTCTGCAAGCTCCTACTGCACACAGGAGGCAGACTTCACCCTGCCCAGGCCCTCACCTTTCTGCTCTGCATTCCCTGCAAACTCACACAGTGTAACCTGTCACCCGGCTGCCTGTACGAAGCAGGTCTCCATCCAATACACTCTGACGGGACTGAGACAGTATCATGTCCCGTGTCCCTCCTGAGAACCTGTGGAGGAAAGTATTTCTCCAGTTACCTCTTCTGTCATATTAAATGAAATTTGCTTACCTGAGATATTCGACAGCTAGCTAAGGAATAATCTACTTTTTTATTCTAAAGGATATGACTATTTGAACAGAAAGAAAGTTTAACCTAAGTAGCTTTCATATTGCAATCGGGTTTCTATAAAACAATCAACAAATGCAATGCACTCACCTTGCTAAACACCACTTGCCATTAACCCAGCTTGTTTTTTTGTGCCACGGCACTGGTGTTTGGTAAGAAAAGAATTACTTACATTCCTCTCATTAAGATTAAGCTATCTATCACCTGTTTTAAACTTAAATAATCCATTTTTAAAGTGTCTTATTCTCATGTCCACCTTCCTCTGAAAATTTTTATTAGAGTCTTTAACTGTTTGGGTTTTTTTTCAATGAAACATTTCCTTCTTGTTCACAAAAACACTCCGACTCTGAAAAGCCTGGAAACTATAAATCATGGCTATGCAATATTTAAAAGCAGAACAATTCCAGTGAACTTAGTTATGACTGTGCCACTTTCCAACTGATACTTATAGGTGTCAAAAGTCTCCTGTTCACATTAATGATTAACGATAGAGTAATAGCCCAGGAGAACCACAATGCCGGGGATACCTGATCTCAAACAATGCTGAAGTGAGGTATGCACAATCATGGTCTTACCCTCCACTTTAGGTTGCTGAAAAGCAACCTTATGACCTTAATGGGAAGAAGAAAGAAGTGTCCCGAATTCTCAACATCCTGCTGTGCACTTAAATCAACAATTTCGAGACACCTAGTAATATTTCTGGCATCAGTATTTTGAAACTTGCCAGCAGCAAAGCTGCTTATCAACAGTTTGTGAAGCTCTGCATTCAATTTCAATGTGCTGATTTTCAACAATCTTCCATTTTTCATTAGATGCTAAAAGCATCAACTACTTACCACACAGCCTTTTCTTCCCAGAAGTTAACATGGGAGAAAAGAACCCAGTATTTAGGCAGAGTGAAAAGCCATAGCTCATTTCTGTACAATGACTCTATTGATTCTAAAAGAAATGTTGGACATGTGATGCAGTTCCATTTAATTCTCTACATGTGACATACCTAGGTAAAAGAGAGCCAACAGTAAATAAGGAAGTCCCAGTCAGCATTCCTTCTATTAAGAAGATATTAGATTCCAGCAAATAATAAAAAATAATCTAATCTATAATCTAGTTAAATTTATTAATGGAGCTTGAGTTAAGGCTTCCTGTAGAACCTGTTAATGACTGAAATGCCTGTTGACTATCTTTTATAAATAAGCCCAGTCAAAATTAAACAGGCATAAATTTACCTCAAAGCTTACTTTGATCCCTTGATAAATGCATTTTGTTATATAAATTTTAAATTATAGCTAACAATACACTTATAAATCTAATTAGTTATTACAAAAAGCATTGATAATTTCTTAGCAAATATAATAATTTACAAGGGAATAATGTTGTTTAGTGTGTGGAAAAAATGCAGAAGATTACCGTTACATTACACATACACATCAATTATAAGGTGTCACATTTGGGAAAATGAATACCAAGATACCATTCCAATGGCCATATTATTCCTTCCCAGGTTTGGTAGCTTAACATTTGTTGAATAATCACTATCATCCAAATTTTCAAACAAAGCCTGGCCATACATTTTTTATAAAGTTTTTTTATTATTATTTTAAGAAAATCAAGAAAAGTTATGCTATTTGTTCTATTTTCTTGTCCTCAAAATTAAACAAGATCTCACAAAGGACAGGGATTGTGCTTTAAAAACTCTTAAAACTTCTCTAAACCAATTTTTTAAGTCCTTACAACAATCTTCCCTTGGCTATAAAGGCAACTGCTGATACTGAGATTTGTAAGACTAATATTTTTTTAACCTGATTTGTCAATATTTCTCCCTTTCCTTCCCTAGGTAACTCTCAGGATAGTGTAAGATAACTGTTCTGGTTCATGACTGGTCTCCCACAGGGTTTTAACTGTCATTAATGATTTAAGACTTTTTCTATGCAAGGATAAAAGCTAAAACCTCAACCTCTAAAGGAGACACCACAAAGACCACAATGACAGTTGCTTCACAAAGCCAGAAATGCATCCTAATTGTCTTTTTCCCCTCTCTTTTTTAATTTATTATGAAGTTCTTTATTCAATTAAATACTTTCTTTAACCTGTAAACAATAACACAGTCAAGAACAAAGGTCAGAGTTATATAACAAAATAAGAGAGGCCAATAATGCAGCTCTAACCATAAAAAATAATTTTAAAGGAAGAAACTGAAAGGCAGATAAATACGCATGAGAAAAAATTTAACAGTGGTCAGAGAGTTTCCATTATGCAAGAAGCTTGTTGGTTCTCTAATTGTTCAGTTTTTCCTTAGACTACCATTTTGTGTACAACTGCTTGCATTTTTCATGTTTTTACGTGATCCAGAGGCAAGGGCAACATAACTAGGGTTTGGTGCAGTTATACACCTGCAGCCAAGCGTGAAAAGTTTGTTTCTTCCCTATTTTTGTTACTTGGTATTATGACTTTAGTTTGTTACATAAACAATCTCAGCACTTGAAAAATATACATCCACTTTTCTAAAGATGAAATCCATGAGGAAATGAAACCAAATTATAGCGGTAGGAAGCACCTGTCAGGGAACAAGGTTATCTCAGTATTGCACTACTTCTCCCATTGTATTTGCCTGATGTTACTGTTTGAACTACAGTCCTAAAATATAAAACCACCAAAAAGGTCTACCTAACCTACCCCAGTGCCAAAATGCCAAACATCTACAAAAAGTCTAAGAACAGGATAAGCAGATACTGAATTTTCTTCATTATAGAGTCCCAGCCTCCCACTACTGGTTACACAGGAATTTCTTGATCCAGAAGTAATGCCTTTGCTTCAACAAGCTGATGGATTTCCTTCCATTAATTTCTCTCAGTGGTTTCTGACCTCTCACCTTTTCGGATCCTTGATATCCTATAGTAATAAGTCCCATAGTTTCTTCATGATTTGTGTAAAAATATCTTGTTATACATATACTATAGGATTATTTCATTTCAGCCCTCTAGTTCTTGCATTTTGAATAGCAAAGAAAAAGTGTTTTTTTATCACATTCTCCCTTTTATTCACCTCTATCTCTAAATATACTTATCTCTTTTCAAAGCTGGACAGTCCTAATTTATGAAGTAACTCCTCATCTGAAATCCATATTTAATCACCCTTCTTATCCTTCACACTTTCTGCTAGTTCTAATACATTCTTTTGAGACTGGAAATCACCAGAACTTCATACAACATTCAAAATACAGACATATCATTCATTTATACAACTGCATAAAAATGCTTTGTTTTGATCATCTTTTCCTTATTAATGATTCCTGATACATAATTTGTTTTAATGATCGCTACCAAGAACCAAAGTGTTTTTTCACAGAAATAATATAACTGTGAGGTCATTTATAGGAGCATTTGTGAAACAGCACAGGTAAGACAGGGTAGAAGATATGAAGTTATACCTTCTATACTTCTTTATGAGATAAAGGGGGTAATAGACTTCTCAAATACCTTCAAAAAAATGTTAATTGCACCACATACTCATTCTTGGAAATACATACACAACATAAATGCAGTATGTAACTTGAATACCATACTTCTCTACAAACACCAAACATCTCCTTTTCCCATTTATGATTCCCATCATAAACTATATTGATACATAATTGCTATGTATAGTTTCAAATGAAAGGATAATTCCACTAATAAAGAATCAGGGTCCTAAACCCTCTCCTCCCCAAATCAACATTAAAAAAATAAATAAATAAAAAAAAGTACCATGCTCTCTTAACAACACATTGTCCCTTAGTCAGTCTGATTACAAAACACAAGAGAAGTGCCTACAAAAAAAAAAAAATGATTAACAGGCAACATATCTTTTCAGAAAAATACCCCAGCACCTCTTGACATTCTTGCCATGTTTTGATACTATATTTATTCAAAATTT
>JAVJGJ010000014.1:25391220-25426153 GCA_035590215.1 Microhierax caerulescens | reverse complement strand
TTTATTCAAAATTTACTCAATTAATGCAGGCTGAAGCTTGGAGAGAACACTTAAGGATGGACTCTTCTGGTCTCTCCAAGACTCAGATCCAGATTTTGAAAACAATATTCCTGTGGTCTGATTTTCAAATACTTCATCTGTAAAACTAATCACACAGCTCCATCTGTACTAAGCATTCATTTTAAGGCATCATGTACCCGGGTAAAACTGAGATCACATATAATTTGATTTCATTACAAGACAACCACAACTGAAGAGTTAATAATTACGAGGCTAGGTGTTACATGGAGGAAAATCAACTGTTCATAATTGCATTAAAAGAGAAATTTCTTACAAAGACATGATTATTCTGTTAACATTATGTTTAGTTGATATTTACATAACTTTAATACAATTTCAAATCACATAATCTATGGATGATGGTACTCTCGGTTAAGAATATTTGTTGAAGTACAAAAATTTTTATGACTTTTTTCTCAGTACTTAAATAAGATTTATCTGCACTCAGCAGAAGTAAATTCTTAACTTATTAGTAAAAATAAAACTAACTCAAAGAAAAAAGGGCGGGGCTGTAAGAAAAGAAGGTTTTAATAGAATTGGAGAATTAGAACCCATTTTTAATTACACTCCTTCTACATAGCTATGTCTTAATAAAAACTTTGGTTCTAAAATAATCACGGTTTTCATTTAAAGTGATTAAGTTTGGAGATGCCTAACATATTCCTCATTAACATTTTAGAAAATAAATTAGAATACAAAGAAGTTTAATATGCCTTCTTTATTAAAAAGGCAAAAATCCCCACCATTTATTCATCTAATTGAAATGAGAAAGTAAAAAAAAAAATATCAAATCAGAAGTAATTCACACAAGGCACCAGTCAAACTTGATAACTGAGTGGTTTTGCATCATCTTAAAAGCACTTGGTTTTGAGGGTAAAGTATAAAATACTAAGCAGTAATTAAAGCAAAGGAAAGGATTTCTAAACAAGGCCTCTTCAAACGGCTGGATTCAGTTACTTCCCTCCCCTTTCAACTTCCTACACAACTTAGAAAGGGGAATAAAATACAAGAAGGAACCGTAGCTACAGTTCACTCTCTAAAAATATTTAATACTGTAAACCCAGCAGAATCTATGAAAAGGACTTTTCAGATCTCATTTTAAAAACCCCAAATCAAATCTTGAATATGTGAAATGATAAAGAGCAACAAAGATACTTTGAGAAAAAACAGTCTGAAGGTATTATTTTGCTATTCAGTATTTTATCTTATGAACTGCATTAATTTGTATTAAAGCCTATTTAATATTAATTTATATTATTTATAAATAAATAATGTAAAGAGCAATTTTAATTTGTATTAAAATGTTCATAAACATTTTCAGAGACCTATGTCTTCATTCACAGTGATTAACACTGAAAGTACGTTCTTCCCCTTTTTGGCCAGTGTAAAACACAATCAGTATTACATTTAGGTAATAATGTTACTCTAGAGGAAATGGAAGAGTTATATAAATGGAAAAAGCATAACTATATAAATAATCATAATTCATAAAAACTCTTTCAGAAGTGAGGTCTTCAGAAACCATTATCAACTGGTAAAATAGAAAATTTATTCAGTTGCTCTTTAATCAAATGGATAATAATCAGAAATTAGTATGCCAAGTTAAATAATAATTCACCCCATGTGTAAACAGATGAGAACAACTTTGCATGAACATAATCATTAAAATGACTGTACAATCTTTATCAAAATTTCAAGTTTCCCTTTCCAGTACTCCTCCCAATTTTTAGTACACAGCAAATTTTATAGTCTTTACTTACTGAATACATGCAATAATCACAGTTTTATTCTGCAAATAAACTAATTTCACTTTCAGTTGTTTCAGTTAATTAAAAACCTAATTATTTGATTAGTTCTTCTTAAGGTATTTCAATTTAATACATAGTCAGGGTTTTACCTCCTCAAAATTTTCTCATATAAATCCTCTCCATAACAGAAGTCACAGAAGTACCTGGAGGAGGCAAAAACCCCTTTTCCCAACCATGTTAATAGCATTACCAGAACTTTGAACCTGTGGCCAGGTTGAGTTGCTATATTTTTTTATAATTTCTAAACAATGGATCACTTCTTCCTGATTCTGAAGGTCTAAGTAACTAACCAATTATTCCATGTTTCTGTATTTTCTGTACATTTCTCATTTGCTTAGGCAGCAGGAAAATCTACAAAAGAAAATGTACTTATTCATAACTAGCTAAACAGAATTAAAGCAGAAGAAAAGTTACAAACCCAAATTCTGACTGCTTTTAACAACTGGAAGAAAACTAATAGCTCAATTGTAAAGTGGACATCAGTCCCAAAGAAAGACAGCACGCTCTAGAAAACCGATTTTTTTGGGGGGGTTGTTTTGGGTTTTTTTGTTTGGTTGGTTGATTTTTTTATCAGTGTATTTATTACAGCTACTCAGAACCATAATGTCTACAAATGAAGTATGACAGTGTCAAAAATTTTTATTACTTGTAAGGACCTGAATCTGTATCAATTTGTCCTTCAAGAACTGCCAGTGAAACTTCTGGTGTCAAACTTAACCTTAAGCAGCACACATCCCCCACTTTTTAGTCCCACACGAGACTTGACGGTTTATTTCTGAACGCTTCTCCTATGGAGCTCTGTGTGGAAAGAGACACCCATTGAAATACTGTCACACAACCTTCAAATGTCTCTTCCATGCTGAAAAGTAATCTCTACTACTGTAAATAAGCCAGCTTTCAACACCAGTGACAATACTGATGTAAATTTTGTTTAGCTTAGATACTTTCCCCTCCCTCCAGTGTCCACTCAGATCTGCACTTCACACTCTCCAAGTTTGATTGACATGGAGAGATCTAAATTTGATTTTCTCCTCATTAATAAAGATGCTTCATTTGACCAGCCTCCCTCCTAACCTGAAGAATATCAAAGCTAAGTAGTTACTGCATTTACAAGAGCAGCTGAATGTTGCAAAATTCTGACCCTCCCTGGTTCTAATAGCCATGCCTGTGCTGAAGGAGCCCGTGCAAGCCAGAAACACAGCTGCAAAAAGGCCCGTGTGCTGGTGTGGGGACAAGTCAGGAGGTGGAGGGGGATAATCACTCTCTGGTCTTGTTTCACCCTGGTTGAAGGGTCATGTCAACCACTCTATGCTAGCACAACAAGAGGAGGTTTAATTTTACATCACTAAAGACTGTAAAGATTTCAAAGGTTGATTTAAGATTACATCACTTTGGCTGGAGGTTTTTTTGGGGGTGGTGGCTTTTTTGGCTTCTTTTGTTTTGGGAGGGAGGGTTGAAAGATTTGAGATTGGAGCACGGTGGACTGAACGCTATTAGATCCCGTCTGGCTCTCCTGGCAAGCAGTGGGCAGGGCCACAGCCTCCCTAGTTTTTACAGACTTGCACCACCAACAGGCCCACGGTTAACTATAGATACAAATAACTAGAATTATCCACTTTGGGCACAAGCACATGTAAATTGGACTCCAAATTGACACACAGTCAAGATCCCTTACTAAGTAAAATGGTTTCATTAATAACATTCGCTCTGATTTTAGATAGAATTTTAACAAACTTGCTGCGTTGTCAAGCAATAAACGTCACATTTAACTGCACTTTTATGAAGTTATTTCAGAATTACACCAATTAAAAATTTTACTACAAAAAAGCAGCCTTAGTATAGCTGTAATAGCCTAAGCATATAAGAAGGGCTAAGTTCACATAAAAAAATGCCTCACAGTTTGAGGGACATAATAAGAGCAAAACAGCATACCCTTTCATTAATGCTAACAGGTTAAAACCAAACAAACAAAAAACCCCAAAACCCAAACGAAACAAGCAGCTACCTAAACTACTTTTAACAATACAGGAAAACACAGCAAGTATGCAAAAGCAGAGTTAGTGGGAAGGACCCCTGCTCTCCTAGATCAAGACATTTTAAGTATCTTAGATGACTGAATAGTAACTTCCACATAGTTTTCTCATCTGATTAACTTCTTGATATTCCAGACCAAATCATATTTGCAATATAATTTTCAAAGCGCATTACATAGGTCCTTCTAGATATTAATTCATTCTTAGAGTTACTTTCCTACTACATCAATTTTTTCAAAAAACTGAACACACAGGATTCTTTAAAAAGCATCAAAGCATATTCACTGTAAAGTATTCAGCGTGCTCAGTCTTAATAGCAGTGTAAATACACTAAAATCTTTTGTCTAAATTTTTTAACTGCATGCATTTCATGTACAATTACATATCCTAAGCGGTATTTAAAGCTTACTTCAGATCGCTTGTAGAATGAAATTTTTAAAATTCCTGCAAGATGCTACAAGAAAGTTCATTTTTTCCACTTACTATTTTAACTGTGTTGCTATTTATAAGACACTACAGATGCATATAAACATATATCTTTAATAACCTATATTTAAAAACTAATCATTAATAGTTATTTATTAAAGCCACTAATAGTTATTTAACCAACAACATAAAATCTATTTTTCCTCAGATCAATAACCTGAATTTTATCTCAAACCATACAAAGATTCATTGTTAATGCTGAATTAGCTGAATAAATATTTCCCACTTCCAAAGGTATGCCATCAGCTGCTTGGTACATTTGCTAATACTTCATTACATGGCAGTTCTTTCTCTACAACCTCTCTAACTATTTAATTAAATTTCCCTTTCATGACAAGTTCACCCATCTAGTTGACCAAGGGAGGCCATTAGATGTGGCGGTGGTTGATATTTTAAATTTTATTTTAGCAAAGCTTTTGATACTGTCTCTCATGGTATTCTTCTAGACTAAATGTCCAGCATACAGCTGAAGTCCACAATACAATGGGTGAGCAACTGGCTGACAGGTCAGGCACAAGGAGTTATAGTAAAAGGGGTCACATCAGGCTGGCAGCATCACCTGTGGGGTTCCCCAAGCCTCGATTTCAGGGCCAGTGCTCTTTAATGTTTTCATAAAGGATCTGGACACAGGAATCAAATGTACATTAGGTAGGTTTACTGATGATGGTAAATTAAGGGGAGCTGTGTACTCCCTTGAGGGTAGAGAGACATTACAGAAAAGTCTGGGTAGACTACAGAGTTGGGCAATCGCCAGCTGTGTGAAATTCAACAAAAGCAAGTGCTAGATTCTCCACCTATGATGGGTGTAATCCTGGTTATATGTACAAATCAGGGAACAAGAGTCTGGAGAGCAGCCCTGTAGAAAGAGATCTGGCAGTTTGGGCTGATGGAAAGTTGAATGTGAGTCAACAGTGTGCCCTGGCAGCAAAAAGGGCCAACCGTGTCCTGGGGTGCACCAAGCACCGCGTAGCTGGCTGGTTGAGGGAGGTGACTGTCCCACACTACACTGCATCTGGGCAGCTTCACCATCAGTACTGTGTGCAGTTTTGAGCACCTCAGTATAAGAAGGACATCAAACTGTTAGAATTTGTCCCAGAGGAGGGCAACCACGATGGTGAAAGGTCTTGAGGCAAGACTTATAAGGTGCAGCTAAGGTCACTTGATCTGTTCAGCTTGGAGAAGGTTGAGGGGTGACCTCATTGCAGTCTACACTGCTTCAACGAGGGCAATGGAGGAGGAGGTTCTGACCTCCCCTCTGGTGACCAGTGACAGGAAATGGAATGAGGCTGGATCAGGGGAAATTCAGATTGGACGTTAGGAAAAGGTTCTCTACTGAGAGCGCAGTTGGTCACTGGAACAGCCTTCTCAGGGATCTGGTCACAGCACCAAGACTGTCAGAGTTCAGGAGTGTCTGGAAAACTCTCTTAGTCATTTGGTTTAGTCTTAGGTAGCCCTGTGAGAAGCAGGGACGTGGACTTGATGATCCTTATGGGTCCCTTCCACCTTGAGATATTCCATGATTCTGTGATAATTAGTATCAAAGAAATGACTGAAGAATAACACAGGTTGTAGTCTTAAGCTTACATTTCTGTGCATAAGAAAAAGGGTAAGTATTCCCTACACATCCTTGTGCTTCATTGACTCTCATCAACACCACAAGACATGGACAAATTTCATCAGAAAGACGTTACAGAACATTGTTGTGTCACTCCATTGTCACAAGACATGGGCTCAAATAGTATGTTACCATGTCTACCATCAAAATTCAACAACTACCCTCTCTCTCTCTCTCTCGACCATACACCCTCCACTACTTCTACAGACAGATCTCTATGCACCTTTTCTTTTCAAAATTTAGATGTGATTTTCTATATCAGGTGCTTTACTTCACTGCTGGGGGACTCATATCATTACAGATTTGCTGAAAGTTTCTCTCCCTCTCACATACAGTTAGACATTTACAGTACTTATAAGACAGCTGTTTAAGTCTTTTCACAGACGGAGCATGCAAACGTACTCCTTATATCACAGTAACTTCAAGGAGACCTTAAATTATCACAGGGAACATTTCTGTAACATACATATTTTCAATGCTATTTATTCTTTCATGCAACACAGAAGTATTTACCTTTACACCAACAACAGCAACTAGAACCACAACACCACAATCATCAACTCCTAATCATGCTTAATAAAAAAAGATTTAAATGTCCCAGGTTAAAGCTGCATGCTGTGAAAATAATGAAAATATGTTAAGCTTTTAGGAAACTAATTTTAAGATGTACGTGGTCATTGCCAAATGAGACAACACTCAATATGTGAAACCAAGAAACCATGTCACAGAAGACACGGCTGACCAAAGGCCTTATCTATCGTATCAAATAACCAAAGCCACTGTGGTCTGACTATTTCATACACGAGTTATATGACACCTAAGTGTCACAGATTATTTTTCCTTTTGTTTTAATTTGAAATTCTCAAATATGGAAAAAACTAAAAACGAAAGTAATTTCCATCTTTTCAAAGAGTAAAAATCCGTAGCAACACAGGTAGCTCCAAATTACAGAAAACAGAATATTCCACATAGCTACTAAGTAAACGTATTAAGATTTCTTTACAGAAGCATTATCCAAATATTAGCATTCTTGCAACTTGTTGTGAAAGACAGGATCCAATCATTCTGAAAGTATACATTCAAAATTGAAAATACTGGCAAATCTTTGTACTGTTCTGCTAAAAGTAAAAACTGTGTAAACTTCTCAGCTCTTTAATTAGTGATTTACAACATGCAGAAATGAGCTTAACTGCAGATATTCAGCATGCTTCTTTAGTTCTTTCTTTAAATAGTTATTTTCAGATGTTCAGTATTCATCACATTGAAAAGGAGAATACACTCAACACTGCGTAGCTGAAGATGATATACAAAAGGGACACATACTACCAAGTTCAGGGACAGGGAATATGCTAGGAAAGCCCCTGATAATGTTCCTCACATGCTATCTCGTACAAGACATCTGTCCATGAAGTGACCACACTCCGATACTTCCCTAGCTACCGTATGCAACTCAACTTCTTTCCGTTCTGCTCAGGCTTTTGTAAATATTTTTCCTGCATAAAGTGCATATATTTAAATGTAGGTAAACCAGAAGTAAAAATCAAATGTATACCAAAGTTTCAATACAGTGCTGTGTTTCCAGAGAGAACAAAAAGCTATGATTCATACTGCAGTTAGGTGAACTTTCAACAAGATAATGAGATAGTTCTGGCTGGCAATCACAAGAACAGACTGCAAGTAAATCAGCAAGGGACTGCCAAAGAGTGAGCTTCGATCTAACTAATTACAAAAAAATGTTACCACAATCTGGAGCATCAATAATGTTAGAAATTCAGCTTATGCATGCCCTTATTCAACAACACTTACTACTTCATGTAATGTAGCTTAACATATCAAAATATTAGTTTGACAATTTTACTAAAGTCCATCCAAAAGACTTTGCAATAGGTAAGACAGTCAAATTTCTGCCTAGTGAACTTCAGAACATATGTTTAACCAAATTTTATAGACCTGTCTGCAAGGGAAGACTAATTTTTCCTTGCAGAAGCCTTTTTCTTAAAGCGCAACAGATAGAATAGATAAACATTTCAAAGACAGCTTTAACTAATTAACAGAACCAGAGAACTCCAGTAACAAAGAAAAAAAAAAAAAGATTATAGCTGATTTGAATTAGAGCAATACTAACACAGGAGATGACACCAAGATGAAGGACAAATAACTACAGAAGTACCCACAGCCTCCTGTAGATGTTTCATAGGCAGATTGAATTGGTTTAAGTAGATATTTCATAAATACATAATGGTTGTAACTATCCTCTTCTCATTATTTGCTAAAGACAGACAAAGTTCCTTCAACTACAGGAATTTAATGTAACACAGTCCAAACGAACAGTTAAAGCCAGAGAGCCACTAGCTGGGACTAACCCGACTCAAACAGCAAAGCTGGAAACACAGCCAGGGTTTGAGCTGTGTGCCAGGCAGCGAGAAAAGTCAAGGGCTGCACCAAACCTAAGTGCAATGAAAAAGGATGGCTGGATGAAGGTCAGACAACCGGGCACTTCAGTTACTATTCAGGGCACAGAAGTCCTGTCTTACTCGGCTACAGAACAGAAAAAGGCTTTTCAAGTGCCATAGCTGCTGATGCCCCAGGTATCTCCCAAAACCCTATGTACCAGACTGACTGGAAAAACCAACAACACCCAATTGGCCAGATTAAATATTTCACAGTGACACAGATGGAAAAATTGCAGCCACTACACAGTGGTCAGGATACTTTGTAAAATTTTTGAAGCCCTTCAAAATAATTGGTTAAACACCTTACATTAAATGTGCATTGCTTTCATCCTGCAAGCTATAAAGGATATGTCTAAGAAAGAGGTAATGAATAATTATATTGCTCCATCTGTTATTTTCTCACATTTCCCGAAGCATATTTTTTTTTTTACTGCTGCTGTGTTTAATAATCTGATTATGTATTCTAAAATGGTGCATGAAGGCTACCAGTCTAAGAATAAAAGGCAAGAGGAAAAAAAAAAGCATAAATTCCTTTTTGTTTTCTTCTGATACCCCCCTGCTGTGATACAAACTACCCATTTTCCTAAATACAGATCAGAATCTGGTAATAAGGACTAATGCCTGTGTTAAGTCTTTTCATTACAGAAGACAGACAGCAACCCTTGGGCAGTGGCTGGGAAAGAGTTTTAGGGGGTTGGAGACAGCAGAGAGTACTGAACTTATTCCCTAGGAAACAAGAGGTCTCATGAGAGAAGCACATACCTTCCCAGTCATTAATGACCACAAATCAAGTGATGACATTTCAAACCTTTGAACTGACTCCCCTCCCACAGCTGAAGCATACTACACTTTCAGTTTCAACTAGTCACCTTCAATTAGTTGGAAAACAACTACTAAAAAAACCCTATCCTAGTATCATGACCAAGTTCAGAATTTCAGTTTCAGGTTCTACCACCCTGAAAGTTCAAAGACTAGGAGATCTGAAGCACTAAACTCTCTAAGTATTTTTAGGAGAGAGTAACTCAAGCATACTGGTTGTCCGTGCATACCTCCTGTAGGTGAGAGCAGGGAGGAGGTTAGCGCTGCAGTATTGATACAGGCAGACTGGAAAAGTTCCTATCGTGGATGGGAAGGCTGCAGGGGAGAGAGGAGTCAGGGGAGCATTTGCTATATGAAGCTTCAACAGAACAAATACACTCCTAAATTTTACTCTTGATCATCTAACATTTTTTTTGACAAATTACTTAACTGAAACTGCCTTGACCAGATCAAGTGGAAAGTTCCCCAAAGTAGCCCTACCGTTATGTTCTTAATACACCACACCACTTCCGAGCAATTCCCATGCTAGCTCCATGGAAACAAAGACATAACTGTTCATTCAAAAGGCTGCTAAAATTTCCATTACAAAATATGCTTACAAAAAGCCTTTACTTTGTGGTTTTATTATGAGAGGCAGAAGAGAAACCAGGTTATTTTCTGTACCTTACTGCAAGCTTCAGAGACTGCTATATCGATTCAACCAATCCCACCACATCAGTAAAAAAATAATTCTGACGAAGCTTAGCAAACTTGGTGCAATTAAGAAGTCCTTTTGTGGTTCATAACCTCATTTAAGTTTCAGAGTTATTTGCTGTGTCAATCATCACATAAAGGAAATAAAAACATGTGTTTGACTTCACCTTTAATTTACTTTATTTGATTATGAATTTGATAACTAAATTGTTAAGCCATAAGCTAGTTTTACAGAATTGGTAGAAAGTATTAAGATTTATGTATTTTTTATGTAATGCTTGTAAGAAAACAACATTAAAGCTTTCTTGCTGCTGAAACCTCATTTAAATTTAACTGATGCCCCTCTACAAGAATGCTTTCCATTCCTCCTGAGTTTCCTACCTTGCAAGATGAAGATAATGTTCTTTTACCCCTTTACTTTGATTTATGCCCCTTTTTTTTCAAGTAAGAGGTTTCTGACTAAAAGGACAGAGGATTAAAAAGACTATCCGTGTAAAAAATGTTTTCCTCTGGTACCTGCATACAGAAGAGGGAATACCAGGGCATTAATCACAGAAAATTGCTCATCATAGTCATGGTTTTATCAGATGGGAAAAACACCGAGAAAAAGTATCTTATGTCACAATACAATTCATAAATATTCCAAATCAAAGGAAATGTAAGTCCTAGGTTTTACTCTACAGCAAAGACATTAAGAACAAAAACAGGGACAGTGAGCAAAGTTTCCACCATCAGATACACAGACCTAACAAAAATAATCAGTGGAATGTCAGTTTTATTTCCATATGAGAGCTTGATTACAAACATATTCAGATCTCCACAAACATGACGGTTATACTGTAAGACTCAGAAAATCCCTATTCAAATTGGCTTTTAGGTTAAGGACTTGATGCTGAAATTAAATACAATTATGTCACCAAGTGCCTGCTCTGGACTGAATATCTTTTATAGTCAAGCAAGGGGAAGGATTTTTGCATCCCCTTAGTCACTTCTTCAAAAAGCTCTAGTCTGATGTCCTCTGCAAAGTATCTTAAAATTCTGCAGTTGCTGTCAGAATACATTTTTGCTTTTGTATTCAAATTTATATAAAGTCCTTCCAAAAGAAACATTAGTTTGCCTGTGCCTAGATTTGCTAAAAAGCATATGAAAATCTTGATTTAAGAATGTGTGGTAAGAAGACATGGATACTTTACTCCTCCTCCTCCTGGGTAAATTCTTACAGTGGCTTTTCATTCTATTAAAAACGTACATTGCATTTTTAATTTGCCTGGTTGCAGCTTGTGGCCACTTCTTCTTATAATGTTTCTTGTCACTAAATTAAGAAGACTTTTATAACAGAAACTCTCACCACAAAGAAGTCTCTACACACTTCAAGTCACATCTCATTTTTTTTTGGAAGTTAATTTGACTGAGCTTTATGTCCTTTCCTTCAAGATGTTCTCTCACAGACATATAAAAAATCACTTTTGAATTGAAGGGGGGTGGGGAGGGGAGGGGGATTAATAAAAAAAGAGAAGCTCTAGGCATACAACAGAATGAAAGAAAAAAGTATTATATATATAGTTACATAGAAAATTACAGGAGAATACATTTTAAAAGAATTTATGCACAAAACTAGACACCAGAGAGAAGAAAGTGAAAAAGAAAAGAGGAGCTGGAAAAAACCTAATAGCTGTTTACTTTTAGAACTTTAACAGCAAATAAAGCATAAACAAATGCTTATTGAAAGACTTGTTCTCCTGTTACTCATCTTCCAAGAAAATAAACAAGAAAATCCCTTCTCAATCACAATTCTTAGTTTTCTCTTATGAAAAGCAAATGCATCCTAGAGTTCTTCACTCATCTTACCACAGCAAATACAAAGGCTTAATTCCATTTAATTTACCAAATTGTTAAATGACTCAAGTATTTTTGTTCCATATAACCTTAACAAAGCTATAAAAGAGATGCTCTCTTCAGTCCCTCCTCAGCCAGCTCCTACTTTGAAATCATAGAATGGAATCATAGAACAGTTTGGGTTGGAAGGGACCTTAAAAGATCGAGTTCCAACCCCCTGCCCTGGGCAGGGACACCTTCCACTACACCAGGTTGCTCAAAGCCCCATCCAGCCTGGCCTTGAGCACTGCCAGGGATGGGGCAGCCACAGCTGCTCTAGGCACCCTGTGCCAGTGCCTCACCACCCTCACAGGGAAGAATTTCTTCCCAATACCTAATCTCAATCCACCCTCTTTCAGTTTAAAGCCCTTCCCCTTTGTCCTGTCACTACATGCCCTTGTAAAAACACCCCCTCCCGGTTTCCTGCAGGCCCCCTTTAGGTGCTGGAAGGCTGCTCTAAGGTGTCCCCAGAACCTTCCCTTCTCCAGGCTGAACCACCCCAACTCTCTCAGCCTGCCTTCACAGGAGAGGTGCTCCAGCCCTCTGATCATCTTCATGGCCCTCCTCTGGACTCCCTCCAGCAGGTCCATGTCCTTCTCCTGTTGGGGACCCCAGCGCTGAACACAGTACTCCAGGTGGGGGGGTCTCACAAGAGTGGAGCAGAGGGGTAGAATCACCTCTCTCAGCCTGCTGGCCACGCTTCATTTGATGCATTCTAGGACAAGATCAGCTTTCCAGGCTGCAAGCACACATTGCTGTGTCATGTTGAAATACTTGTTCACCAACACCACCAAAATGTCCCCATCTTCTTCCTTCCTAATTTGCTGTTCTTTCCTCATCATATTATCTTCCCATTTTTCATTAGTTATGCAAGTTCTTTTTGTTTTGTGAATACAGCTAAATAATAGTATTCAACATTTGTTTATAAAGCCAACTTTAATGTTTTAAGTTCTATTATGTTCTTATGAATACCAAAATAGATTTCTTTTTTGTATTCACTTGTTGAACTGGGAAGAATTTTTCTGAAGATTCACCAGAAGAATAATCACTGAAATTACTGTAATTACTGAACACATCTAATTTATGTAACAGCAGCATATAAAAATATGCATGGAGATACAAGTAAGAAATAGGGATTTTTATGTAGACTATCCTATGTGTTAATGCTCAGTTTTACCCGTGTATTGGTTTCTAAGTGCACCTTCATTAGCTATTCCCTGTTCATAAATTCACTTTTTATACCCTATACATAGGAAATTCCTCAGTCTTATCAGAACAACGGCTGTATCTATACATGTACTAGTTTTGCTTCTTTTTCAAAACACTGGAGGAAATTTTTCAAAGCTGTTAAGAAAATTTAAGATAATTCCAAGATAACCCTATAAGCCATTTGCTCAGCACATAGGTTTTGTTTTTTTCAGGTATTTTATTTTGTATTTTACCTTTCTATAAATAAATTTACATTAGTCTAAATCTTACTTCTGGTCTACAATGTCTCTTTAAATTATTCTGTGGTAAATCTTGAGAATTACACTAAATTATTAGAATTGTGAATGAAAATGTAAAACATGTCCTACAATCCATCATTTAAAATTGTCTAAGCCCAGCAATTCAGGACCTAAAGGAAGTGCTGTTGCTTTATGGGAATCTACTTCTCCTATGTATTCATTACAGATTCTCCAAGTTATCTCTGTGATGCAAATGCTCCACTGTGCAAAAGGTTAATTTCCTATGTGATCAAGAGTCAAGAACTATGCACTATATACAGCAAATTTGTTATTGTATTACAAAATAATTGCAACCTTATTGGGTTTTATAAGCTGTTCATGCTTTTCCATTGGAAAAGGATCTATAAACATATGCAGTAACTTGCCCTGCAGAGTTCTACTGTTATTTAGAACATATAAAGAGGATTTCTGTCTTGAAGAGTAATGTGAATTTTGAGCAGATTTTTACTTTAAAAAGTAAACAGATATGCAAAAATTAAGAATTCTCCAAGATTCAGTTCTATTATCCAGTGGTTAAGGAAATCTTCATTTAGAAAATGGGACTGATTCTTCCCCATACAATTTGCATTAAAATAGAATAGTATTGATTAATTGATCATGTCACAGTCTGAGTATTTTAATAAACACCTAATTAGTAAGCTTAAAATGCATAGTTTCCAAAGAATTTCTGGATTAACACAGTTATCATCCAGCAGTGTTTTCAAAGCGCTTTGAACACCATCACACTCGGCTTTTAAGGTTTGACCCTAAACCGTCACAAAGCTGACAATAGGCAAAATAGGCACAAACAAAATACAATGAAATATAATAAACCGATGCTATACCCTCAAAACAGAGACCTTGCCAGTCCCAGGGACACTACTGTATTAACAAACATTGCTTCTGCTACACTTGCTAGTCTGACATTTTACACATTCCGCAATAACATCTGGTTTTAAACATCTGTTTGTTAAAGTACTCCCTCATGTAGGAACATAAATAATTTTATCATCATCACAATGCTAGAATCAGTATTAAACAGTGGTGCATTCTGAAGCAAAAACAGAGTGGTCATGTTCAATAATATGGCGGGGGGGGGAACGACGACACACGGACAGGGATGGACGACACCTACAAAAATTCAAAAGCGAACAAAACAACCCTCCAGATCTGACTGAAGCCCAAATCCTCACTCCTTAACCAGCTGTTCTTAGCTGGTATTAGCCACAGAGGACTGGAACTCCATCAGTTGTGCCCTTTAGGATGACACAAGGTGCAATGGCTAAAGAAATAGAAGTAGCTTAACCTGGAGAAGAGGAAGCAGCTCTCTAAGAGGTCATGAGCAGAAGACTATCAGCACGATACTAGTTTTCTCATGATACAAGTACAGAGCTTTTCTGAAGCCTAGCAAACCGAAAATTTGTGTAAACCCGGATTCAAGGTGACAGACAAAATTCTCCGACTTCTGGCAGACCCTCCAACTTAAAACAACGTATTTACCTGGCAAGTTGCTGGAGCCATGCATTGAAACCTCCATGAATTCACGTTTGCACAAGTACAGGCCTCAGGCTTCTTCATGTACTCCTACACCTCCTCCTCTCATCGCATTGCATCGCTTCCAAAATAAATGGCACAGAAATCCCACGGACAAACACTGTATGCACAGGGCACAGCTGGGAGGGTTTTGGTATGGGGAGGCTACAGGAGGCCTTGTGTCAGAGCGGCTGCCAGCTGCCCCGGGCTGGCCACAGCCACTTCCAGCCAGCTCCAAAACCCCTGCCAGTAACCTGTCGTACCCCAAACAGCCACCCCCTGAGCAGCATATGCTGACCCTCTGCTCGGGTGCCTGCAAGCCAGAGGCAGCCGTCACAGGGGAGGTGACAGCAGCACACTCCTGGGGTGAGGTACAGCTTGCTACAGCAAGTGTGTGTCCGCCCCCCCCAAGGGACAGCAGCCATGGGCAACTCACGCCAGGACAGTGATACCCCCAAGGACCAGTCACTGAGGAAAAGCACGTCTGAGCAAAGCCTGAAGCAGCCCTGTGTGGTAGAGGACAATTATTAATAAGCAAAGAGACGTGGGGAAAAAACGAGCGAGCAAAGTGCAGCAGAGGGGATCACTAATAAGCAAGAAGTGTGGGATGGAAACCATAACATAAATGACCCTGCCCATGCCGCCCACAGCCTGTTGGAGGAGCTGGGATGAACCCAGTACAATGCACAGTGACAGCAGGGAAGCTGGGGGGAGGACAGGTGTCCAGCTTGCCTCTAGCCTGGGGAGGTGGAATGAAGTGTTTATGTAAGTGTTTGATTATTTAGTTCTCATCAATACCCCAATCAGTGATCAAAGTTTGTCTTAACTAGCAATAAATTAAGTAAAAATTCCCTGAGTGAAGCTATTTTGCCCATAACACCCATTTATTAAACAAGCAGACCACTTGCATTTACCCAGGCGTCTGTAAGAAAAGAAACCACTAGATCAGAACATGAAACAACGCAAGGGCACCTAAAGCATTTGACTTTGTAACCATAAGGAAGCATTAGTAATGGAGTCCATATCCTTTTTAAAATCTCAGCAGTCCATAACCCATTCTCATCCTAACTGTAAATCTGTATGCAGTATCAGCTTTGAAGGTGTGGTTGATTAATGGGACAATGACAGGAAGCAATCCCTCAATGCAAGCTGGTTCACCTGACTTCAAATACTCTCCTGCATTAGAGATATAACACTTCAAGGAGAAAGGAACCAAATAACGGTTCAAACAGAGAACACTATCTGAAGCTAATATACAAAATAAAGAGAAAAGGTAGTGAAAGTACTATGAGAATTTGTAGAGACTTGTTCAGAGAACCAGACCTCAGATATGGTTACATTTTGTCCTCATTATCTTATAATAGAGAATTCCATAATCCTGCCTAAAACTGTTTGCACTTACCATCACATAGCCATGCTATTTTATTTAGAGAACTGTCATATCAAAATAAATGATTTGTGCACTGAAAAGACATTTTAGATTGCTGATGGAGGAAACTCTTGACAGTGACTTAACTACTGAGCCTGGTTTCTTGGTTTTATTTAAGCAATTAATTATTTACATTTCAGAGATAAAAAAAAGTCAGCCTGTGCCATTATAATAACAAGTCTCTTATTTGTGGACTGTTTCTAGGAATTTGTAAATTACAGTATAGTCAAGTTGTATGCATTCCATACAGAATTGCAAAGTACAATGTAACATTGCATATACAGGTCCTAGATACTAAGTGACATTAGTTGAAGGGCATAAAGACTCATTGTTTCAGCTTTTCCTCTGTTTTCACCACAATAGACTTAAAAATTCTCAGTAGAAACATACAGTGTAAAATATTCATGTTCTCAATTTATTCACTACCTTTTACCATGGCAATTCTCAAATTTGTTTGTAATTACTTCCAGCTTTTCCACCTGCTTCCACTGTCAGCTGCCCTTACATTACACTTATTAAGCATTAACAAAAGATCCTCTAGCATCCCACAGGCCTTTGTGTCTCACTGATCTGTGCTGTAATGCAACCAGAGACACACAGTGGTGCCTTCTGCCCAGGCCCAGCTGGCTTCCTTTTGACTCCCTTCTCTGTACACAAACAATGATGAAAGAATGAAATTTTTTATGCAAAACCTTCACAGATTATCATAGGTATTTAAAAACTATTTAAATAGATACTGTTATGCATTACAAAACATACAAGTATTTCCTTTGTAATAATTTTTAAAAGATCCGGAAAGAGAAACACTTCAAAGATGAATGAATTTTTAATGTGAAATCATCAATCATTTTGATTCTCCAATGAAAATGTATTACTGTAGCTTTGCATTAGAACTACAATTTATTAAATGTCTTCATTAAACAAATTTTGGGCTCAGTTGTACGTATTTCTTTTAACTTGAGTACATTTTCAATATTGAAAAAGTAATATAATCTTCTTTGAGATTCCAAATATATTGTAAAAAGCTTTTGCTTAGCCTACCCTGCCAGTGAGGAACAACTCCAAACAAGAAACCAGTCATTTATTCAAAGAAGTTATTTAAAGAAAAAAAAAAAAAAAAAAAGAAGATTCCCTAAAGGAAGAACAGACTTCTTCAGAAAGTACTTGAGATTTTCTCCTTTTCTTCTATGAAAACTATCCATCTGGCAACCACACCATGAAAAGTTCTTGAACTTGTGTTCTTAGAGTAACACCTTAAGAAGTCCCTGCATCAGTAAAGTAATTACTATTCCACACAAACCATGGAATAGGAGTATAATTTTCACCAATCAGGGCTGATTAGCCTGAGCCTTTACAAAAGTCTACACAGTAGCTGATAAACACTTGGCTTGTCAAATACAAGAGCTTTGAGAAAAACATATGGAGATTATATTTCATTTTCAGTATCACAAAAAAAATTAAGATTAATTGGAAAAGTCAAACTGAGTTTTGTACTTCATCAACAAACTCTCCAGGCAAATCAGTGAATGGGTAAGACCATCCAGTGAAAGCATGCCAGTGGTGAGCAGTCCCGGCATCAGTAGCTAACCCATTGAGTTTTCATGTTCCCCTCATGTTCCATGAGGGGGGAGCAGCCCCCTCCTCATATTTCTGGCAAAACAATTCAGGCCTAGAGCTCTTTGGCTAGATTTACTGACAAGTACCTGGAAACTATGTCAGAGAAGAAAAAAGAACAAAACAAAACAACAAACAAACAAACAAAAGCAAACCAAAAAAAGCACGATCCCTTCCCTCCACCTATTTTTTTTCCTCTTTTTACACTGCCTTCCTTTCCCTTTAGCAACACAAATAAAAATTTAGTAATATTCAGCTATACCTAATGGAACAAGTGAAAACAAAAATAAAGACTTGAAAGATTTGGGAGCAATGAGGTTTTACACCATTCTTTAAGGTAAGTAAGTGTGAAATCCCCTAGCGTTCTGATGCAATTCCCTTAAGACATCTGATCTCAGTTAACATTAAAAAAACACACACAGAGCAACTGCCTCATGTTAAAAAAGACTTGAAGACCAAAACACTAAACTTATCTCATGTCCGTATAAATCAAATACATTCATAATCTCTAGGACTGTATTCCAGAAACAAATACCTTTAAAATTAATAATAAAACCAAGTAATTCTCAGAAAATTTAGAGTTCTAGTTTATGGATTTTACAAGACAGGTAAATTAAGTTATAGCGTCTAGAAATTCTGTGAGGAATAAAAGTAAATAACCTAGAAAACTCACTGTGCTGCAAACACATACATTGTAAGACAGTAAACCAGCACAAGCTACAGTCCCAGATTCCCTTAGCAACAACAAGGAATTGCATCTGAAAATGAAGTGCAAACCTGAAAATGAGAAGCAGTGATAGCAAGAGCCCAAAGCTAACACCACATTACAAAGCACATATCAAACAATTACCATTACTGAAAGTACTGCAAAAAGAAGCCCCCACCCAACCCTCAAAATACTGAAGAGCATCAGGCTTTTGAGTCTTTGTCCCAACACATGCATTGGGGCCAAAGCAAGAACATCTCTACAGGAGCCTGAGCTTACTGCTGTCAAAAATAACACATAAAGTAAAAAATAAAATAAAATAAAAAAATCACAATATTAAAATTCCTGTTGGACTGCCCTTTCAGATAGGAACTAACAAAAAAACCCCGCAAAAGTTTCTGTATTATTTTCTGTAATGTTTATAACAAGTCTTCACCTGGAAGCTTTTTACCACAAAACCTCCAGTAAATCAAATGCATGATGAGGTTTTCTTCATTTTTGTTTTTTGGGTTTGGGTGTGTGTGCGTGTTTGTTTTTTGATTGACTGAGCACACAAAATTAAAAAATAATTTTAATTTTTGTAAAAGATTAAAAAATAATCTTAAAAAAATAGTTTAGGCTAAAGGGCAGATCACAAGTTGCCCTAGGAGGTATTGTACAGCCTAGAAATCAGTAGTCAACTGCAATTTGAAAAAAAGTCAGCTACTTATACAAGACTGGGAAGAGAATAACGTAGTGCTCTAAAAAAGCAAAAGGGGCCAATAAGAATGAAAGTCCAGTTGTATTAAAGGCAGCGTGCCAGTCAGTTGACAAGTAAGGAAGTTCACTATCACCTGTGCTGTTATTAAACAGAAGAGTTTACATTCAAAGAGGAAAATCAAACTAAGCTCGTTAAACAGACATAAAATGGAATAAAATATAGGTAGAATAACCAGAATACATTTGGACTAAACGATGAAGTTTGAAGAATGTACCTTAACTCATCAGAGATGAGGTCATAATGGTGTCTTGGCACTTTGGTTAAGACAGTAAATAGAAAGTTAACGAAAATAATTTGAAAAATGATAGAAAGCCTAAGAGAAAAAAAGATTTTTAAAAAACAACAAAGGAAAGAAATATGTGAGTGTAAACCGTCAAAGAAGATAGGAAAACAAAGTACAGGGAGACAAGTTTTACCCTTGACTATAAAAAATTTGTACTAAAAGAAAAAAAAAAGTTACGTGCAGTAGAAGTTAAAAGATTATCTATGATTAACCATAAATATAAAAGAAGCAACTTGGAAGAGATAAACACAAAATCCTGAACAGAACCAAAAAAAGAAGTTGTTTTAAAATGGGACTCTCAAGTGAAGTCAACTGGAGGCCTCTAATTCACTGTCTCAGAAGTCTGGATGGGCACAGCTTCCAGAACAGGAGCAATACTAGACACAGCATCGAGGTCTTGTAGAAATGCCAGGTGGAACTTCAGTAAAAGTATGGTCTTAAGTTAAATATCTACATGTCAGATGTCTGTGTAAGCACTCATTTTTGACAGTAAAAATCTAGGCAGGCAATCCAGACAGTGAAATTCAGAGAATTATTCCGCTAATGACAAGTAGGTCTGTATTTTATGATGACACACACAGGTGTCCAAATGATGGCAGGGACAGCAAAGACACAGGCAGCCAGACAGCTGGTATTCACTGAAATTTTGCAACTTTTCACTGCCACAAGGGTACACTCAGGGAGTTCAGAAAGAATGTACATTATTCTTTTTCAAATCACCTGTTCAGGATTTGTTGAGAAGGCTCAGTTTATGGATGTTTTGGGGGGATGTCTAAGCTGTTTTCATATTTGTTTTAAAGCTACATCATCTCAGAGTAATGCTACTACAAAGTCAAAAGCTTTAAAGTAAAACTACCTCAATGACTTCATTAAAACAGATTTAATCAAGAAGCAAGGCAATCTAATGAGAATTTTGCTTCTGAGCTGCTAATAGTAACTTGTTCACAAGTTATCCTCGTTTTGCTAGTTCAATATTAAAAATTCAAAGTCATATCATATAATTACAAAATGGTTAAGGTTGTAAGCTGGACATTATCTCAGTCAGGTCCTCTACTCAAGCAAGGCCACCTAGAACTGGGTGCTCAAGACCAGGTCCAGACAGCTTCTGAATATATCTAAGGTGAGGGACTCTACCACCTGTAACCTGTGCCAGTGTTCCCGTTACCCTCAGAATAAAAAAAAAACAACCCAAAGTTTCCTGTGATTCAGGAGGAACCTCCTGTGTTTCGGTTTGTGCCCATTGCTTCTGGTCCTGTCAGTGGGCACCAGTGAAGATAGTTTGGCTTTGTCCTCTTTACACCCTCCACTCAGGTATTTATATAAATTGATAAGATCCCTCCTCAGCCTTCTCTTCTCCAGGGTAAACAGTCACAGCTCTCAGCCTTTTCTCATGGGAGAGATACTCTAGTCCCTTCACGATTTTAGTGGCCCTTTGCTGGACTCTCCAGTACGTCCAACTCTCTCCTGTACTGGGGAGCCCAGCACCAGACACAGAACTCAAGGTGTGACCTCACCAGCACTACATAAAGAGGAAGGATCACTTTTGACTTGCTGGCAATAATATGTCTAATGCAGCACAAGTAACATTCACCTTCTTTGCTGCAAGGGAACACTGCTGGCTCACGTTCAACTTGGTGTTCACCAGAACCCCTAGGCCTTTTTCTACAAACCTGCTTCTCATGTGATTGCCCCTCTGGCATATATTAGTGTACGGGGTTGCTCTTCCCCAGGTGCAGGATTTTGCAGCTCCCCTTGTTGAACATCATGACATTCCTGCCAGCCTGTTTCTCCAGCCTACTGGTAGCAGCACGACCTTCTGGTGTCTCAGCCACTCCTCCCAATCATACATCAAGTGCAAACTTGCTGAGGGCATACTGTGCTCTATTATCCAAATCATTGATGAAGATGCTGAGCAGGACTGGAGCCAGTGTTGACCCCTGGGGTGCACTGCTGGTCACTGGCCTTTCAGCTAGACTGTATGCCACTGATCACCACCCTCTGGGCCCAGCCAGCCAGCCAGGTGTTCTCACGCTCATCTCATTCAGCCTGTGTACTGACAGCTTTCTTGTGAGGATCTCACAGGAGACAGCGCTGAAAGCCTCACTGAAGTCCAGGTATAGACAATACCCACTGCTCTCCCCTCACCTACAAAGCTAGTGATGTCATCACAGAATGTTATCAGGCTGGCCAAGCATGACTTCCTCTCAGTGAAGCCATGCTGACTGCTCCTGATCATTTGCTTGTCCTTCGTGTGCTCGGAAGTGGTTTCACGATTAGCTGCTCCACCACCTTCCCAAGGATCAAGGTGAGGCTGTAGATCCCTGGGTCCTTCTTCTTACCTTTCTTGAAGGTAGGAGACAAGGACAGTAACTGTATTTATTCATGCTCTGTCTTGTTCACATAGACTCTTGAGTACAAGACGCAGAGTCTGATGTAACTTAAAAAGAAAACTTCTGAAAACTCTTATGGTTGCAATCAAGGAATAGCCATGAAACCAGTAACAAAACAAACAAAAAAGTATACTGCTCAAATATAGTTCCCAATATACTACTGGTTCTAGTTTTCTTATGCAAAACAATTATGTAGAAATGCTTATCACCTGCTGAAGTCAAGGTGTTCTAAACAATGAATTTTTTAAAAAGTAATTCTTACAAATTAAGACAGTCAGCAGCCACTTTTGCTTACTATTTTTAGAGTAGCATAGCACTTTACTGTTTCTGTGCCTTTGTTTTATGGTGCAATGTAAAGGAAGATCAACTCAGGCTAGTATAATTCTCTCTCTAAAGCTCTCCTAATTATGTGAAATATTGCAACTATAACTTTTATTGCTATATGTAAATACAAGCAATGCTAATACATTTTACCTCATACTGAATATTGCCTCTCTTTCTAAACATGCCTGCAGTATCTTCTCTGCACAGCCAGTTAGTCAGTGTTCAGGACCAAAACAATCTGAGATCATCCAGAGTTC
This sequence comes from Microhierax caerulescens, assembly GCA_035590215.1. Lineage (NCBI taxonomy): Eukaryota > Metazoa > Chordata > Aves > Falconiformes > Falconidae > Microhierax > Microhierax caerulescens. Next base: position 25,403,528 of record JAVJGJ010000014.1, on the reverse strand, counting down.
CAAGACCACTGCTCTTCCAGATGTTGCAACCAACCGCTTTAAAAGTTTGTATTTTTTTCCTCCAGCTCATTCCTCAGCTCAACCCAAGTGCTAAGTACATTTCTATGTATCTGCTAGTGAGAACAATCTTTACATGAAGTTCCTCTAAAACCAGCCATACTACATTGAAAACTTCACAGAGAACTGCTCAGGATGAGAAGTAAAGGAGGACAGAGGAAATGGGACAGAAAGATGTCCATGATGATTCAAATGAAATCTTTATTAGACAGCCTCATGACCAACGTAATACAGTCCAAGGATGCAGTGACACTGAAAGAAGTAGTGTTACCAGATTCTTCTCACCAGCCATACATTCCTATATTCCCACATGCTGGATGATTTTCTAGATTAATTTATTTTCACCACTTGACAGCAAAGCTGTTAATGCTGACTGCAAGAACAAAGTCAGAAACATTTCTGAACAGCAGGAAAGCATGAGATTGACCTTAATTTACTGTGAAATTTCATCATTTGTCAACACACATGTCAAAAAATTGCCAAGAAAATTACTGCAATCAACATTTACTACTAGTTTTATTTGCGTTTGGTTTTCATTGCATTAGTATAAGCCCAGTGTGTATGAGCTTCTCTTACCAGATTTGGTTAATTTCTCAGTTCGGGTCAACTGACTTGAGTTCTCCTTTTCTTTGCAATGACTTTTCCAGTGCCCACACATACAACATAGTTACGGTATGACAGGGGTCAGCAGATGGCACTCTTACACATTTTTTAATACTATGCTTTTTACTGGTAAATCTTTATTTAATAGAAACCTTTTCTGATTTGCTGTATGTGCACGCACAAGTGTGCACACAAAAGAGAAGATCAATTTCAGAAGAACAAGTCCAGCACTGTACTGATGTTCAGGCTTCATTCATGAAAAAAAAATCTGCCTATATAACATCTAATAATTACCTCTATTTCAAGGTTACTGTGTGTTAAAACACAAATTATGCCTGACATACACCTAAAGTCATACCACATTATATCTCTAAAAAGACATGAAACCCACAATGATTATTACCAGAATGAAAAAAGTCACACAAATCACACTCCAGCATGGGACTTTCCCTTTCCTCTACAACATAGATTATCTAGCAGACTTTGACATTTGCGTTACAGAACACAAAAAGAAAGATAAATACTACTTACGTTCTCTAGCAGTCATCCAATGCATCCCTTCATTTCTATAAATTAACAGAGTATTTGTCACATCATTTTTTACACTGGGATGATTTCAGCTTTTCCTCGATACTAGTTTCAAGAAAGTCACTCTGTCTGTCTGTCTTTCAAAACCAATAAACCTACACTGGGGAATGTTTCTAATATTAAGGAAGAAAGAGAAAACGCATGGTGAAAGTTTTATTTTTTTAAAAGTGAGATGCCAAGCACTTATGCTGCCTTTTGCAGATGCATCACTTTATAGAAGTTTACTCAGCCAAAACCTTACCGATATATGTCAATCAAACTGAATTGACAGCATTTTTCTCTTTAGCTATACATTTCACCTTTGTTTACCATATGCATTCTAACCTCAAAATTTCTGCCTATTCAACTATTCTGAATGAATTCAGCTCTTCCATACTGCTCCATACTGCTTAGTTACACATAAGATATGTGTAATCTGGAGAAACCAGACATATTTCTATTAAAGAACAGACATTAATGGCATAAGCTAATTTAATACTATGTAAAAAGAGATACAGAGAATAACACAATAGTTTGGGTTGGAAGGGACATTTACAGGTCACCTATCCACCCCCCCTGCAATGAAGAGGGACAACTTCAGTGCAGTACCTTTTCCTGCAAGGAAGTCATAAATCACAGAGGAGGTGTTTGCACAAAGCAGAGCACTGCAAACCTCACCAGAATGGAATTCTCTTCATCCTTGCTCACACAGCCTTCCTCTCCTCCAACTGGCTTGTCTGGTCTTCTGTAATCCCTGTGATCTTAGCTGGAGCAACCATCTCTCCCCTACATCTTCAGTGACAGCAATACTCAAGCAAGTCAGTTACTCCTTCAGAACTTGCTCCAGTTCCAGAAACAGTCACGAGGCTGTTGGAGTGATGATGTTTTGGTAGAGGACAGGGGACAGATTACAGGATGATATGGATGTTGGAGCTGATGGCAATGGCTAGAATGACACCAGAATGAGGGGTGACTGCTGAACAGTGGAGACCATGGAAAATCACTGAGATGATACGGAGCCACCTACTTCTCTGGGTAGGCTGTGCTGCTCTACTTTCCCTGTCCTCTCAAAGCTTTCATTCCTGCTCCAGTCATTGAAGAGGAACTCAAAAGCAGCACAGGAGCTCATTCAAAGAATGCATCTTGCCAGGTTGAGCAATGCAATGTGCTTTCTCTCCTCCATCTGGCGTTTGTACTACAGACAGGAAGAAGTACCTGGAAATGAACGAACAGAGCCACCAGGTCCATAGAGGTGTTTCTCTGTTCACAATTCATTCAAATGCCATGATGACTAATTAAATCTGCCTTGTCTTGCAAACAGTCATAGCACACAGTTAAGTCAGCAGTTTACATTTGCATGCCTGCATTGAACTGTTCTCATTTTAACTGAGCAGACCGAAGCTAGGGTATGGTCAGTCAATTCAGACAATATTTTGAAGCCCTTCCAATAATCAGTGCATTCAATAATGCATTAACTTAAAATATAAATAACATCTAATGTAAATTATGGGTTTCAGTTTTCACTAAAAAAAAAAAAAGCTGTCAGAACTATGACAGTATCAAAATACTAATATTGGATATTTAAACTTTCACTTAACCACCTCTTTTTGTTCACTAACAGTGTACATTATTTCCTTCAAAACCTTGATAAGAGAAAGTGACTTACTAAGGATGATATTCAAGTAAGTTTTTACAAGACTTACAGAGACACCTTGTTAAGTATTTCTGAATGCCAGGAACTAAAAGTAAAATGATCAAATGTGTTCTGTGGTTTTGGAACCAAAACCATATATTACAAGTACTTCCAGCGAACATGTTGACTTATGTTTAATTATAGTAAAATAATTTATTTATATAAACATATACATCTGTAATTTAAAAGGCAAACTTTCAAGCTTGCGTTTGAAATTCAAAGCAAAGACATTTCAAACATTTTTCTGAACACCACATACTTTTTTGACTTCTGTATTAGTATAATTTCCAATAGATTAAAATTAGAAATGCTCTACCTTTCTTCACCTGAGGAAAATTTCGGATCAGGTTTTGAGCAATTAAACATTCATAACTTTTCTCTTCAGTTTTATTTTAATTCCCAACAAATATATGGACTGTGTTGGCCAGTTCTTCTTTTAGTTATTGGCTTATTATTATTATTATTTTCCTAATAGGATAATGCCTTCCAAGATTTATATAAATCTTTCATTAAATATTTACCACAAAGTTGGAATAAACAGAAGGCGTCCTCCTTTGGCCAAAATTTTTGCTTTCAGTTCCAGGTTCCTGAAAAACACACTTACACCAAAGTCCATACCCATTATTTGAAGTAGACTCACCCTTTTTTAGAAAAATTTTGAACAAAACACAGAGATTAAATCTCAGCTATTACAATATAAAAGAGCTTAGTGAATTTCAGAAGCAAAATAGAAGTGATAAATTTACTTATTTCACTTAGAATCTTTGGCAGTTTCTCTTCTTGGACTGATTAGTAATTTCATAGTCACTGGCTTTTCTTCATCTACCCCAATCTAACTAATCTATGACTTCAATTTAAGACTTTAATCAACTATGATTGCTGACGTCCAAAATGAAGCTACAGCAGGGACAGTGTAGTCTAGAAGTGGTCAAACTGCCAAGATTAACTGCTAAATGTGTCTATTGTGGTCAATGTAAGAAGAAACCATGACTTTCAGGTTCAGTAAGACACATCTATATCAATGTTTCACCTTAGACTATTTAGAAAATTTTGCATGGTCTTAAAGATTTTGCAACTTGATGAAAACAATCTTTTCTAGCTAATGAAATAATACATTTGAAATTTTAATTCAAGAAAACTGTATGAATGGAGAGGGGAATACCATCTCGGCATACAAGATGATGGAAATTGTCTGTTTATTACATCTGCTTTTTTTAGTTTAATTTCATCATGAAATTGGAGTAAAAAAATAGATTTTCATAGCCAGATGCAGTATAAATCCTGAAGTGAGATGTGCATTTGGCATAAAACACAGAACTTAAGGTCACCTCATGACAATCTAAAGAAACAAAAAGCTCAAAGCAACTTCGCTTTTTTCAGCTGGTAGATCAAGTGATGAAGCAATGATTCAATTATTAACCTGAAAGTCAAAGCACAATTTAAAATTACGTTTTTCTGTTTTGTCATCTTTAACTATATTTCAAATTTTGTAATTCAGAACAGAGTATTTTAGTTTTCTAAAATGAACTTCCCATGCTTTTATTCTTACTTTTGGTACTGTTTATCACAGTGAAGGAAGTCTGATGGGTATAGCCCATATTGCTCCTCGGGAAGTTACAATTTCAAATATTTGCTCTCTAATCAGCAGTATTTGCCAACACAGATGCATTTCAGGACAGGATACGGATGTATTTTTCCCACTCAGTGGCAATGGTCAGTTTAGCTCTTCTAAATGTAAAGTCACTAGAACGGTCTTCAAGTTTCCTTCCTTCTCTAAGCAGGAGACAGGGCAGACACTCCAAATTGACAAAGACAGCAGTCAGTGAATTTCACTCTATTAACAAGTCAGTTTAAAAAAAAAAAAATCTAAAAAAAATCTCTGAAATACCAAAGCAAAACTAATTGTCGAGCCATTTCTCTAAAGAGAACACTATAAAAATGTTACCTCTAATGTGCCATGTATGGGGATGATTAGTGCAATTTACCTCCTCCTCCGCAAGGTGCAGGCTGTGCTTGATCAAAATGAGTGTAGTTGGCTCTCTTATTTCTGCTATAAATGAAAAACATTGTTGGACTGTGTAAAAGTTTCTGTCCTGCAAGCCTTGTGTAGAGACTCAGCACCTTGCCAGGTCTTCCTCCTTTTTCCTTTCTCCGCAGACACCTGCTATTTGTCCTTGCAGGAACAAAGAGGACAGCAAAGTAGCGGCTTATACTTGCTTGCAACAACAGAGCTCTGTTTCTGAGAAGACCTACAGATGCTGTGCCATGAAGGATCATTATCAAGACTTCCAGCAGAGTTAAGATTCCCTGTATATAAAGCAGCACGGTAATCACTCCAGTGACAGACAAAAATCGAACAGCACCCACTAACAGAATTTTCTGTTGTTCTTTTCTACTACTTGTTGCAAGAAAAGGCTTCTTTCTGTTGCAAATTAATTGCTTGTATTTATGTGCTTAACAAACATTTTGCTTAATCAAAAGAGTTACAGAAGGAACTCAACCACCAAAATTGTGACTACAATGGAAAAATAATCCCTACCTTTAGGGAGCCTGGCTTCTATTTCAGCAAGAACACAAAAGAAGAGAACATCACATATCTGTAAGTCATTCAAGATTAAAGGAAGAAAATACCACGCATCTAAGTCGGTTCGATTCCTCTTTTAGAACTGCTTAAATCTTCAGCAAATTTCTTTTTTTTTAATAGTAAGCAATTCTTTAAATTTAAAATTACATTTGAAATTATCGCATAAGCTTGGATTTCAAGTAAATACACTGTAGTAATGCTCTAATCAAGTAGTGCATTTGAAGTTTTAGAGATAAGTGTAACTGAACAGACAAAAGCAAGCTTAACTGTCAAAGTCTGACTGCTGAAGAACTAAGCCACCCCTCAACACAGAAGTTTCCTTTGTGAAGTAAGAGAAAAGTTTTGGAAAATACCTAACTTTAGTCTATTTACTGATAAAGTTTAGTAATATCTTCATCTATATCATTATCAGTTTGCACAAACTTCTGAAATGGGCTAAAATAGGGAAAAAAAAAAAAGCCCAGTAAACACCAGTTCCCTTTTTAATCTATGAATATAAGCAAACAGGTGGATTTACTAGTTTTAATGTAATGAAGAACCAGGAACTCAGTCAAGTGAGTCTCCAATCTCCTGAGCTCTTTCTGAAGCTGTTTTAAACGCACAGTTGATTGGGAGGAACTGTAATCAGAACACCTAAAATTATATACATTTACCAACAAAAGCAGTTTTAAAATACTGGGCTTTGATGCTCACTGAAAGGCAGCATCAACCTCAGTAATGCAGCTTTATTTGGGGAAATACAAGAATACCTTAGAGGTCACCAAGCACTGAGCTTTCCTTTATGAAACGATTGAAAAAGCACAAAGTAGAAAAAACACTGACTGCCTAAGCACAATTAAATTAATATGATCCAGATACTCTGAAAATAAGCATTTATTTCTCTAATAAATTAATTTTATTTAAAATAAGATTATGACCTAATTTCTGAAAAAAGGTCTTTATCAGACTCACAAAGGCTTGGATACATACAGTCTTCCCACTGAAAAAGTCTCCAAAATTAGCAATTTCATTGAAGTATACCAAATCACTAAATTGTTATATTAAAACTGGCTCTGATTTCTTAAGTCACACAATTAAATAAGAATCTAGGATTTTATTTCAAAGCCATCAACACTTGGCAAAAAAAAAAAAAAAAAAAAAAAAAAGGAAAAAACATTAGAAATCCCTGTGGTTTCTGTCTAGGGCTACAGTCAGCCTTAGTGCTGACAACTAATTGTAAGCACCAATTTGACTTTTAGATTGGAGAAAAACTGCTCTATGGCTTTTTCCAAATCTCTTCTCAGAAAAGAAAAAAAAGCTAATTTTCTAAAAACTAGACCCAGAAAACAACCATGGGTTTTTATGCAAGTCTGACAAAGAGGCTTTACCAATTCCAATACTGAAGAATTATGAAGTTCATTACATCTCTGACTTGTACACAAAAGAAACACTGATCTTTCATTCACAGGCACTATCAGTGTCTTATTTCTGCACTCATCATCCTAAAACCTAAAGAAAAAAGTCATTTAAGGAGGGAAACTACATTTTAAAATACTTTAAACCAAAAATTATTCTTCTGCTAGATGTAATTTTCGTATTTTGGAAAACTGCAATAATGATCGTTCAAACTAACACCGCATTTGACCTAAAAATATCTGCAGTCTGCGTTCTTTAGATGAAAAAGTTTATGTGAACTCCTTTTACTGAGAACCATTTAAAACATTTAGCATTACTATCCTATTATCTGGAAGAATCCACAGTCATTTCCTAGTATATGTTTAAATGGTCAGGTTGTTGACTGAAAGGAAAATAAAACAAAAAACCACCAACCACACTAGAGTGCAATCTGACAGCTGGGGGGGGGGCGGCACAATAAGAGGCCACTCTGGATACTTGCAACAAGCAATACTTACTCTTACATTTTATAAGATACAGACATAAAAACTTAGACAAACCAAGACCTTAGCACCATCAATTAATGGGATAGGTCTTGTCTCAAGGGAAAAACAAAAAGTTCTAAAACTCATTTCTTAGCTTAATTTACTTTTTCCCCTGATGAAGGTGACTATCCTCTCTATGGAAAAGGAGTGGGGTTGCCTTCAACTAATATGGACATTCTTGACTCTTCTGGAAGATTTTTTCTGTATCTGGCTCAACCTGTGCCCCCCATACATCCCACCACTGCTCTAGGAAAAGGCTGATCAGAAGCTTCTGCTTTTGAGGTCTTTCTGGCATCATCTTTTCAGTATGAGCATGTGATCACAACCTGGAGGATCCACTTTGCCCTGCATACCTCTGCCAGCTGCTGCACCATCCCTCACATGGACTGCTTTCTCTGGAGTACATACAGCTTGTGGAAAAGAACCTTTGGATACACATACATTTCCAAAGCAAATTCTAGGACTACTATTAAGTCAGAGCAAAGGAGATGTAAATATTCAAGAAAAGGGATCAGAACAGACCTTTCAAGCACAATTACCTTCAAACTTCCCTTTCTTTTTCTACCATGAGTGAAGGACTTTATTTTGGCAAATAGTGTGAGCAGTGAAGCAGACTATTCTGTTTGATAGTTCTCAACAGAACATCCACAACAGAATGTATAACATTCAAAGCATCCTTTAGTATTGAGTTTTTTATGACAGATTTGATTAAAAAAAAGAGGTATTATAGCATTCAAAAACTCCAGGATCAAAGATCTAGATGTTATGTAAGTTCCTTATAAAAACAAAAATGCTGGAACAGCAATGGAACAGAGCTTTACTGCAACAGAAATTTCCACAGAGAAGAAATCTGCTAATAAGTACGTACCAGTTCCGTATACAAAATAGGGATTAACCTATTTTTCTCTACGTACCATCTGGATGCTACGCAAATGAAAAAGTCTCTTTTCACCTGCTACAAAATTTAGACACTTAATCATACTGTGCTAAGATCTGCATTAGATGTTCTGAACTTCATATCCCATTGTATTAAAGCTCACAGCTATTTCTGCACGTTTCATATGCTCAGATACTAACTTGAATTCCCTGCTTTGCCTAAGAGATGAGCATTACAAGAGTTCATTGTTTTTTCTGCAGAAACAGATACAGCAAGAAAAGAATCAAGAAATGGACTATGCTAGCTTACAGCTTTTTTTTTTTTTTTTTTTTTATATATATATATTTTCAGGTTTTAGCTAAAATGAAACTTCAGAAGGTAAATGGCCCCAATTAAAATGCACATTTAAAGAGACTATGAAGTCCTACAACATCTTTAGAAATAATCACCGAAGACTTCTGATAGTTTACATATACAATTTATATAATTTACGTTGTTCTGTAAGAGAATTTAGAAGCAGTACTCTATTTCAGCACAAGCACTGCCACAAAAAAAAAAAATAAAAAAAATCTGTTCTTTTGGGACCGCTTGATAGTATTTCTTTTTCACCTCTCCTCCACGTAAGACATACCAACCACCAAATTGCCTCTTTTTTAAAAAAGGAAGAATTACAACGGGTGAGCTTCACTGTCCATGAAGACAAGCTGATATCCACAAAAACCATCACACCTACCTCTGCTAAAATCTTTGAGGTGCCCTAAAAGACCATGTGAGCAATTATGACATCTTTTGTGTTGAATCTGGATTTCAAGAACCTTCCCAACAGGATTTAGTTTTAATTTACTGTCCACTTCATACAACAAAAGGAAAATGCAACTGGTACAGCAAAGCAAAGTCTCTCTTCTGGCCACGACTGGCAAGATTCTCTTTCAGAATCCCTTGAACTTTAAATATGTTATTCAGGTAAGAAACATCTTGCATGATCTTGCCAGTATTTATACAGAAATAATCTATTACAGCCAAAGCCTATCACAGCTGACAATTTTATGAAGCATGGAGCTGCTATCGATTAAAGGCTTTCCACCAGATTAAAACTATTCTAAACTGTTGTGTTCACTAGACTGCTGTTGTGCTTATTGCCTATGTTATGAGACAGGTAGATCCTAGATGTGTCTCCTGAGCAGTGTTCATTACAAGAAATTATGCCCCATCTACATACCCTCATTAACTGACTGCGTGGTATAACAAGTTAGAAATGATGAAATCCTTTAGTAAGCTAGCTACACATCCATTGAAGCACTGATAAATGCCCAGCTATAAAGAATCAGGCACAACATCTGCATGAAAGATATTTAAATACAGGGAACTGCAGTCCAACAAGACATGAGCATCTGTCCAAAAGGCCTAAACTGGGGGAAAAAACCCCAAACACAACATCCCCCACCCCCATCTTGATTGGAGTACAGCTTATCCAATGCCTCTTTTGAGCCTCCTCTGGAGACAAGCAGTAATTGACCATCTGGATGATGGAAAATGCAGATTTCCTTGACCACTCTGTGCCTACAGAGGTAATGCCTTCAGAAAAAGGAAGCTGAGGCAAAAAAGTTCACCCATTGAATGATACAGTAAAGTACATTAAAAATTGCTTATCCTCTCCTTCTCCCATAAAGGGAAAAAAATCATATTCAACTAGGAAAAGATTCACAGGTAACATCTTTAGTAATCATAGCATCTATCAGCATTGCCCAGGAGTAGTCTGAAAATAGTGCTTGCAAATTAATGGATGCCTAGAATGAAATAATGGAAATCTGACCCCATGTTTTCCCATATTTTCAGTAGGGATCCCAAAAGAGAAGAGATGTAACGAAGACATGAGAGGTTTAGCTGAGCAACAGCATCTATGAAAAAAACTGAGGTCGCTCTTAAGTGCAAAATGGAATGACAGCGATGACACAGAACTTCTTTATAAAGGGTATCTTTGATTTCACTGCACTGTTACACTTTTATCCAACAATACTGCATAAACATGAATGGTTTCATGCCCCCTTCACTAGGAATCCCCTTAGCAACTCTTGGTGATGCTCTTGCACTTCACATTGTGGGCTCTACAGCCTGCCTAATATTAAAACCAGAAATTTTAACTGATACTGAAACATATATATAGTGACAATTAACACAAAAACTATTGGTTGCTGCAGGACTGCATCTGATGTTAAGATGTTAGTAAGAACAGTTAAGCAAGTAATTTGGTTTTATATTTGTATCACACACACATTCTACCTAATTCAAACAAAACAGAATAATCGTTTTATATATATATATATATATATGTAATAGTTGATATAAAAATATCACATGCATGCACTGAACACAACCAAGGTACGAGCAATACACTTGAATGCATATATATAAATACTTCGATGGACAATTAGCCATGCGCTACATAATACAGCAATATGTCATAAATATACAACTACCTAATACTGATGTAGTTTCATAGCCCTACGCTGTGGTGCATGATAGAAGCCATGGCTAGTAAGCTTTAAATTCCATCTGCTGAGTAATTAAGATTTATTGGTGTTACACCATGAGTTGTGTTACTCCACTGCTCACCATAACACCCAAATAGCCACTGGAGTGACTGTTCAGCTATCCACAATTTGAAATGTGAACCCTGGGACGGAATGGGGGTACTTTGTAAAAATATTAGGAGTTAATGCAAATCTTACATCAACGGCATTTTTATCTGAACAGTGTAAATAAAGTTTATTATCTGTCTTTTATTAAATCAGGATAATGAGTCTCCTGTGAAAACATCTACCAAATTAGGATATACACATCCCCTGTATTTGCATGACCCTACAAAATAAGGTGAAGTAATTTTAGTTTTAGAATTTGATTTAGACTCTACTTCAAGGAGGGAAGGGGAGGGAGGGAGGGGGAAAAAAAGCAGCCCCATATTACATGATAAGAATATCTAAGTTGACTTAAATTTATGGGATGACAGTTTTAAGAGAAACAAAAAACCCCTCTTCAAATATTTTGTAATACTGATACATTAAATCTAACATAAATTAAGATATTAATAGAAAACAGACAACTTTATCATTTAAAAAGATGGTCTTTTAGAACTAAACAATAAACTTCTGCTAATTTTAAATATGCACAATTTTGGGTGTACAAGATATTATCTTCAAGTATTATAGTCCTAACTCAGCTGTATCTAATATGATTTTGTCTTTAACTGAAAAAGTTATATAACAGCGAACAACAAAAGACTACCATCCACAGTAAACTCAACACAGTGAAACAGTACCAACGTAATGTAACAGATTAAGTATAACAAATTTCTCATCTACTTAGCAGATTCAGATAATTTCAGATGAACATATTGATCATCTAGACCTGAGGGGGTAAACTGCTTAATGTGGGCTGTGTAACCATGTCAGATTGTTTTAATTTTTTTTTTGTGTTTGTTTTGTTTAATTAGCCAGATTTCTAAAGCAGCCCTTTAAAAAGCCAGCAAAAATAATATTTATATTTAATATGTTAAAGACATGTCAACCAATAAATGAATCATTATGTAACAGAACCTTGGGGGTGTTTCTGCTCTGGTTGTCCATGGGCTGTAGCTTCTCAGTGCTGCCTCTGCTCCAGCCACCCACAGGTCATAATTGCCTCAGGTATGGACACGGTCAAGGACAAATAGTTACACATACACTAAAGACAAAGTTTACTTTTCCCACCTTTAGCAAAACTGGATTCCTTAAGAGAGATACACACCTATGTAATGGGCTCGACGAAGCCCACTTCAGATCTAGAAATATTTTCATAAGTAGTATGATTTCAAAGATGTTTTCATAGAGTCATTGAACAGTTTGGGTTGGAAGGGACCTTAAAGACCATCCAGTTCCAACCCCCCTGCCATGACCAGGGACACCTTCCACCAGACCAGGTTGCTCAAAGCCCCATCCAGCCTGGCCTTGAGCACTGCCAGGGATGGGGCAT
>JAVJGJ010000014.1:25367851-25378544 GCA_035590215.1 Microhierax caerulescens | reverse complement strand
TGCAGCCAAGGCTGCCCCCAACCTTCACATGGCCAACTAGTCCTTCTTTTTTTGTGAGTACACGGTCTAGGGAGCACAAGTCACCTTGTTGGCTCCTCCACCACCTGCATCAAAAAGTTATCAGCAGTGCTCTGCAGGAACCTCTTGGACTGCATGTCCCCAGTCGTGCTGCCTTTCCAGCAGGTATCAGAGAGTTTGAAGTCCCCCATGAGAACCAGGGACTGTGATTGCGAACCAGGTTCTGTGCTCATCTAGTCCCACGTCAAAGCAAGGAAAGACAGAAGTGTTATGACACAAGGTATGCATTATGATTTTAAAGGATGCAGGCTAGATAATGGCTTATTCTATTTAAGGAAAAGCAGAATATTTAGTCTGAGCTAATTGCAAATAAGACCATGAAAGTGGTGCTCCAAGACACAGTATGTAAGAGACATACAGATTTAAAAAAAAAATAATATATCTTTAGAATATGTGAATCCAGTTTTTCAGAGGTACCTGGGCACCTAATTGATACTACAGGTATTTCTAAGTTTTTCTGGAACTGTAATCCCAATTTTTAAATTTCCTGATCAATATATTGATAAATACTAAAATATCAGGCATATAACTGTTAGAATATTTTAAAATATCACAAAATTTTTTAAAAAAAAAAAACTTGCTAAAATGCTGTTTCATATAGTTTAATGAAATCCAGTTGCCATCCAAATTCAGTTCGACACACATCAGTTGTGTGATAAAGAAATCTATATTTTTGGTATGTAACTTGAAAATACTCATTGAATCTACATTAAAGAATCACTAGTTTACACAGAATGGAAGATAACTTTTTAATTACCAGGCAGTGGTAGAGTTCATTAAAAGCAGACACTCCTGGACTGTCATTTTAAAGCTTGACTAAAATTGGGTACTCAATTTCATCAAATCACTGCACTGCAGGAAACAGCAGAGCAATGTCCACATTAGAAGTTGGCTGTACAGTCACATTCCACGTCATTTAAGAAAAGGAAGCAGGCGTAAAGCACTGCGTGTGAGCACAGGTTCTCCTACACACAGAGACTGACTGGTTCCAGCACACGGGAATGTTGCCCTCCGGTGTTCAACGCTAATTCTTTTAGGTATCACTCCTAATTAATATCTCCATCAGTCTCCTTAGACATGCTCAATTATAACACCACTGAAGCAGAGAACAAAATACAAGCCTCGGGCTAGGTACTCAGCGCAGAACAGACAAACAATTAGAGACAAGGATTTAAAACTTTTTATTACTTGTTAAAAAATTGGGGGGTTGTTGTTTTTGGTTTTTTTTTTCATAAAACTGTCATAAGCAGGATAAGCAATGTATACTTCTTTTTGGCTTTTGGTACCCAAAAGCTATTATATAAAGCTTCACAACTTACAGCTTTGACAACACTTACTGTAAGAACCCACTAATAAGATTCTCAAAATCCATTACTCAGATTCACATGTAACAAATGGCAGTTTTCTTAAAGATGCAACAACAGATTATGACTTTTTTTTTCTTTTAAAGTGTTAGGATTTCTAAGGCTAATGTCATGCATGAAACTGAGTTCCAATTGGTAGTCTTCAGTCTGTAAGTACTGTTAAGTATCACTGTTACTAACCCTGGGCTTCAAACCTTATGAAAATAAATGCACAAGACTGTTCTTTGCCAAAACACAATGAAGCCTGCAATAAAAGCTTTATTATTTAAGCAAAGCTAGAAACACAAAAATGGCTTTGTCTGGCTAAGAAAATACACCAAGATAAAACCCACTGATTTTAACCAGGCAACTGTCCTATAACCAAGAAAAAAGTACACATGAGACAGATGCACAGTGCAAAAATTTGCCTCTTTAGGCATTGTGCATTAATAATGAACTTGACATTTCAGTGATTCTATTCTAAACATGGTCTGAAATCATATTATTCATAGCTTTTCCATTAAAAGATGGAAATTTTTTTTTAAGTTTCTATCAATTATAAAAAATTTGCTCTGCAAAAACCTTTACAGAAATCAGGCTAATAACCAGTATAATAATATGCATAACCAATACAAAAATAGACTACAATAGGAAAGTCTTGGTTAAAAACCCTGAAACTGTTAAAAAGTTCCAAGAAGAAAATACCAAATTCAAAGTCCAAATCCCAGATTTGAGTATGCTAGTACCATTAACTATACCACAAGAAGAGACACAATATTGACTGTGCAGTAATGGATCTCAAATTAACTGAACATTAATCAATAGGTGATTTAGAAAACACCTGCACTATCAAAGCTGAGACATCTAATTTGGTTCCTAAATAAAGGGCTAATCTTTTGAGACAAGGAAAACAGAAAAGATAAGCTTTTCTAAAGTCAACTGAAAGAAAGATTCTAATTCAGGCATTTTCCTACCTCTGTAAGAATCCTTCTGCATCTCTTCCCTTCTTTGAATGGCTGTAAGGTACATCTATAGAGATGATAGCCTCCTACTTGGTACCTATTACACACTGTAATCACCACCAACTCTCCAATTTCATTTTATCTTCCCCTCCCAACACACTCAGAGTCATCAGAGTCTCAGTAAAAGGCCTGTCAGAGAATCCATGATGTAGTACTGGATATGCTTCCAACTACACAATCTCACAATCTTGTAACAGGTGTATGACAATGCCAGGAAAATAAAAGCTTCTCCACAGTATCTTTAATCACTCATTCCACAGCTCTGCTGCAGAGTGCTTTGGTCACAGGACAAGAGATACCACCTTCTTTTTAACAGAACAGTAGTTTTGTTTCGGTTTTGCTGAAATATAGAAAACCATGGTGTGTTGCCATTTTATCACAAGGTGTAGGAGGTTTGCATGGCAAGGTTTTGATGGTGGGGGACAGGCTACAGAGGTGGCTTCTGTGAGAAGTTGCTAGAAGCTTCCCCCATGGCCCACAGAGCCAGTGCCAGCCAGCTGCAAGATGGACCTGCTGCTGGGCAAGGCTGAGCCCATCAGTGACAGTGGTAGCACCTCTGTGACAGCATACTGAGAAGGAAAAAACAAAAAACAAAAATCTGTGCCAGCAAGAGACAGGAGTGAGACCAAGGTCAGTTAAGGAGGGACAGGGGGGGCTCCAGGTGCTGGAGCAGAGATTCCCCTGCAGCCTGTGGTGAAGCCCACGGTGAGGGAGGCTGTGACCCTCAGCCCATGGAGGTCCACGGTGTAGCAGGTCTCCAGCTGCAGCCTGTGGAGGACCCCACACCAGAGCAGATGGATGCCTGAAGGATGCTGTGACCCAAGGGAAGACCATGCTGAAGTAGGTTTGCTGGCAGGACTTGTGACCCTGTGGGGGACCCACGGTGGAACAGTCTGTTCCTGAAGGACAGCACCCCGTGGGTGGGATCCACGCTGGAAGAGTTCATGAAGAACTGCAGACCGTGGGAAGGACTCACACTGGAGAAGTTCATGGAGGACTGTCTCCTGTGGGAGGGACCCTGTGCTGGAGCAGGGCAGGGGTGTGAGGAGGAAGGAGCAGCAGAGACAGCATGTGATGAACTGACTGTAACCCCCATTCCCTGTTTCCCTGCACTGCTCGGGGAGAGGAGGTAGAGAAACGGGGAATTAAGTTAAGCCCAGGAAGAAGGGAAGGGTGGGGGGAAGGTGCTTTTCTGATTTGA
Organism: Microhierax caerulescens; assembly: GCA_035590215.1. Lineage (NCBI taxonomy): Eukaryota > Metazoa > Chordata > Aves > Falconiformes > Falconidae > Microhierax > Microhierax caerulescens. The sequence goes on along the minus strand of JAVJGJ010000014.1, from coordinate 25,374,900 downwards.
ATGGTAATAAATTAAACTAATTCCCCTAAGTTGATTCTGTTTTCCCATGACAGTAATTGCTGAGCAACCTCCCTGCCCCTATCGCGACCCAGGAACCTTTTGTTTTATTTTCTCTCCCCTGCCTGGTTGAGGATGGGAATGACAGAGCAGCTTTGGTGGGCACCTGGCATTCAGCTAGGGTTAAACCATCACACATGGTAAATGCCATCAAAATCCATCTTCATAATGCATTTGGTCACATTCATGTGACCACTGTTCAGTTAATACCTATGTTAACACACTGCTTAGTAGCAGGATTAGTCTCACAGGTGTAAAGAGTTATAAAACTATTTGACCAGATCTGTATGCAAGTAAAGGCACTGAAAAATGGCCACAATCTGTCCACATTCAAGACTGAACCACTAAAACCAAACAACTTCTCACACCTAGGCAACAAATGCTGTATCTTTGCTTCATCAGTGTAATTTACTTTGCAAAAAGCACAGTAAATTATGGGAGCTGCCATGAAAAATACTAAAGATCTAACAAAGGCCAAACAACTTCCTTTTGAATTCTGCCAGGAACCAAGGGAATATGGAAAAATAGCAGCACCTTGAGATGCTGTTTAAAAGGACCAGAAACAACACACTAGTACCTCTGTGCTCCCAAGCATCTTCACAACAGAATCATAGAAAGGAATAGGCAACCTGACATTTAAAGTATTTTAATATTTTATGAATAAAAAATAAGCACATTTTGAAGCACTAATATAGATATACAGGTCCTCATGCCCTGTATAAGGCAACAGAGGAGTTTTATCCTACTTTCCAATAATGACAGCTATATAACCATCAGGAAAAATTACCACATAAATGAAACTTTTGATAAATTACCAAAGTTCAGCATGTCATCCAATAAACAATGCCATGGTAACAACTTTACAGGTAGTTAAATCCAATCAAGGCTCAAGGTAGCATCACTACTAGGTTCTGTGGATGTCACTACAGAAACAATCTCAGCTACTTGTCAGAGACCAATTTAATCCAAATCAGGTTTGTATGAATCTTCCAATTACATTTTAATAATGGCCATCACAAATTTTCCCAGTATTCTCTTTCCACTGAAAAAATGGTTGTGAAATTTAGTTCTTGTAAAATAGTCTCATCCCTACACTGCCATTGTGATTACTTCTGACAAAAAGATCTAACCAATATCAGCAGGGATGCAAAGCCTAGTAAGACAGAAGGAGCAAGTAAAACAGATCAGGATTTGCTCCATGTATCACATACTTAAGCAGTGGGGGTGAGGGGGTGGAACCAAACAGTATGTTTTCAAAATTAGGGGATTTAAAACTAAGGGATTATGAATTCAATCTGTTCCAGCAAGCTCATGAACAAGAAACCCAAAAAACAAAGAGTAGTTAAGACTGAAAGGTATAATTCTAGAAAACACTATTCACTGCAGTTAAAAACTGAAACACTGGGCTTAAAACATTCTTCAATTCACTGTATATTTTTTTCCTGTTTAGATATGGAGTAGTTTCCTACAAGGAATAAGTAAATTAGGACTCTTCAGTTTGAAGAGGGCATCTGAGGAAAAAATACACGAGACCTGTAAGATTGTGGGTAGTCCAGTGAAAAATCAACAGCTCTTGAAATATAAGTGCTAAGGCATATCACATTAAAGTGAGAGAAGGTAGGTTTAAAAATAAATAACTATGTGATCAGTTTTATAATTCCTTCCCACAGGAATATATGCTAAAACACATTTTACGTATGTTCAAAGGCAGCAGTGAATTTCATTGGAGGGGAAAAAGAAATGCATCAACCAATGCTCACTACAAAGGTGGCACCTAAGAAGTCTCAGAGCCATGTTTTGCTAGTGGCTAGAGCAGCATTAGTAAAAGGCTTCATTACATGCTTTCCCTGCTCTTACACTATTCCCTATGCACCCACTCTTAAAAAAAAAACAAAAAACAAATAAAAAAACCACACACAAACAAAAAAACAAAACCAGTATACTTGACTAGACAGGTCTTTGGTGTAACTTGGCATAACCAGTGTGTTCTAAGCCACCATATTTTAATGAAAACAATCACAATTCTCCTGTGAAAGAAGATGCTTGCAGTCCCAAAATAACAAAATAAAATCTACAGTGAAAGAGGCACAATGAAAAACCCTGTTGTGGAATTAACATTTGTACTGACAGACTCAGGCTACTTATTTTCCCAGAGCACATACAAATCTCATTTGGTAAAGGCATCAGCAATTTCCTACCATTTATATTCTTGTAGTGGACTCTTAACACGTGGCTTTAAATACATACTGAAGCACACACACGAAACAGCATCCTACTTTAGACACTTTAAATCAGTTGGGCCTGGCTGAGATGGAGTTAATTTTCCCCATAGCAGCCTTCTTAGTGCTGTGCTTTGTATTTGTAGCTAGAAAGGTATTGATAACAAACCAGTGTTTTGGCCACTGCTGAGCAGTGCTCCCACAGCATCCAGGCTGTCCCTCCAACAGCCTCCCCTCCTCACACCCAAAGGCCAGTAGACTGGGAGTGGGCAACATCTTGGGAGGGGACATAGCCAGGACAGCTGACCCGATACAACCAAAATAATATTCCATACCATATGACATCTGCCCAGCAACAAAAAGCTATGAGAAAGGAGGAGGAGGAGGGGGGCATTCCTTATTGTGATGTTTGTCTTTGAGACCAACCACTACGCACACTGAAGCCCTATTTCCTGAGAAGTGGCTGGATATCACCTGCTCTGATGGGAAGCAGAGAAATATTCTGTTTTCCTTTACTTCCACACACAGCCTTTTTTGCTTTTGCTTTACTAAACTGCCTTTATCTTGACCCACAAGCTCTCTCCATGTTATTTTCTCTCCCCCTCCCCAACCTGTCCTGCTGAGGAAGGGAGTGACAGAGCAGCATAGTGGGCACTGGGCATCCAGCCAAGGTCAACCCACCACAAAGTAAATGGGGGGGGGGAGAAGGATCACTTTATTCCCCTCCAAAAATACAGCTTCCACTTAAAAATACAATTTTTACTGAAAACATATCATAATGGAATTACATATGCTGTTTCCAGAATTTTTCTCATTTTGGCCATGAAAAAGGTATTATCACTCTGAAGGATCTGAAAAACGTATTGCTTTTAAACAATGAAGACTGTAATGCATGGTTAGCATGACTCTAAACATAACATCTACTTTCTCCCTCTTGCAATCCCCGTAATGATGATTAAATCACTCCTTTACGTTTGGTTAACAGTAGGATCCCTGCAGCAGAGGACAGTGTAACAGTTTAGTTTTCACAGACAAACACAGTTTGAATTCTTACACTATTCAGATGCAAAACTTCTCATAAATAAACAAACAGCTCAACATTTTGTAGGGAATGAATTTTATAATGGGAAAATGCAGATTAAGCTGAAGAAAATTTAGAGTAAGAACTAACTAAAGTGATAATCTTTACTTTTGACTAAGAAAAAGTATAGTCAAAATTTTACATCTACCTTAACAGTGCTAACTGGACAAAAAGGTTCTTAACATTTTTTTAATCATTTGTTTACAATTTTTTAAAACATTTGTTTAATCATCAGGTAGGAAATGATGACTGGTAACTAGTGCACCCAAATGTAAAAAAAAAAAAATTAAAAAAAAAATATCTATAAAAATAGATGACAAGGGAAAACCTAGAATATGCCTACACATAGTTCATAACATCATAGTTCATGAGATCAGATGTGTGCTTTTGAAGCAAATCATCTAGATTTCTCCATTTTGAATGGGGATGCTTCAGTTCACATCACAACATGATCTTGGAGTGCACCAATTATATTTCAGGTAACTAAAATGAAAGATGCACTCCAGGAGTACACATAAAAATCAACCCGGGGAAATCCAGATCTTCAAAAATAAATTGTTTCAGTTGCTAAAAAACAGGACCAAAGTAAAATTACTCTATAGTAACTTCCCCTGAAATGCATCATGTGGATGTCAAGTCCTCTGCACCAACTGTGTTGCTTTTCAGAATCCATTGTACTAGCAATGATAACTGATCTGGGATCTTTTCTCACTGATAGAGGTTATCTGAAAAACAAGACAACTACATTCCAAAGAGGCAATCAAGGTCTACCCAACAGGCAAGTATCAAAAAAAGATTTGTAGGATCCTGACATATCCAGCCCTCTTTCACTAATACTGTCGCATCACTGGGTTACCAGCAGCTCATCTGCATTAGCCAAAGGACAAAATTAATTCATAGGTGATACTGATCTCAGTAAAACATCTTGGTTCTTGTCATGCTACAGGTTTCATAAAAGGAAAGATGAAGTTCCCAATTTAGCACCCATAAGCTAACTGTAATCACATATACAAAAGAATAATTTTCTATAATTTTCATTTATTTATTTTTAAATCCATAAGGCACAAACATATTGGTTGGTTCTAAGAAAAATAACAATCCTTGCACAGTATTTTATGAAATCACAAGCCACTGGAACCATTTTTCAGAATCTGTACAGAAAGTTATTGCAAAACTGCTCTGCCAAAAAAGCATTGTTATTGGATATTTTTTGATTACACACAGCTTGACAGAAAAGAGAAAGAAACTCCATAGAGCAACCTTTTGATGTCCAGTGAGGCGAATTCTCCAACTTTGAACTGAATCTATTTCCATGGCTTTGTATAAAGTCTTGACACAACAGAATACAACTTGAATTTCTTCCGGACAAAAATATCCGCATCTTCAAAACACAGAGTAATTTAAACACCTTGGTTTGTCATGGCAAGAAGGTAATTTCCCTAGATCCAAAATATTGAGGAAAGTCTCTGACTGAGAGGCAGAGAAAAAAATAGAAATAAGCTATGCTTATCTGAATAGAAATTTAGTCATGACCCTCACTGAGAACGAGTGATCTGATTTTTTATTCTTACTGGAGAAAAAGCCAGCATAACAGTAACCTGCCATTAAATCTAGGAGTTCTTCCAGTGGAGACAGAAGTTTTCTGAAAAGGTAAAACAATATATGGATTGCAAGGGGCAGAACGCGTACCATACAAGCTACCTTACAGAATTAAGCAACTTACTTTCCCTGCATGGAAGGAGTATGGAGAGAACAAAGAGTAGGTCAAGGAAGAGCCGATGCTGGACATCTTCAACACAGCAGACTTTAATGCAGTTTACAGCCTGAGAAGCATCCTAATCTGTTGACAACCACCACCCATGAGGAAGACTCATGCTTGAATCTTGTTCACTTAGTGGAATCCATACAGCCCTCATACGTTTTTAAACAGGTTTAGGGAAAAAAAAAAAGGTACCTAGTGAAAATCCATTTCACAAGGGAAATTACGTTCAGCTAGGAGATACCCCCTTCACCCTCTGACTAAGCAGGTCTTGCAAGAATACAACAGATTTACAAATCCTAGCTAACAAGCTTAACTGACTGAAAGAGCAATGGCAACCTAAGCTTCCACATACAGTGACAAGCAGGGTCACAAGCACTTCATCTCACTCTTCTCCTCCCCTCTCCCCCCTTAAACTACATTAGAACTTCAGTCACCAAGGAATTAAGAGAAACACATCAGAGAACATTGACTAGGCCCTTGAGTAGACTGGTTACATGCTCTATTTGGGCCCTCAATGAGAAACTGATCCCATAGAAACAGATCCTCAAAAAAGACATGAAGATTATAGCTCCTATTTATATCACCTAAGCAAATAAAGTACCCACCTCTCATTTGCCAGAGTGCTCATAGAATCATGGAACGGGTTGGGTTGGAAGAGACCTTAAAGATACTCACGTTCAAGCTCCCTGCCATGGGCAGGGACACCCTCCACTAGACCACGTTGCTCAAAGCCCCATCCAGCCTGACCCTGAACACTTTAATTATGGGGCATCTACAGCTCCTCTGGGCAATATGTTTCAGTGTCTGATCACATTCATTGTGAAGATTTCTACCTCATATTCAATTAAAACCTACCCTCTTTTCAGTTTAAAACCATTCCCCCTGTCCTGTCACTACAGACCCTGGTACAAAGTCTTCCTCCATCTTTCTTATAAGGTCTTTCAAGATCTCTCGTAAGTTCATTGCTTCCATAAAGGAGGCTTCTGAGACATAAGCTAAATGCCTAGCACGTGCTCCTTACCAAAGTTACACTGTAGTACTGCAAAACCTCTTTCTATAGTGTTGATAGGTCCATGTTGCTCCCGCTACATGAATAAGCTCTCCAAATCAGTGGGTAAATGGCAACTGGCAACCAGCTTGGAGGGAAAAAACTTACTATTTCACATGGTCTGATGATCATGCCATTGTTTTGCAGAGAAAGGAACCTCCAAAGAACTGTGCCAGCAGCACTCTGAAGATATGTGGACACATAAGGACTGAAGTTTATTTGGGCACAGAGGGACCAGAAAAGATGCCCGCTACAAGTGGTCATGCATATACAGCAGCACTCTCCAAACTATCAAGCTGCAACAAGGTCTTTTACACCTCATACCAGCATACTCTTCATACAGTCCCTCTGCTGCCTTCTTCTCATCTCTCCTCCTCACCCAGGGTATGCTCTCTCTCCTCTTGCTTCTTCCTCTCTCACCTTCTCTTCCTCTCTGCTCCCTCTCCACTGGCTCTCAACCCCTTCACTTAACCAGCCACACCTGCACCTTGTCTTCATCAACCAACCTGCTGCCCGTGAAGCCAGCCCACAGCTGTATTTTATCAATGCTAATTAACCCAGCTTCATTCCACTACAGATAACAAGCTAAGATCAGAGACAAGATGAGTAAGTTCACAGCTAAGAGTCAGTCCCAAGCAACAAAGACCAAGATCAACAGCAGTGCAAAGTATGCCCACAGTAGCATGTTGCCACTGCATTGGTTGTAGCTGAAGTTTTGGGAACTTCATACTGATATAATTAATAAATCTCATGAGACCTGAGGAGGGTGCAAGGCTGGTTTCACAGAAGTCTGTTTTAGAAATTGAATTTCCGGTTAAAAGTATAATGAAGCTTAACCATTAACTGCTCTTTAGATACATATGAAAGAGTCTTTGGGAAGGG
>JAVJGJ010000014.1:25347883-25363788 GCA_035590215.1 Microhierax caerulescens | reverse complement strand
TAAGGCTCTCCCACCCACCCCCCACCCCCCACCCCGATTTTAACCAACCTTCATAGTTCATCTTTAAGGCTTCAAAGCTGGATAACAACATCTACATTAACATTTTTTTCATACCGCAGAAGTGCCTCCAAATGCTTATATTTACATTTATAATTTACTGATGCTCACTAGGCATTCCATTTTCTTTCATTTTTGCCATGAATTTTTAAACAAGAAAAGATAATCCTACCAAACAATGTGTGTGCAGTTCAATGGTAGTTTGCAATTAAATGTGCCAGACATCTGTGTAAGTCTTAACAGGCCCTGTGCATGGAAAAAAGGAACGGTCCTGCAATTTAAAAAGCACACAAAAGTAAACAACGTTAATCTCACCTACACAAAGAAAAAAATCTTAGGTAAGCATCCATGGTCTAATTACCAAATTCGGATAAAGACCATCAAATGTTTCCAGGTAGCACACACACACATATACTGGTCTCTAGCAGTCAACCAAAACAGAAAATACTATTATGACAGTGATAGGAAAGAAGGAGTTCAAACATCTCCTTGATCCTTTCTTCTCTTAAAAAAAAAAAACCAACAAAAAACAAAACCCAAAAAACTTTCCACTCTTCCAGTTAAAAAAAGAAATCTCATAGTAACTGTGTCATGGAAGCATGATGCTTAACTAAAAATTACCTGGATGCATTTTTAAATCATCCAGAACCGACAAACACATTAAGATCCTGTTCATTTGTTACATGTACATTGTAACTTACCATTCAACCACCATAACAGATAAATTTATTTTCTCCTATACAGGGGAGTTTTAAATACCAGTACCTGTCTGATTGACTTGAAAAAGAAAACATCTGATTTCTTCTTTTAATACACAATTATAATATTCCAAGCCAGGGTAAAATATCTCAACCACTATGAACTGTCCACAAGAACAGTTAGTCTTCTTTCTATTTAGCCAAGGACTTAAAAAGCTCAATGTAGTTACGAGATACAAATCCTACAAGACGTAAGTTCTGAGCCTTTTGTGAAAGCTGGGCATGCATTTCCAGTGGATATGTCACACAAGGGGGGCTAGTTAGAAGGAAATAATCCCTAGATGTGTAAGTAAAAGCTATAAAGCATGAAATGTAAGCACTTTCATCCACATTGCATTGAAGTAGAATGTGGGATTAGTGACACAAACAGTTTAATACAAGCTGTTCACTGGTAACACTGTCCTCCAGGAAGTCTCTAAATAGCTTCACGTGTATGAAGAGAGGCATCAGCAATGTGCATGAGGGAACAAGACGACTCCTCTTTGTCAAACAAGACTTTTCAGAGGTGGCAGTGAAATTGCTGAAGAGCTACGTGCCACTGCCAGTTCTTTCAACTAGTCAGAATCCATTGGTGTTACCAGAAATGGCAACACATCTAGAACAGCCAGTGTGCATAACTAAACCTTGTTCATCACCTGAAAGTATCAATAATTTTTTTTAATTATACCTCACCACTGCATATGTCAACACAACAAAGAAAATCCACAGATTTCAAAAGGTAAAAATCAGCTGCTTTTGAAATACAGAGAAATGAATAGTAGAGTACAGAGATCAATCTCTGCATAAAACATTAATTCTGTTTACAACTAACAAATGAGAATACTTAACCTACAGGTCTTCTGTACCTCCTTAAGAACTGTATTTCAAAATGTTTCCACCACTTAAAACCTATATCTCTGGTGGACTGACCCTGGCTGGACACCAGGTGTCCACCAAAGCCGCTCCATCACTCCCCTTCTTCAGCAGGACAGGGGAAGAAAAATACAACGAAAGGCTCAAGGGCAGAGATAAGGTCAGGGAGAGATCACTTACCAAGTACTATCATGGGCAAAACAGACTCGACTTGGGAAAATCAGTTTATTACCATTCAAATCAGAGTAGGATAATAAGAAATAAAACCACAACTTAAAACCAACTTTCCCCAACCCCTCCCTTCTACCTGGGCCCAACTTTACTCCCAAATCCTCCACCTTTCTCCCTGCCAGGAGCACAGGGAACAGATGTTGCGGTCAGTTCATCACACATTGTTTCTGCTGCTCCTTCCTCCTGAGGGGGAGGACTCCTCACACTCTTCCTTTGTTCCAGCGTGGGTCTCCCCATGGGAAAAAGTCCACACATTTTTCCAGTGTGAGCTCTTCCCATGGGCTGCAGTTCTTCACAGACTGCTCCAGTCTGGGTGCCCACAAAGCATCACAATATAGTTTTTTCTATGACATTTTACTCCCCAAAGGTAAGTCTGATTACTTAAAAGTACGTCTCCTCTACAGCTTATTTTGATGCTTATAACAATCAAAGACTTCTGGCAAGTCTTTGTTTTCAGTCACAGTACAAACCTACTGACCTAGAATAGTTACTCTTAACTTACAAATCTATGAGAAGAAAAAAACAGCTGAAAAAAATAATTAAATACATTACAAGGGAAACTGAACACAGATTAAGAAGCTGGAAGCTACTTACCATACAGCAGTACCAAAATGTATGAACAATTACTGCTAAATGCTACTTTTCTCCATAACTCTCTTGGCTGTGTTAATTTTTAATAATGTCTCAGTAGCCTTTCATTATAGTGTTTAAAAGATCTCATTTTGCTACACTAAGTATAGACTATTTAGTTGGATTTCCATTTTCTAAATAAATAGAAATGCCAAGGAGTTTTGTTTCTAGACCACAAACAATTCCTTCCTATCTCCAGTAAATCTTCAAGGTTAGTTAAAGGAATTTTAAATTGAAATTCACATTGTCTGGACTTTCAGCTGCAGCTTGTACCACATCCTGCTTGTACAATGAAGTAAACAGTCTCCCCAGCAGCTCATACTCTATGAAATGCATATATAAGGAAATTTTTAAACCCAAGATTTTTCAAAAACTAATGGAGCAAAAACATACATAGCCAGTTCAGATGTACTGCTTAAGTGAAAAAAAAACAAAACCAAAAAACAAACAACCTCATCCTCAAAAACGCCACACACCCAAAAGTCCTAGTACCTAGAAGGAGGTGAGGGAAACACAACACTTGAAGAGATGATAATGTAGAAACACGTAAAGTGACCATGGACACAGTTCAGAAAACTGAATCCCTATGTTACCCAGGCTGACACCATTTCAATTCAGGTTGCTTAACCAGCTTCCTTACTGAGGAAGCCCCAAAACCTACTGTAATTCACAAGAAGCATGTGGGAGAGGAATTTTGAAATAGTAATTTAAACAAGGTGCTCCTAAGATTCCTCTGACCTCCAGAAAGGATTTAGATTGTAACAACACCTCAAGCTTCTTACAGCTTTTTCTGCACATCTGGATAGTATCAGGCTTTGGTACAAGACACATTTAGGACTGATCTCAGCCAGAAGACAATACATTGTATGTGCTGCTCTCTTTCCAGGGTGAAACAAGTTTTAGCTAAAACAGAGCTCAACTGACTTAAAGTGAGTTGAAAAGCCAGTTGTATCATAACTAGTGCGGGAGAAGAGCTCAATTGAAAGTATTTACTGCCATTCTAACTACAGAAGACAAGCTAGAACCACAAAGCAAAGCTGTGACAAATGATCCAAGAACTTAAATTTGGACTATTAAAAAAAAAAACTTAAAAATAGACATTTTCTATTTACATACTAAAATCCCTTAACTGCTTTTAGTTTGGTTTTAAGAAAAGGATTTGTTACTTAGAAAATTAAACAGTTAAAACATTTTGAAGCCCACATGTGGGCTTAGACTCTCTTATTAACAGATGGTGGTAATTCCCTCAGTCACCTCAAAAAATAATAGAACATCATATAACCATTCATTTCAAGGTCTCTGTAAATCCAGGTGGACACTGCATCAGTGAAAGAAGATAATCTGTTGTATTCAGAATTTTCCACTCATACTGTTAAGAGGGTTTTTTTAATGTAAAGCTTCCTTTCAGTGGTATCATTTCTTAGCTAAACTTCACCTAAACAATTAACTTTTTTTTGTGTGTGTGCTGATATTTTTAAGAACAGACTCAATTAGAGAAGTATCAATAGTCTAAAGGTTATCAGCTTATATGGTGTAGCCTCATTCAGTTGAAACTTCTGCTTCCCCTCTTCTCATCCTTTCTTTGGATCGTTGCTTTTAATTACACCAAAGTTTCTTAATACATACTTTACATGTTTTTCAATTAGTTTGAGCTGTTGGTTTTCTGAAAAAGTGAAAGCTTACTTAGTAAGCTATACTTTCAAGTAAGAAAAAGGATTGCAGGCTTGAAAACTATTTTTTTAACTGAACCAGGACATGTAGCAAAGCAAGTAGATCCAAATTTGTTCTTAAATAGAATTGAATCACTTTCTATTAGAAAAAAAGAAAAATTATATAAGCTATTTTACTATAATTAATTTTCCCTTGTTATACAACCTGTTTATACTACTAATAAGGGAAATCATCATAACTGTAACAACTGGGAATGACATGCTTCTGGGTTTTAGGAAATATCTATAACTACCAACTTCACTGAAGAACAGCCAATTTTAAACACAGTATCAACTCCTATTCAGTGAGCACTACCTTTAAAATGGCAAATACTGTACTGAATCAACTATCAAAGACTGACTCCCTCTCAGTGACTAAGCCTAGATATCGTTCCAAAATAATAATAAACACATTGTGACATTGTAAGTTACTTTGAATGAAAAAAAGTATTTTCTTTAAATGCAGCATGAACTATAAAAACTTTGTTACACAATAATCTTTGCTTAATATATTACAGTTTCTAAGTTTCACAGTCACACCCACAAGAAGTGTTATCAAACATTTAATCTATTAATATTAGACTATATATAAAGTCATTAATCTATTCTTTTCAACAAACTCAATGAAGAACTTCAACAGCTTTGGATCTATACTGAATATTAAGGTGGGCTGGTTTTTTTTTCCCTTCTGATGTCAAGCATCTGTAACTTTGAAGACTACGCTAACAGCTCTTCTAGCTTAAGTTCAATTCATTCCGATTTTTTAAAAAAGGTAGTATTTATAGTATATGTTAAGAGCCACAAAGTTTCCTTAACTCAGTATTAAGCCATTAATATTGACTTTGTACATTTTCAGCAGAATACCAAATATGGCTACATTTTAGACTTCTGAAACCCAAGAAACAAAGCTTACCTACAACTGTAACTGTGATTTGCAGAACTGACAGACACTCTGGGGTTTGTGTGCTTTATCCAAGGCTATCTATTAACGGGCAGGCACAACAGATGAAAAGCAAGCACTCACTGCTGTGGCTTACAGAGGTCTGTTTTCTTTCTTGGCTGCATGTGGTGCAAATTGTCCTTTTCTGGGTTAGGCTTGCAATATTGACTGGATTATTCATGGTAGACATTGCAGCTCATACTGTGAGATGAGAAAAAGTTGCTGTAATTAAAAGGCTTCCCAGACTCCACCTCCTCCTTTTTGGAAAGGAACACTATTATCTGCACAAGGAAAATAAAGATCTAAATGTGCAAATGATTAAGGGATTGGAACATATGACATACAAAGGAAGACTGAAGAGAGCTGGGATTGTTTAGTCTTAAGAAGAGAAGGTCTGAAGAGATCTTACAAACGTGTATGTGTATTTGTAGGGGGGGTAGGGTGAGCAGGGAGTAGAATCAAGGGAGACAGACTCTTCTCACTGGCACCCAGCGACAGGACAAGTAGCAACGGGCACAGAGAACTCCACTAAAAACTTTACACAGGAGTCTCCATCATTAAAAGCATCCAAAACCCAGCCAAGACAAGGCCCTGAGCTACTTGCTCTAGTTGACCCTGCCTTGAGCATGGATTTTTGTCTAGAGAGCTCCAGAAGTCCCTTCCATTCTCAACTGTTCTACAGTTCTTTGGGATTTCTGTGATTCTGCTAGTTTATGAAAGTGCTCTGACAATGAAGTTGTCAGGAGGATGTTGTAGTGTTAGCCAAAGAGAAGAACAGAGTGGCATCATCATTAACATTATTTTGACAAAAAAAAAAAAAGTAAACAAAAAAAAAAGTGTTCATATGAGCCTAAGACAGTATGTTGAATTTTCTTTTCAGATGGACTCAATTCACTTCGGCCTTGGATAGTCTAACAGGCTCTTGTAAGTATTTCTGCTTTCACATAACGCTCTCTAAGATACCAAAAAATGCAATGGAAGCTGCAACATTTCCATGAGGAACAGAGTGGATGAGGAAGTCTTTCAAATGACCTAAAAGGGGCATAAAACAAACCAAACAAACCAGAAGACTTCTGGTCATTTGGATGTATGCATGCCATAGCTGAAGACACAGAAGCAGCAGCAAAGAAGGTTTTTTGGAACCCAGAGACTAAAACATGGGACAGGGACTCCACAAATCTCTTCAGGGAAAAAAAAAAAAAAAGAATGAATTAGCTCCCACCTCTTGATCATCTTGTTTTGAAGAACTTTTTCAGTCCAACAGAGTCTTAACACAAATGGTTTGGTAAGTTTCAGCTATTCAGCATATGAAAACTAAACAGCCAAGTACCCATTGGTGACAGACAGGACTCACAAATACCACACACCTTGCCACTTGCCAAAACAGATAATGTATTTCACTGGGGTAACAGAAGGAAAAGAGGGGGTGCTGATATTATTTTACAATTTTATGTGATCAAATTTCTTGCTTATGAGGAACATGTTGAGGCAAACAATCATACTGGACATGTAAACACTGAGTTTACAACAAAGCCTTTAGTGGGATCTCTCAAAAGAAAACGACAAAGTCATCAGCCATGAAAGTGTAACACACACATTAGTAAAGTTTGTTATCTCTTCCCTCTTTCCATAACCTAACATAGCCACAATACAGCTTTCAGAAGTCCCTTGATAATTTGTTTTGATTCATTTATTAAGATAAAAATTACCATTTGAAGAGGGATGAAGCTGCTTTCTTCTCTACAAAATTGGCTTTTTCTTCTCATTTCAGGCAACAGCTCTTGCCCCATTTTCTCAACATTCTGATTCCTGCAATTAAACAGCTGTAGCTAATGCCCTTCTGCAAAGATGCTGAATCCCCTGGTCCATTCTCCAGACCACTGGAAAGCTCGGTCTCCCTGCATAACATTCTCAGATACACTAGTTCACATCTGCTCACATTATGGGGATACTACACAACTGAAGCTGACAAAACTCTGTAGCGACATTCTTATGTATATGTCCTATTGGAAGGGGCAGACAGCCTTCCCATTCTGCTAGCTATAAAACATTCAACTTCAAGCAAGAACGCTCCCATAATTTCAAAGCAATCTCTTTTTTCCTTTCTTTGTTGTTTTTCTTTAAAAAAAAAATAAATTGAAGTTTCATAACACGAAAAGTGACAAGGTTATTTTTAGCTCATAATTAAATAAAAAAAAAAAAAATTTTTTTGGATGCAGTGAGCTACACAGAGTATTGCTGAAGAGTAAGAGCAAACTCTGATCGGTCAGGCATGAGCAATCCCAGACAGGGCTCGGCTTCAATCAGTTCATTACTAACTTGAATGTGTATTTCATGGTTACTATTCTATATTTAATGAAAGTATACCTTACTGTTCTCTATGTGGTAGGAAAGAGTGTATGTTTCAAAGGTTTGTACAGGCTTATTTGTGAAGCAAAGGACACATTGTTTCCAAACTCATATTTGTGTTTATAAACATTCAAAGCACTTTGTTTTTACAAAACAAACTAGCAAAAAATGAAAAAGAAAACAGTTTCACTGGCTCTTAAAGCAGGCAAAAGTCATTATAAGTTAGAAAATTTTATGTAACTGGGTATTTGTTCACAATATAAAGACAAAAAATGAGATAATGTAAAACTGACTATAATGTCATATTGCTGGTACTGGAGTAAGTTTAGAAGGCTCTACACAAATAATGATTATTTCCATCCTTCTATCTACACTTTCCCAGCACCAAAAAGCATGGTATGATAACAATTTCACTTGAAAGTGAATATCCTGCCCTCTCTCACTTTCAGCTAATTCCAAAATCTAATACCTATTCTGCATATTTAAGAAAGGCTTCCAACTGTAAACAAAAGGGCAGTGAAAGAAACATCATTTTCCAAAAATAGCAGTTAAGCATTTGTAAGCTGTTGAATGGCATAACCAGTATTCACATTTATGCAAGCTTTCAGTGAATTGTTATATTGGAACAATTTCACTGATACAACCCAATTTTAAATTAAAGCAGGGTAGTCACATTATACAGTTGCATTAATATAAATGAATCTGCATCACTGGTATAAATCTTGGTAACACCACAACTACTTAGACTTACTTATTTACTGAAGATTATTACTTTCCATGTACTTCAAAAGTAGACCAAACTCTAAAGCATAGAAATTATTAAATTATTATTAAATGCAAATTTTAGCAGAATTTAGCAGGAAGTCAGTAGGTTAATCAGAAGGTGAAGTGCTTCTCTTCTGGAAATAACAAATAATCTTTCTCTTAGAGATGAATGTCATTAACAATCTTCATAACTTGAAGTTATGAAACTATAGTTTAAATAGCTGAAATTCATCATAATCCTATAGTTGCAAAAGGTATTTCTATCGTTAAGAAAGTAGTATGTGACTCGCCACAAATAATCCCTTTTTTAAAAATTGTTCATTATCTTTATAGGTTATCATATATTGAACATTGTATCATTCACACTACATCCAAAACAAGCCTTTCCAAGACAGAAGTGGAAGGTAGATCATTAAATTCAAAACTGATGTTTCAAGAGATCTGCTGCCTTTGATTATACAAGCAAGTTCTAAATTTGATTAGGATTTCAAGAAAGCTTAAGGATTCTGTCTACGTAAGAACTAATAAAACTCCACAATGGGGTATTTACAAAAGTATGAATGGTAATTAAGGATCACATTCCATCACAAAATAAATGGAACTTCATCAATAAACACACACTACTACACCGACCCTTTGGCCATCAAACACATAAAAGATATCAATAACAATGTAGCTGCAATGATACTTTTCTGTGCAAAGTACTACAAAGTGCTGTAATAATGGAAGAGCAACACAAGCTTATTTGAAATGGCACATTCATCAAGACAGGCTAAGATATAAAACCAAAAAAAGTGAAGTACCAAGTAATGAACAGGTAAGATTAAAAGATTGATTTAAAATAGCTTGCATAGCTTATTAAGCTAATGCAGTGTGTTAGTACTGTACACAGTGTGTATCAGGATATAAAGGTCTCAGTATTGCTACTAAGCCCATCACAGATTTCACTCCACTTTGACTAAACTCAGTATGGCATGAAAGGGCAACAAACACCTCAGTAAGAATTCTGAGATGATTATGCAGTATTTGGGTGTTGGGGTTTAGTTTGTTTTTTGTTGTTTGTTTGTTTGGTTTTTTTAAGGATGTAATATAGACAGTGATTCATGTATTTGAAACATACAAGTGGAGACACTGAAAAGCATTAACACCAAAGAAAAAACTGCACCACAGCCTCCTAGACATTAACCTCATGCTTGTAATGAGCTGTGCCCCTTGAGTTCTACCCCTTTGAATACTCATCTGAAACCCAAGATGCAGGGGAGGACAGTGAGGGAAAATATGGAGGAAAGAGAAAGATTAGTGTATAACTGAGTACAGCGCTAAATGCTTAGTCTTGTAAAACACATGGTTTAAATGGGGAATCAGGTCACATTTTTGTAAAAATAGTATCCTGATAGAGAAAGGTGCTAACCCTTTGCTTGATGCAAAGGGATAAAACATAGGTAGTGTCTGAGGTGGGAGTAGGGGAAAAAGCCAAAGATTTGAAGTGTTTTATTAATACCAATCTTGGAACTTTATTACTTCAGTGTGACAAAAATAATAAAAAAGCCTCCAGGTATTCACCTCCCTTATAATCCATGAACTGAATCCTGTACAGACAAGTAAGATGTAAAGCTAAAAAAAAAAAAAAAAAAAAAAAGCTGTTCAGAGTTAAGTGATAAGGAATATTCAGTGATATGCTCACCATTACAAATTTTTAAAAGTTATCACCTATACAAATCTATCAATCCATCATACCAGAGCCACAGTAGATTCCAGGCCACCTGCTGAGTTACCATTATTGCTTCATGACTGACACAAGGACTGAAAAAACTTCCCACCCATAAGCACCTACTGTCAAAGATTAGAAAGAATAGCCAAAAGCAATCAGTTATACTATAAGCAATTAAGTGAACATTCAGTCATACAAATATTTTCTGTAACTAAAACTAATTTTTCCATGAAAGTATTTGATAATGACTATTAGATAAGGACAACAACTATGGTACTCAAGTAGCTGCCCATGGAATGCTACTACAAACTCTCACATTGGAGGATACTGCTTTTTTCATACAGCTCCGGCAGCTTCTACAGTAACATCCAGACATAGCTTAGTATGGGTATTATAAGAGCAGGATAGAAAGTGACTAGTGGGACAGACAGTAACTTGGACAAGGACTGCCACTTCCAGTTGAATATTACCTAGAACAAAACTCACACACACAAGAAAAAAAAACCAAAACCCAAAAACAACCACAAAAACCCCACAAACAAACAAATAAAAACAGAAAAACTTCAAAATTCCCCCAAACTTCACTTTTTTGAATAATACTATCAGCAGAGAAATATACTACAAAAATGGGAAGTCTTCTGCCAAGAAAATGGAATAAGATTCTCAAGCCTGCAAAGCTAGTTCCACAAGAAAAACAGAAGTCATATGATGCTCAATGCCCACACTATCTCAGAGTACAACAGCATCCAACGAACAAAAGTGATTCTTCCTCCCCACACAACAGTAGAACTGTGCCACAGGATGTTACAGCAACCAAAACTGTAAATGGATTCAAAGAACTCAAATATCAAAAGCCAGCTTTAGCTTAAGAAGATGATGAAATGTCTGAAGAAAAGAAGTGGGTTTTTTTTCTTACATATCCCTCCCTTTTTATTTTTCCTTATAACTACTACTATGGAAAGCCTGTAGGGCAAGAAGGATCTCAAACATAACCCAACCCATTTGGCTCTGAAGCTGCAAATTCCACACCTAAAAGTACACAACGTGACAGAGCACTAAAAAATGGCTTACCTCTTCTGATGGGTAACTAACACTGAAGTAGGATGGAATACTAAGAACATGAGAAGAGCTAGGCAAAGGCGTGGGCTGTAGTCAACAAGAACAGCAAGAGACTTTTTGAACTATGCCTGGTGTTTGACCTACTTCTTATAAGCACTCTCTAGCCTGACAAAACATACATAAACGGGTTTTGAGATTGGACAAGGACAACCCTGGTCAGCTACACCCGTATCAGATTGAAATCTCTTTAAATCTGTATCATCTGTTCAAGATGCATAGGCAAAACAAGCTGTATGTGTCAGCACCAGTCACATTTTTTTAGTACCAGTCAGCTTCCTGCTCACCCTTCTTATTTTTGCACTGCCACAGAATCAGCACTACAAAACTCAAAATCAAAAATTCTAGGAATTTCAAACCAGAACAGAGAAAGCTTTCTAAAAGCTAAGAAACAATGCAATTCACATACTCATGCTGGATGAAAGCTGGCCAGACAAGAGACAGTTTAAAAACATACATGAAGGAAAAATTTCCCGAGACCATTAAAATACTGGAAAAGCAGAGAATTAAGGAAGAAAGTCAACAAAAATAATTAAAGGAAAGGCCATTTGAGATATATTATAGAAAAACTAATTAAAGCCATATGTGGAAATTTTGCACTAGAAAATAAGCGGAACAAAAAGACACCTGAAGTAGAAGAACACAGGTGGACAGGCTGACCCACTTGCACCTTAATATCATATTTGCTGGAGCACATGGTGCAGAACTTTATTTAAAATATCCATCTAACACATACCGTAAGTACAAAAGGGTATCAAGAAGCAAAGGCACTATGGAGAATAACAATAAGCACATCTATCATAGCAATAACAACATCTCTGACAGTACCCTAAGAAAACGAATAGTGCTGTTCAAAGGGGAAAGGCCACCTCATCAATAGAAGCACCGAACTGGTGTCAAAATATCCCCAAAGAGAAATCACTAAGAGCAATTAAAGGATTATGTTGTTTGCAAGGAGAGACTTTTCCAGTTCGGTGCTTTGCAGTACACAAGGGTCAGTGAACACACATCTCTGAGACAGCATGCTGAACCTGGGACTTCAGATTAAACTCATGGACCAAAAATCAAAACAAGCACCATCGCAGAAGAACACATCAGGTACAATGAGAAGTTTCCTCCTACTTCTGGAAATGTAAAAAGAATACAATATTCTATATGATCATTTTAGAAAAGCCTTCAGCTCATACTCTTAACATCTTCTGACCTTCATAATATTAACACGAGCAGGTGTTTTTTTTAAGATTAGTTCATAGGCATTGCCAATAAAGGGCTGAATCCTCTCTCCATTGTGTCTTTCACTGTAATATTAAACAACAAAAAGTAACACAAGCAATACTAGAAACTCTTACCAAGTGATACTCAATTAAACAAATTCGCCAGTGTAACAAAACTTCGAACACACGATGGGTTCAGAGGAAAAGAAGCGTCACTAAGGAAAGCATCAAGAGAATCAACTAATCCCATTAACAGCACAGGCATACCCAGGAACAATAGACTGTCTTGAGTTGAAAGTCAACTGCTAAAATCTGGCAAAGCTGAAAATCCAACAACATATTTGACACAGAAAAGGATTTTCAGCACTGCATAAAAAGCAGTTCATCACCTCACAGATACAAGGAATCACTGTGTCCATCAACATCAGAAGGTACCATGTGAACTAAATGAAATGCAGTAACAGAGACCACAGTGTAAGGCCACCAAAACAAACACTTAAAGGTAAAAACTGTCCAAGAGAAACCCTAAGTGGAAAACTTAACAGGAAAGAAGAGTGACCATCTCCATGAGAAGGGCAAGCCAAGCCAAAGTTTTGTCTCAACATTTGCTGCTGCTTCCATGCAGATGCAGGAAGAATGAACAGACTTATTTAAGTTTTACAGGGAAGAGAACAGTAATCTCAGATAAAATTAAAAAGTATCTCAATTATTAACTTCTGATTCTCTCAAATAACAAAAGAAGTGTCAGCCATGCAGAATTCCAACACTTAAAAGCTATTACAAAATGGCTTATGGATGCCCAATATGGTATAGTGTAGGTTATATTTCTCTCAGAGACTTAACCTATCAACTGACACATCAAACTGAGATCAGCTCTTTAAGCACTGTCCACTCAATATCACATTTGCACCGAAGTCATTCAAAAATACTAAAAGTCAAGGCTGAAGGAAAAGAAGAAAAAAGCCAACAAAAACTATGAAGTTCTGTCCACCCCCACTCACCCCACAAATAATGTTTCTAAAATACAAAACTGCATTTCATTTAAAGTTGCCGTTAAAATCCTTAATACAGAATAAGATAACATGTAGTTGTTAAGGGATATGCTGTCAGCCTCACTTTGTATCTGCCATATCCACTGTGTTTGTTTCACACGCGAGTAAATTAAGTTTCAAATACACAAGCATTAAGTTTGAGACATTCACTGCCCTGACAAGAAAAAAGATTAGCAGACACAATATAACCTCTCTCTGCTGTGGAAATACTGACTATTGTATATTAGAGTCCATCTGTTAAGTAATGACTGATCCAGAATGCATCGCTACTGCAGCAGACTCCCAAGCAGTTTCAAATTCATATACGTCTCCTGATGCTGAGAGCACTGTTAAACACTGTATTTATTTTTAAGTATAAGCATAGTTTTCAGAAATAGGAACTAATTAGGAGGTTGATCTTATACACAAGCAGTGCATTTCCTCCACGCAAATACCAAAACACATTCTTACATTGCCCCCTCACTCCCCCCACAAAGACAAGCCAATGTTAGTCCAGTTGCTGATGCATTAACAGCCAGAATTAAAATAAGCTTAAGTGTCAGTAAGAAGAATGAAAGAAGAAAGAAAACCAGAAAAGGATTAAGCATCTTTGTATCTGTTGTGATCTATACAAAGCCAGTTAATAAAATAACTGCATGTCATTCGCTTATCTCTATAGCGCTACTTTTGCAGGAATGGGTAATAATCCAATAAAGTTATGATGACTTGTACCACACTTGTAAAAAAAAATAAATATTTACAAATCAGTTTCAGTTAAGTCTCAAACAGCTTGCAGAAAGGAGTAGGAAATATACCAGTTTACTGTTTTGACATACAAAACTATAAGGGCTTTAACCCCGTGTGTTCAGATAAGCCATAAATATTAAAATGATCTGACCAAATCATGTCTTTCCCTGCATGCTGCAGCTTTTCCATTCAGTCTGCGCTAGGTCAAATGCAAATAACTGTCAAACAGAAGAATACATCCTTTTAAAGTGTCTGAAACAAAGTATTTTTTTACATGACTTTGTACAAAATGAGTGGAGGGTAGAAGCATTAAACTCATTTGAAACAAAGGCATTTTCAATTAATTGCCATTCAGTTTTGAGCAGTCATTTTTCTACGCTATTTTACATGCAAAAAATGAGGATATTTCATTGACTGAACTGCTTTAAAAGCTCTACTGCAGCAAATCTTGCATTCAGGAGCAGCACCAAATTGCACATAATTGAAAATGATTCATTTTTAGATCCACTCGTTTGGCTTTTGTAGGTTCCTCAGGCTTTGGTGTAGGTAGCGCAAAAACATTAAGTCATACAGTCCTGCAGTAACTCTTTCACTCCATGAAGTGAGCAGATGACTAAGGAGCTACATTTTAGCATCTTCTCTCCCTTTCAAGCTATTTACCGGTGTAAACCAGCTATCTCGCAGGGCACAGACCTTAAACAAAATTAGCAACAGCACTCACTTTGCGGACAAGAATGTGTTTTGGAAAGCACAGCGGATTATTAAGACATGAGCAACCCAACACAATACTGCAATACAACTATTACAGACGTTAAAGCGTATTAAATCCTTGCAAAAATCTCCCCCCTCCTCCCCCCATCTACATAAAATACTCAACTAGCTCTGAGCTAACAGGGTTAAACCCTTCACATGCTTCAACCACTATAAAAAGGTATCAGCCCGGTCTGCTTTTTTTTTTTTTTTTTTTTTTTTCTTTTTAATTTTTTCCCATTAAAAAAAGATAATACAGTCACACCACTCTTCCTCCAGTGAGGAAGCCTCCAGGTTATCAGGCAGCAGCCAGAACCCCAAATCGCAAATTAATCTCATTTTTTACACCGTGAATTTCCCACACTTGGGTTCTGCAGGAGGAGGCACTGGGAAGGGGGACAGTGGCCTGCCCGTGCCAGGCTGGGTCCTGCCTGGAGTTCAGGGAGCGCCCGGGGGGCTGCTGCTGCCACACGCGCCAAAGGAGCGGGTCGAGGTATCGAGGAGGAGGGAGAGGAAGGCACCGCAGGAGTTTGGGATGGAAAGATGGTCGGAGAAGGGCCGTACGTGTCGGAGGGACGCAGGGGCTGGGAAAATGAAGGTCCCTTTCGGGCTGCACAGGGGCGGGGGGCGCAGGGCGCAGCCCCGGGAGGAGGTGGGCTGCGGGAGCCGGTGCCCAGGGGCCCTCTGCCCGCCGGGGCGTCACCGGGGCGGGGTGCCGGGCCGCTTACCAGGTTCAGCACCGTCTCCACGATGTCCCGGTTGCTGACCTCCCCGACCTGGATGAGTCCGATGAGGACGGCGAATTTCATCCGGATATTGCGGATCGGCACCGACGGGTTAATCATCCCCGCGGGCAGCACCACGGACCCGGAGCCCGACGCCCTCAGCTCCCCCATCACCGCGACGCTGCTGACGCTGCCGCCGCCTCCGCCGCCTCCACCGCCGGCCCCGACGGAGATGAGTCCCGCGGGCTGCGGGTCCGGCCCCGACACCGGCTTCTCGCTCGCCATTTACCCCCCGCCGTTACCGGCACCTGCCGCCGCCC
>JAVJGJ010000014.1:25322731-25340185 GCA_035590215.1 Microhierax caerulescens | reverse complement strand
CAAATCCACAATAAACCAACCCCCCCCAAAAAAAAACAACCCACAAACAAACAAAAAAAAAAACCCCAAAAAACCACTATCTATCCTCTAGAGAAGAAAGAGCTATGACATACTTCTTCCTCAAGTTCCAAGCATTATTTATTTTTTCCCTGCTTTAGGATTACCTTTCAGGATATTTTATTGATGTTGGCTTACTCATTTTGATCTGTGACTGTAAAAGAAGGGATATGGCACACAGCAGGCAAAATTATCTGAATGTTTACATTTACATTACAATAAAAAATTCTGGATGTTTACAGTTGCCCCAAGAAAGTAAGTCAAAATTACCCTGTCATCAGAATTCCAATAGGGTTTATGTTTAAGGTCATGATCTTGAGTTAATTATTCTACATCTTTCGGGAAGTACTGCTTAAAACTGCACTGGCTACTACAGCTGAGACTTTATAGTACTCTGTAGAGTGGAAAGATTATTTCACGTGTCTTGCAGGCTACACCTTTTAAAGAAAAAATGCCAGTGTTGTTTGCTTTTATTGCTGCAACATGACACTCTTGACTCTTATTCAACTTGTGATCCTCTGTTGCCCCTGGATCCTGTTCTGCAGAAGTACAAACAATCTGGATGAGCCACGTCCTGTGTTTGTCCAATTTAGCATGCCTTCTGAAAGTAATGCCTTGCACTTGTGTCTGTTTGATAACATCCTGTTTTCCTCAGACCATTCCTACAGTGCATCAGGATCATTTTGAATTCTAATCTTGTCCTCCAATGTACACGCGGTTGCTTCCAGCCTAGTGTTGTTTGCAGATTTAATAAGCACACACTATTCCATCATCCAGATCATTAATGACATTATTATATAGTATCAAACCTTGGTCACCTTTGCAGAAGCACACACAGCTTATTTTCCATGTGGACAGTAAGTCGTTATTCATTATAATGAACAGTATATATAGGTTCATTATAACCTTATGATAGAAGTTACATACAGACCATGTTTCCATGTCTTGCTTTCTAAGTATGTTCTCAGACATCCTAAAAGCTGGGCTGACAGTAAGATGCATGACATAGTTTAGGCTGACGTGGTCCTTGGATGTTGACCTGGCCTAATTTTCCCTTCTCTGACTCCCCAGCCCTCGACACTGTGAGGCCTTAAGCAGGGTAAACTTTGAAGTTGATCCAACATTGAACTGTGGTTGCTGAGGAACCTTGTCCAGTCAAGTTTTGAATATCTCCAGAGTTGAAGATTTTACAGCCTCCCTGGGAATCTTCCAATGTTTGGCCATACTCATAGTGACTTTTTTCCCTCTTGTAATTATCAGGAATTTGCACTCCTGCAACTTTGTTCATTGCATCTCATTTTCACTGTGAATATCCAAGAAATCTGGCTCCATCTACTCTGTTTCTACCTACTGCGTGTTGGAAGACAGCAGTTACCTGTCACCTAGCCTTCTTTAATTCAAAATAAGCAAGCCCAGTGCTCGCAGCCTCAACTTGTATGTCATGTGCTCTTGTTCTCTAACCATCTTGATGGCCTCCGCTGGACTCACTCTGCCAGTTTGTCAATGTCTTTCTTACACTGGGGAGCCCCAAACTTGACACAATTCTCCAAATGCAGCCTCACAAGTGCCAGCTAAAGGAGAACAAGCACTTCAGCTAACCCACTGGCTGTGTTCTTACTAATGCAACCTGATTTGTGTTTAAGCTTGCATGGCTGCAGAAGTGCAGTGCTTATTCATGTGTATCTTCTTGTCCTCTAGGTAACCCTAGCTCCTTTTCTTCGGATCTGCTTTCTAGATAGTTGGCCTGTGCCGTTACAATATTCTATCCCAGATGCTGGATTTTGCATTTGCCTTTGCTGAATTTCATAAGATGAGGTCAGGTTCCTGAGCACATTCTCCCCTTTCTAGTAATTTAGTTTGCTGAGTTAAGGAGTCTGGCTCAGTCCAAGGTCAGCTCCTTCGCTGGTAAGAGCTGCTGGGAAGCAAGACAGAAGTGAGGGCATGCCACTCTATTCCCTTGGGAATTGCTTTTAAGCTGAGGCTGCACTGTTGGCCCTTGCCTGTGCTACGTTGCAGTTGTATGGCATCTACACTTGTGCCTGATCCTGTACCCTCTTGATCCTGACCCTGGCCCAGACCCTCTGCTTTGCCTTTGGACCTACCTAACATGGCATCGGAACTGCCTTGTCACTGCAGACTTTTGAAGTGATCACTGGATTGGAGCTGGACCTGTTTGCTGTGTCCAGACCCGATCCCGACCTGGATTTAATGACTCGACATTCTGGATCCTTGTTAGTGAGGTCTGCCTCTGACCTTATCAACTGGTCCTCTCAGTGATATCATTCACAAAACTGAGAGTGTACTCCATTCTGTCATTCTAGTCTTTAATAAAGACATTAAACAGCATCAATACAAGGGCCCCAAGAGCATCCTCCCTCCTGGACGTCTGGCTTCCCAGGCTCAGGGCAAACTTAGGGATAGCACAACAAAGGGCTGTCACCCTTCCTTTGGTGGTCTTGAGCAGAGTGATCCCAGACAGTTCTGCAGGAAGGCCTCAGCAAAAGCTGATGCTTTGCTCTTGGGAGCTGCTTTAAGCTACAGCTTAACTGTTTGGCCCCCACCTGAGCTACAGCTCCCATCGCATGGCAGCCACACGCATACCTGATCATGGGCCCTGCTAATCCAAGCTTGGACCCTGCCTGGTGGAATGATTTCCTGGCTTAACCTTAGCTGTGCCTTACCACTGCAGACTTGCCTTGTGATCACTGGATGATGTCTGACCCTGGCTACCACAGCCAGACCCCACTTGCCTTGTTTAGGTACTGTGGGACAGGGTCCTTACCACCAAGCCCTCTGCCCCGCTGCTTGTGTTGTTGCATTCAGCTCCTGGATCCCCACCCCTGTGGAGAAATGGGCTTTCACTGCTTCCCTACAATCACCCCAAGCATTCACCCTTGAGGAGTGCCACTAATAACCAACTGCCAGGTGGGCTTTGAGCTGCTGATGGCTGCCAGCTCTGCATGCATTTTGCAGTACACCCATCTAGTACCTCTGTCTCCTGTCTACAAAGATGCTATGGGAGATTATATCAAAAGCTTTGCTAAAGCCAAGGTAAAAACAACATTTAGTGTTCTCCCCTTATCTACAGAAGGCGATCAGGTTGATCAGACATGTCTTGCTTTGATAAATCCACACTGACTGTTCCTAATCATGTTCATCTCCTTCATGTGCCAAAAAATTATTTCCATGAGGACTTGCTCCATAATTTTCCTGGGGACTGATGTGAGGCTGACTGGCCAGTTGTTCCTACAATTCTCTTTCTCAACCTTCTTGATTATTGTGATGTTGGTGTTATTCCAGTCATCAGGAATTTCCTCTGATCTCCATAACCATTCAAAGATTATATTAGGCATCCCTGCAATGACACTGGCCAACTCTCAGTACTGGATGCATGTGTATGTCCAGCTTGCTTAAATCATCACCGACTCACTCTTTCTCTACCATGGGGAGCGCTTGACTCCTGCACATTCTGCCACTAGGCCCAGGGACCTGGAAGCAGACTTTGCCAGTAAAGACTGAGGCAAAGAAAGCACTGAGTACTTCAGCATTGTATGTATCCTTTGTCACTAGTCCCTCAACTTGTTAGCAACAGGTCCACATTTTTCTTACTTTTCCTTTGTTTTACCTATAAAAGTTCTTGTGACCCTTCATATCCTTTGCCAATTTGAATCCCAGCTGAGCTTTTGCTTTCCCAGTTCATTCCCTGCACATTCAAGCAGTGTCTCTGAAATCCTCCTGGATAGCTCGTCCCTACTTCCACCTTCTGTACACTTGCTGTCTTGCATTTGAGACCAATCAGGAGTTCCCCATTAAGTCATATTGGCCTTCTATATCTGCTTAAATTCTAGTACACCATGATGGAGCCATTCTTGCATTTTGAGGAAGATGCCCTTGAAGATCAATCAGCTTTCTTGGTCTCCTTTGCTTTTCAGGGCAGTCTCTGATGGGATCCTGCCAAACAAATCCCTGAATAAGCCAAACTCTGCTTTGGGATCAAAGGTCTTTATTCTGCTACCTGCCTTCATTGATTCTCTTAAGATCTTGAATTTCCATCATCACATGGTCACTGCAGCCAAATCTTGCATTGATATTCATATCACCAATGAGTTTTTCCTTCCTTATTAGTAGAAGACTCAGCAGATTACCTTTGTTATTAATCTCGTGTATCACCTGTGTCAAAAGACTGTCCTCAGAGGACCCCAGAAAACTCTTAGATTGCTTACGCACTACCATGCTACCCTTCAGGCAAATACTGGAGTGGTTAAAGATACTCCCCCACCATGAGAACCTGGGCCTACAATCATGAAGCTTTTCTCTGATGTTCAAAGAAAGCTTTGTCTAACTCGTGTTCTTGTTGAGGCAGTCTGTAATAGATGCTTATCACATCTTCCCTATATTGACTT
Organism: Microhierax caerulescens; assembly: GCA_035590215.1. Classification (NCBI taxonomy): domain Eukaryota; kingdom Metazoa; phylum Chordata; class Aves; order Falconiformes; family Falconidae; genus Microhierax; species Microhierax caerulescens. The sequence goes on along the minus strand of JAVJGJ010000014.1, from coordinate 25,335,725 downwards.
CCCCTATGACCCTACAAAGACAGGCTGAAAGAGTTGGGATTCAGCCTGAAGAAGTGAAGGCTCTGGGGATACCTCACAGCATCCTTCCAGTACCTAAAGGGGGCCTGCAAGAAAGCTGGAGAGGGACTTTTTACAAGGGCACGTAGTGATAGGACAAGAGGTAATGGCTTTGAACTGAAAGATAATAGATTTAGATTAGATATAAGGAAGAAATTTTTTACTATAAGAGTGATGAGGCACTGGAAGAGGTTGCCCAAAGAAGTTGTGGGTGTCCCAAGAATATAATTCAATTTCAGCATCCATTTGCATTCTCAGCAAAAGTACTGCATGGTGGGACACATACCTTTATCTAGTCTTTTTTTCCTGTGTATTTGCAGAAATGGTCTGAATGAACAGTTCCACTGACAAATTTTGTATTGTTCTCAGCCTGCCATTAAGTCAAGAGATTACAGCAGTACAGTTTGGATTGTCTGTGGGCTATGTCTCTCTGCACAGAAAAGAAATTGCCTAACAAATCTTGCCGTGGAAGATCTGAGGTACTTCTCTTTCTCTGTTGGTTTTTGTTGTTGGGTTTTTTGGTGTTTTGGTTTTTTTTTTGAGGAAACTACCCCTGCATATAATTGCCTCCAGAGGTGGGAAGTGTTCTCATATCCTGTGTGAAGAACAGCCTAGAGCTGACCAATATGAAACCATGACTAAGAGAGCATGTTTGAATAAGAACTTAAATTGGGCCCGCACAGTAAGCATCTCCATTCACCATGAAGTTCTCTTCAGCAGCTCTGGGGCTCTACCTTCTTGGGAGCTCCCTTCCCTATGAACTGGAAAGTCAAGATCTTTTGTTTTCTGCCTTCCCATCAATTTTGCACTTCTTTCTACATGAAGGTCCAGCAGGAAGGATAAACATTGTCCCACTACCTTACTGTTCCAGCCTCGTGGCTGGGCCAGTATTTTTGCAACTGGGAACCAAAGGTCCAAACCCTTTCAGATTAAGAGGTTTACATATGCTTATAAATAGATTGTTAGCAGAAAATTAAGTAATGACTGCACAACTGTCTGCATAGAATATGAAAAGTAGTGTCCTCTCTATCTTCTTTTATCTCTGATGTAAAATGAACTCAATCTTTCCTGTTAGTGACAAGAGCATTAAACACTCATTCAGGTGTTTAAAGGGTGTTAACATGTATGTTAAATAGATCTATGTAAGGTTCAATATGAGGTTTAGATGTGCAACATTTGAAGCTGAAACGTTGATCTCAGCGCCAGAAAATGGTCCCTGTCTCATTTTACGTAGCTGTATGTAAAATAGATACACTTGATATACAGTACAGAGTACAAATAACCATTGTTCTCTAAGAAGGTGGCATAACAGTTGAAAGTACTTGTCAGTTCCATGGTGTAGGAACTTGACATATTCAAAAGTCCCAGGTGCTGTCAGATAATCCAAACATTGCAGGGTTTTTTTTAAATCATTCTTCAGAAATAATTTTCAAGATGTGATTTTACAGCATGAAATCAGGATTTCTATTTTCTCTTTTATTCCTTTGGACTGGTTCTCTGGTCTCCAAATTTCCCATCCTCACACTGCAGCATAAAAACAATTTATATGGCCTGTGATGTAGAAGCGCTATACCGACAGGCAGAACACTATTGTTCATTCAGTAGTTGGTCAAGGTCTATTTATCAAGGTTACTTAAAGGACTGAAATTTCTACTTGTACTTCTCATGCTCCGTATGGCATTCCTGGTCTAGTAGATCCTCAGTACCTGTTTTGTTCATCACTTTTCTTGAAGTTTGTTTTCCTTGTGCCTTAGTTACTAGAAAGTAAAGTAATTCCTGAGCTCATATTGACTCCCTCTAGATAGGTTTCCATTAAAGCATTCAGCTTAGGTTCTCCACTGCAGCTGATTTACCCTCAAATTAATGTATCCCTTCTTCAGTTTCTTTTCCTAGACCTCCTTCTCAAGCCAAAGCACAGCCTTGTATTATTGGTATATTTATACTGACTTTCTTCCTAATGGAATGGTCTCAATTAGACCCACAATTACATGTCCGCCAAAACTGGGGTTTTTTTCCATTTTCAGAACAGCAGGTACCTTCAAAGAGTCTGAGTGGGTTTCAAATGACAAATGTACATGCCACTTTTTAACGATGAAGACTATCTCAGAATGTGTGACAATTTATATGGACTGAACTCACATAATCTCTTCTTCAATCTTTCTGAAAACTGATTGGCATTTGTAACTACAATGTTGTGTTCCATCTGTGGTTTGATACCATGTTGTGCTATTGTGTAATGCTTAGATGCCTGATTTGATAGGTAACTCTTTTTGTTAATACTGCAGTAGGCTTCTTGTTCATCTCCACAAATAAGACACTGCTTGCAACTCTCTAAGTTTTCACTGTGTTAAAAAACTGTCTTATTCATATAATTGTAGCTAAGCTTCTCAAGCCTGTGTTCTGCCTTGACAAATTTGGCATACTGACAATAAGGTGTGTTTATTACTTAGTAAAATGGGAAGCTCATAAGGTTGCTGTGCCTCTTACTAGTTTATTAGAAAGCAATTACATTTCTCACAGATGCACAAGGCAGTGAAATCTTTGTAAACCCTATGTCCCACAGAACCAGTTACTGCAAGGTGAGGGATTACTTGCCTTTTCAGGCATTACTAGTCATATCTAAGCAGATAATATTCTCTACATAACTATCAGAAATAAATTTAAGGACAGAGTTTCAAGTATTGCCTATATTTGAGTCACAATTATTCATGATAGTGCTTTAGGTGACGTACTTGTCTAGGCACAACATAACTGAGGAAAGAATTTAAAGAAAAACATGAAAATCCTTTAAATGCAAAAATTTCCACCAAAATGTGCAGAATTCATTGCCATCAAAGTGCTGAAAATTTTTACTGGAATAAAATATATTGTATTAATTTTCAACTTGTTTTGCTTGTACATATTTATTACTGTGATTTTTTTCAGATTTATGACTCCGGTTTATCACATAATCCAAATGTTAATGTGGTTTGCACAAATGCATACTATTATATGGCTTTTATATACATTGCAACAAAGAAGTTTTATGTTCTTTGCTAATGTCTTTTTATTTATAAAAAGAGTCATAATATAAATATGAATCTGAACCACTGACATGGTGTATGTGGCTATATAATGTTTTACTGTTGGTGTTACTGTTGTTGCTAAATTCACCATTTGTTTTCAGTTTTCATAGTGTCTGATTATAGTTTTTGTTCTTTGACCAGATTTTAGGACAGCCAGGAAAACTTGATTTTCTGTTGTTTGAATAAAGTAGATGCAAAGTGACCCTGATTCAAACTACAGTTTCTTAGTACTACTAAATAAGTAACACTAGTTTTAAAATATGCATTTTTAGTCAGTGTAAAACAAACAATGCGCTGGTACAATAAGACAAGTAATCCTTTGTGAGAACAGGATTTCTCATCTTATCTCTGGAACTGCTGTGGGAATACCACCTTTAAACAGACCCAGAAGAAAACAGAAGGAAGAAAGACTTGCTTATGCAACTGAGAATTTCTGCTATTTCCTCACTGTTGTTTTCTTATATTCAAACTGAAGGTATGAAGCAAAATTAAAAAAACACACGAACCCTTATGTTAAGATTTTATGTTGGCAAATGTGCTATAAAAGCATATGTACAGTCTGGTCCTAATGGAAACTTGGGTGGTGGTGCTGTGCCACTTGTCACCTAAATATGCTTCTTCATTCATAAGAGGCCAACACATGTTAGGTTAATACTAACCTTGACAGATTTTCTTCTGTAATGCATCTTTTAAAAGCAAATAAAGTCAGATAAAAATGACAAAAGGGCATCCCTGTACTCTCCTTCACTAACTTTAACCTCTCTTCCATTAAGAGTTAGATTCTTAGTTCATTATTATTCTTAGTTCATTAGTAAGTCCTCATTTCAATGGGATGCCACCAAAATCAATGTCATAACATATGCTGGGGATAAGAAGCTGGTCCAAGAATTTTTCTACAGTAATCTTATAATACAAATGTAATTAGGTGCTAAAGAATCTTGAGGTATTTGCAATGTAAACATTAAGCATTGATCACCAGCTGATTTAATTTATGAGCTTAAATACATTTGAAGAGAGTGCCTTGATCCTAGGTAGCACGCTGACATAAAAAAGAAGAGTGGTCTTGAAAAGTCATTAACATTTCTCTCAGTGATACTAGAGTGGAAATTCTCAAGCCAGATAATTTATAACAGGAAGAAAATTCCATCATCAACTGCAGCATCAGGAACAGCACAACAACCCTTTTTCACCTCTTCATTTCACAAACCCCAGTAATATATATTGCTTCCTTTTCAATGTTAATACTATCGTGGTAATTTTTAACAAAGTGGAAAATCTGTGGATTACACTGGCTGCTTTCTTATCATCTGGTACTGTACTAAATAAGTAATGAATGCATTTATTTATTCAATTATTAAGCTACTTCAGCACATCTAACAGAGAGTAGAGTCTAAATGTTTCAGAGACAAAAATGGTAAGTTAAACTTGGACAGTAAACTAGGAATTGCTTATACAGAAAACTCAACATACTCAAAATATTTATTTATGAACACAGAATTTTAAAAATGCTGTTTATTATTTTTTTCCACCAAGAACAAATACTAATTTCCTCCAAACTGTCTCCAAAGGATTAGATTTAGAATAAAATTTGCTGAAATGAATGATGAAGTGAAAATAGAATAACAAGCCAACATTCACATTCAAAAGATATGAATCTTTGAGTATTGGCCCGTAAATATGTATTTGGTGCATACCTGGAAATGCTCAGATCCTGGGTTCCAACTTCCTAAGTCTATATTTGAAAATAACTTACCATTACCTATAATACGCCTCTCACAAGGTTATTACGTACATGTGACATACAGAGAAATAACAGAAAAAGTTGGCAGTGTCTTGGGTTTTTTTTAAAGATAGAGCTTCAAATATTTCACATGTACAAACTTTCAGGGTTACCTTGTGTGCACGTAAGAGATGGGATCTGTCTGGTCTGACTTGAGCAATCTAAATCTCACTCAGCCAAGGATGCAGTTGGACAAGCACTTGTTTGGCTGACAGTGCTGGCTGAAATAGGTCCTAGCTTCACTGTATGCTCTTCCATCCACACTGTCTGCTGAATTACGCTAGGACATCTGTTTGTGGGTCAGTTATGAGTGTTATTAAGCTGAAACTACTGTTGAAATCAACATTCATCAAGTGATGGTTTGTCTCAAAGGTAGTCAGCCCTTGCTGCTTCTGTAGTCAAGAACACCCAGAAGACTATTTTTTTAGCTCTAGTTTATAGAGTTTTGACTTGTTCATTGCAGATGTCTGTCCCCACAGGCTGTAAAAATGGCCAAGGGTGCTGGCATTCAGCTGAGTAGGTCATTCTGTGACAGCTTAGTCTAAGTCAGAGGTGAGCATTCCTGGCTTTTCTTCACCTGCCCAGGTGCACCTGCCTTCCTTTTCCCCCGTGATTTTCAGATCCTGTGATGACTTGGTTTAAACTACCATGACTACACTTTTATACAGTTAAGCTTTAGATAACTGAATAAAATGAGATCACTCTCTAAGGCAAAACTGAATTAAGAACCCCACCTTTAATACATAATTAGATGTATTCTTGTGACAATGTATGAGTGCTACAGAGTTGCCTACCTTCAATTTCAAGTTATTGTGTGCGCAGTTGTGAAACTTTAATTGCTGGTGTCTTAGTCTGGGTTTGTGCTTTTGTGCCTAGGGCCAGTGTTTAAGGAGGAGAGGAAATAACAGTAGAGGAAAAGAACTGAGTGAGGGTTCTCCTGAGAAACCTTGACCCATCAAAGTCCATGGGACAAAATGAGATGCCTCTGAGGATGCAGAAGGTGGTAGCTTTAGTATCTCTGAATGGTCATAGAGTTTGGGTCAGGGAGGTTCCTGATGATGGGAGAAAAGCAAATGTCCTGTCCTCACAAATTGCAAGAAGCACAACCCAGAGGACTTCAGGCTGTCCCCTGAGAAACATGTCTGCTTGAAAGCCACTTCTGAGTACATGGAGAAAGATGAGGTAATTCAGAACAGTCAGCATGGACCTGCTATGGGTAAGTCCCTCAGCAACTTACTCTGAATTCAGTGTTGACTCTGCTTTGAGCCAAAAGTTTGACTTGAGACATGCCATGGTCACTTCCAGCCTTGAATGATTCGTTGTCTCAATGACAGTGACTGTATTTTAGCTGAGGAGTGTGATGAAAGGGAATAGTAACTTTCAGCTGAGGAATTACGATTCTCTACTCTGATTCTATTTGCATGAACAAAATGAAGAAGCACTTTAAAAATTCAGTAGACTTACATGTACAGTTATTTTGCCTTAGTCTGATATTTACAAAGCTTCAAGTAATGTCAGTTTAGTGAGTGGGTCCAATAAATACCTTAGGAAGAGGATCCAGTGCAAAATTAGACTTCATGTTGACTAACTTCTATGTGCTCTTGTTTGACTGTTTTTAAGCTAATTCAAGGCAGTTTGCAAAATTTCCACTTAGAAACTAAATTAGCCACAGGAATAACATTTGCTAAGAATAAGGCAAGGGTCAAAATTTTTGATAGATTATGTTAAAATTATGTAGTTGTTTTTGTTGACAATTATGTTATAGTTGCTGTGTTTACACTGTAATTTTTTTTCTTCCCCTGTGAATTCATTTCCATAGGAAAAAAATTAGATTAGATAAGATATTCAAACATCTCTTTATGGAATAGGAAGTTTTATAATCTTCACTTTCTATTTTGGACCTTGTTCACGGTTTACTGAACTGGTGAAAATCAAATTTAGTAAAATGCAGAAGTCATCTTAAGGGCTTGCTTATGCCTATATGTCCAAAAGCTGACTAGTTAAGCAATTAAATCTGTATTTAGGTAACTATGAGTGAAAATCATTAGTCATCTAACCTAACTTCATATATCCAGAAACTGAACCTCTAACACTTGGCTATTCGTCATCTTTTCTGTTCATAATCAAGTGAGAGAAGAAAGCTTTTCTTGAGGGTGGAATATGTAAACTTCCTTCACAGAATCACAGAATGGCTGAGCTTGGAAGAGACCTCTGGAAATAACCCCATGGTGAAGCAGGGTCACCTAGAGCTGGTTGCCCAGGACCCTGTCCAGATGGCTTTTGAATTCCTCCAAGGAGGGATACTCCACAACCCGGACAACCTGTGCCAGTGCTCAGTCACTCTCACAGTGAAGTGTTTCCTCATATTCAAAGGAAAGCTCATGTGCTTCAATTTTTGGCTGTTACCTCTGGTCTTGTCACTGGGTACTACTAAACAGAGTCTGGCTCCATCTTCTTTACATCATGGCTTCAGGCATCTATATACATTAATAAGATCCCCGCCCCCACCCCCGAGCCTTCTATTCTCCAGGCTGAAGTTCCAGCTCTTTCAGCCTTTCCTCATGTCACTTGCTTCAGTCCCTTAGTCATCTTTATGACCATTTGCTAGACTGTCTCCAGTATGTTCAGAGCTCTCTTGTACTGGGAAGCCCAGAACTAGGCACAGCACTCCAGATGTGACCTCATCATTGCTGAGGGGAAGGATCACCTCCCTCAACCTGCTAGCAATACTCCTCCTAATGCAGCCCAGGATAAACATTCACCTTTGTAGCAAGGACACATTGCTGGCTCATGTCCAACATGGTGTTCACCAGCAGCCCCTGGTCCTTTTTTCCAAAGCTCCTTTCCAGCCAGGTGTCCCCCAACATGTACTGGTGCTAAAGGTTGTTCCTCCCCAGGTGCAGGACTTTGCACTTCTCATTGTTGAACATGATGAGGTTCCTGTCAGCCCATTTCTCCAGCCTGTCGATGTTTCTCTGGAAAGCAGCCCAAGCCTCTGGTGTATCAGCCACTCATCTCAGCTTGGTGTCATCTGCAGTCTTGCTGAAGGTACACTCTGCTGCATCATCCAGACCATTAATTACACTGTCAAGGATCCTTAGATGCCTCAGGATGAGTTGTTCTCCTCATTGCAGATGCCTATTTCTGTCCGTGAGCTATGGAGAACATCTGTGGTTACTAGCTCTGATTTAGGCATCTCAACGAGTTAGCTTAATTTAGTTAGTTGCTAAAGCTACAGCAGATTACTCTGACCTGAAGCAAACAATTTGGATTTTAGAGAGGTATAGCACTTTAACCTCTCAATGGCTGCACAACTTTGAATCGTCATGTGAAGAGAGAGATCTATGCCTAATAATATGGAACTGTTTCCTTACAACACCTATCTTACTTCCTAGAACCATTTGAATTATTCACAATGAAACATACATCACCCTTTCTAATGAACCATTCATGATTTATTTGTTCTCACTGTTCAGTCATGTTCTTTTTATACAGCTTTTGTTTCACCAAGTCAGAATCTTTTGAAACAACTTCAGCTATTCACTGCTGTATTTACACTTTTCTGTATTTTCAAAATGCTGTTACATTTCCACTTCTTCACTACTTGCAGAAAAAGTCACATTTCAATAAAATCCTATCATACCATCTCTTAATAATTTGTTTTTAATTTCTGAAGTCTTGCAATTTTATTTAAATCTCTGTAGTGTTAAGATTAGAATGAATTGTTCTGAATGATGTCGTGGCAGTGCCGGATGAAAAGAAAGGTCATCCTCCTTTTTCTGTGTGATGTCTGTATTCAGTGTCAGGAATCATTGTTGATGCCAAGTTAAGGTTTCCTGGTCTTATGGTCTTCCAGAGTGTACCAAAATCAAAACCCTATGATAACCAGAAAAATACAGAGTTAAGATACAGGCAAATGCAAATTTAATTTTTCCTTCCATTCAATGCCAAAAATATCTACAGGACTTGAATTTGGGTTTTTTGCAGGTAACATAGGGAATTGGGGGAATACCGTAAAAGAAAAGGACCTTTAATACTCCAGTTTCACTTTGCTGCTGCGTGCTTTACTGATTGTTCTCACTAATACCATTTGGATCAGAAAACCGCCTCTATTCCTACAAGGTTTAAGACTCAGCCAAGGATCAATGCCACCTAACTTTAGAGACTTAACTGAGTTATCTAGAAGCTGAATGTCCATACATCCCTCTATTTTCCACTCAGAGTGAAATGCCTGCTGAAGTTCTGGGTGGGTCAGCCTCTGCAAATACCTCTTTTTGTTGACTACAGAGGCGTAGTAGGGTCACAGTATACCACCAAACACTTAGAATTCCAGCTAAAAATCCAAAGATAGGTGAGATGAATCCAATTCTTACTGCTGAAAGCAGGTAGAATGGATCATAGAAAAGAAAGAACGGAAGGACAGCGTTGGCACTTTTGGCATTGATTTTCCAGGAGGACAAGAGAGATTAATTTTTTTAAGCAATAAGATTAAAGCTGTTGTACTTATTTTATAAATTTTCAGTACTATTGTGGACATTTAAACACTCTGCAAAATACTTTTGCAGGCTCCATTTACACAATTTCTCTACGGTTTCTTATAATGGAATAGAAATAAAAGTCATGGTGTAAATATGTAATGTAAATATGTAAATATATAAATACAGAGGGTGGACCTTCTGAGAGGGCATGGAGAGAAATTACAGGTCCTATTTGTAAAAATGTTAACAGTTAAATGTTACATTGGTTAAAATAACTTTAAATACATGACAGATGATCTGCTATTCATCCCTTCTACCATCTTCAATATTTTGTCATACAGAAGGTCAGGGTGCACCTACTTCATATCAAGTAACAACCTGTTCAGCTGTGGCAGATAGCATATGATCTCTTCCCTGATTATTTTGCTTAGTCTGTTATTTTATTTTAAGAAGAAATTGAGTGGGTCAGGTAGGGTGCTTTGGAGGGAGATTATGCCTTTCCTGAAGAGCAACTGAGCACCCTCAGGAAGTAAACACTGGAGACTGCTAGGTGTTGCAAGAAGAGGGAAAGAAAAGAGTCACGGAAAGAAGCTGCACACTGTAAGTTCAGCAACAAAGAATGATGTGAAGAGCAGACTAGTAATTGCATCTCTTGCCTCACAGCACCAGTAACATAGGTTTAAAGGGCACTCCTTGAATCCATGGGTTCCTGTGATAATTAGTTGTCAGTAGTCTTTCATATTTGCCTTGTCATGCCTATGAAATTCCACCTTTTTGATACACGTACGTTTCTTTTAAGAGCTAAAGAGCTAATCTAGCAAGTTGATCTTTTAAGGATATTTTCTTTTTTTACTTTTCTGAATTATAGTTGAGACACAGTTGAAAATAAGTGCAGGTATGTAGATTTTTTCACCTGTCATTTGGGAATTATAGTTTACTCTAATGCATAAAAAATGTTAAGCTTGCCTATGCTTTATTTGCACTATACTATTGCCAAAGAGGATGTAAGTGCCCTGAATGACATCAGTTAGCGGTAGTCTTTGCTTACTTGTTCCTGATAATCAAGAAAAACTGGTTTCTGTGGGAGCAGAATGCTAAAACTGAAAAACAATTGAAAAATTAATCTTGTTTCATTTTCTTACCATATAATTTATTGGCATAAATACACCACAAGATCTTTTACTTCTCTCAAAGTTAAATTTACAGAAAATCACCAACATTCCCTGTTTGTAGCTTCTTAAAAATATCTAGTACAGTCCACACCAATTCTGCCAAATGTGCAAACCTGATGAACTGAAGCATGCAGTGTATAGGGTTTTCTTTGATTGTGAGTCTCCAGCGAGAAATATCCTTGATCAACACAAAATTCCCTAAGAACTTCAGAGGGACAGACTGTCTTCATCCACCACCACTCACTGAAGAGCCAGAAGAGCTGAAGAGAATGAATTTAGCTAAAGCAGACCTCATCTGCATGTCTGATCTTTTTCCACCCCTGCCTTAAAAATATCAAAACCATTTAAGTTCTTTTTTTTTAAACTGAAGTGCATACAATAAAGTTATCTGAACAAATGCAGGCTGGGAAATTATTTCCATTCTGTCCTGTGTGGGGCTCATCTGTACACAGCAAGGTGGTCCTCAAGAGGGCTCAGAAGTTTTATCTGACAGGTGAAGGACTGCCCAAGGTTTCTCTCCATTGCCAAGAGTTCTGAGACTGTGTATTGTGGGTCCCTCCCATTAAAAGCAGGATGACTGACAGCAGGGACTCCTTGTTTAGGAATGTGACAGCAGATGTGTCAGTACAATAAATATGAGCAGTAAAAACAACAATTCAAAGTAAAAAAATAAATAAATAGAGCCTGCAATATGTGTTCTGTGAGATTTCATTTGTGACGAAAACAGTACTGATAACACACCGGTGTTTTAATTATTGCTGAGAAGTGCTTCCACGGTGTTAAAGGCCTAATGTGCTGATGAGAAGTAGTGAATTAATTCCTTACTTTCCTTCACTTGCACACGCAGCTTTTGCTTTACCTACTAAACTGTCTTTATCTCAACCTATAAATCTTCCCACTTTAACCCTTACAATTCTCTCCTCCATAACAGGGAGGGGGGAGCAAGTGAGAAGCTGAGTGGTGCTTAGCGGCTGGCTGTGTTTAAGCCATGACAAATACCTAAGAAAGAAAGAGGTTTTCATTTGCAACAGAGCTCTCAAACCCTACCAAATGTCTTGCTTTACCATATCATATTACAAGTTTTATATCCACAGAAAACAGTGCAAAGCAATGCTTGGATTGGAGTACTACAAGAGTTTGAGGAATTTAAATCTGGATTTCAGTTTCACCTATTTAAGTTCAACTGAAATCGTATCCTTGATCTCCATCCATTTGTATTCTATAATTGTTATTAAATATGTTAAATGTAATTGATTAGGTTTAATGAAATATAAAATAGGAGTAAATAGCACTGTTGCTTCATTCTGTATTTATTTGGTATTGAATTGGATAAACTCAGTATTGTTTTGATTTGGTACAGTGCAGACTAAATGAATTTGTGTTTTAAATGTTGCCAGAGACACCAATTAGAGATATATCCTGTCATAATAAGCACTGCGCAAATATTGCTTCCTAGAATAAATGTTTTTTACTTGCAATAAAAAATTATAGTATCCTTTATAGCTGCACAGTCGTGGGCATAAATGGAGAAGAGCTTAGGCACACTGGGAGTTTTGTGTGACATCAGAACTGAATTTGTCTCTTGAGACTTGAAGGTATAAAATGAAACTTGGAACTATCTGTACTTCATTTGAGGTATAAACCACCTTTTAAAATGTCAAACACCTTTTTAACTATAAAACAACACTGATGTATTTTTATTTTTTTTAGAGGAATAGGTACAAAAGGCATGGATTTTTTTCTTCATTACCCACTCGCTTTAGATTTCCTTGCATGTAAAACTGGTACTTGACTTGTTTACTAACTATCAAGCCAACACGGGCAAGTAATTTGCAATTTATACTATGTTAGCTTCAATTCCTAAATTCCTGTGCATGCTAATATCACCATCGGTTTATATGACTGTTTATTCTGTGGGTGAATTTTTTGAGTACTGAATGTAATAGCCATTCTTTAATTTGGTCCTTGCAGTTTACTATGTATGGGATTATTTTTGTTTATATCCCTCATGAATTGTCTTACAGTTGCTTGCATTATATGTGCAAACAGCCAGTGAAATTTCTACTTGTGAGAATTAATCCATGGTCTCAGAGATGGAAGTCAGGGACTGGCCTGTGTACAAGTTTGTTTAGAATAGAGTAGAAAACAGAACAGAACAGAACAGAACAGATCAGATCATTCCAGTTGGAAGAGACCTAAAACAATCACCTAGTCCAACTACTTGACCACTTCAGGGCTGACCAAAAGTTAAAGCATGGTATTAAAGGCATTGTCCAATATCTCTTAAACACTGACATTGGGTGACACGGCATCAACTACATCTCTAGGAAGCCTCTTCCAGTGTTTGACCATCCTCTTGGTAAAGAAATGCTTCCTAATGTCCAGCCTAAATATCTCCTGGCACAGCTTTGAACCGTTCCCACACATCCCGTTACTGGACAC
>JAVJGJ010000014.1:25262364-25312773 GCA_035590215.1 Microhierax caerulescens | reverse complement strand
GTTTCTGAGTAGACCAGAGCTAGGCAGACCTTTTACCAGTATATAAAGTTTAAGGGAGGAATCCCCAAAGAAAGGTCTGTAGGTGTGAAGCATTTGTATCCTTTCTGATGGACCAGAGAAAATAATTTGCTGATTGGAAACCTTCAAGGGCATGGTGCAATATAATGAAGGAGTTCTTTTCATACTGAAACAGAAAAGTTTCTGAGTAGACCAGAGCTAGGCAGACCTTTTACCAGTATATAAAGTTTAAGGGAGGAATCCCCAAAGAAAGGTCGTGTGTGTGTGTGTGTGTGTGTGTGTGTGTGTGATTTCATGGGAATACAGTCTCATTGGATGGGATTTACTTAATTTAGTGGTAAAAGAGTATTCTGCCATTCGGTCAAAATGTTACAGTATATTACAGAAACAATATATACTATAATTTATAAATAATTTTGCTTTTGTTCTTTCATGTCTTTCTCTTATTTGGTGTAAAGGAATGTATTGATGCAAAAATAGAAGGTGTTTGGTTTGGTTTTTTTATGCCTAAATCGCAAAACAAAAGTGATAACAATTAAATGTAAACCAGTGCAGCTCAAGAAAGGTGGAGTGAGATCTGGCTAAGAAGAAGAAATAAAGCAGAAACAAAGCAGAATTAACCTGTGGAGTTAAGAAAAGTATTAATTTTATTTGAAATGTGAAATAATTCTGGAGGAAATCTCCAAGACACTGAGCAGTCTTTTTATGTGACCCCTACTGAAAAAAAGTACCAATACAGAAAACAGGTATTCTGTGCTGTTTGAAAAAAGTATAGTTTTGTAGTATGTTTTCTATACATTACAAATGAGGATTAGGAGCTAATAAAGTTGCTGCATGTGGCAAATAAATTCATGTTACAACAATGAACTGATATCTGCACAGGGTTTTGAAAATCGAAACACTATAAATTATAACTGATGGACATTGTTATTTGTTTATTTTTCATGTTTGAGGTTAATAGATATTTGTCTCCTTTCCATCAGCTAGTACACGCTTTTAAAGGCAAATCATAGTTACAGGGCCAGATAGCTCCTACACAGTAATATATGAGAAGACAGTGAAAGGCTTAAATAGCATGCCTTAGATTGCTTCCATTTCCCAGAATGCTCCAGTGCAGAAAGTTTTTTTGTTCTTTAGGAAATCTCTAATGTGAAAATATGACTAGATATAGTGCATATCTCGTGAGTGTGTTAGTTCTCTAATGTACTGAACAGCATCTATTAACTAAATGGTTTTGATCGACTATTCTGAATCATCACGTCCTAAGGGTAAACTTGGTATACTGAGATTAATTTTTTCCTAGTAACTCTCCAAAGAGCAGTAAGTAATATTTTGAAAAGGTTTATTCTTGGTGTACAACCAAAGTCTTAGAGTAATGTACTGAAGAAACCACACTCAGAAGTCTTTATTTCAAATGTTACATACATTCTAATGCATGACAGCACTCAGAAAGAACTCAATACTAGTATGGATAATCATAATATATGAGATGTCCATGTATTGTGACTAGGGTTGAGTTCTTCGATAGGTGGAAGAACATTCTAACAGAGGTGGGTACAAAACAATTTTCATAATCTGAAATGCTGGGAAAATTGTTCTTTTCATCATTCAGCATTTATCATGCTGTTTTATGAATATCATCTCAAGTAAGGCAGATGAACCTGTGAAGATTTCAAATTATTTTTTTGCAAGAAAAAAAATAGGAAGTGTGAAGTGGGGGTTTCACTTTGACATCAACAGTGTGCATTTTTTGATAATCAGATCGATGGTCCTTTTTGCACATAAGGTAATAATGAGAGCTATTACTACAACTATCCATTAGTATGCCCAAAAGGAGTACTTAGTGTTTGAAAAAAGATATGAGTATGCAGAAGCATATATCACGGTTTTCTCCTGAAGTCTCCAGATATTAAAAGCCTATTTTGCTTAATGTGGTGAAGGTTTAGCAAAGCAATCCCATGCATCTTCCCACTGTGGAGACTCCATTTTAAGCATTTGTGAAATCCATGAGTTCGAGTCATTCCACTCTCAAGGCAAACAAGGCTCCTATTTCCCACCTTTTTTTCAGGAAGGGAAAGCAAGGTGCCACACTCCTTGTGGTAGGAGTCAGTTTCTTTTTTTTTTTTTTTTTCTCCCCTTTCTGGTCAGGTTTTATAATTGCTCCTTAAATTAACTAGGCTTCACAGATGTGGTGCCTCTTCTCAGTGGGTGGCCCTTTTATCCCTTTCTAGTCCTGGTGGGGGGCCTGTGCAGTTACAGCTGGCGTTACATACAAATCTACTTCTGAAAGTGGTAGCAGTAGGGGGAGACTGTGTACAAACATGCACACAATATTTTTGATTTCTGAATTTAAATAATTTTAATTCCTTACAGGAAATTCTAAAGCTTTATGTAATATTAAAATTCCTCCTTAGTTTATACCTGCTCAGGAGGAGCAATGATCCTAAAGTCGTGAAAACAAGGTCTGAACGAGATCTCAGGAGTCTCTTTCAACACAGCCCAGCTATAGCACAGTCATAAGTTGAAGGAATTTTCCAGACTTACAGCTTAAAGAGTAACACTTATGAACATTCATGTTAAGATTACTTTTTTCTCTAAGCACTTACGTCCAGATTTGTAATCGAATTAGGTTAGGATATTAATGCAAATTTACCTACATTCAATTTCATTGACATTCCTCATTCCTTTTGTAAGTGTATTCATCAGAATGAATTAATACAGAAAATACTCTCTTCCTACTATGTAATAACTGTACTTTTTTTTGGCCAAAGAAAGTTGAAATAAAAGTATCACTTGGATCCTCTTTGCCACCTTCTATCTACTTCGTAACACTAAAATGGCTGAAGAAGTAAAAGTTACTGTAGCAACTTCAAAACAGCTGGAGATGACATTGAAATGGGAAACATGAAAAAAATTTTCATGGCACTAGTTGTGAGTTCATGTCCTCCCATGAAAAACTGTATCAGCAATGTCAGTGTATACATATATTTGCACATACCATGTATGTGTATGCATAAAACTTGTTCCTCCAGTCATTGCTGGCTGTAACTGAATAGTTTTACCAGAGAAAGGAGAACTGCTAATGCCAATAATTGTCTTGGCACAGCTCTTCGGACTGGTAGAGTGACAACAAATATTCTATATGTAGTCATCTCCATCAGTGAATTGAAAACCTGGTCTATAAAAGACAGTATTAAAAAATTTCCTTGTGTAAGATGTACAGGCTTCGTGGGATCTAAGAAAGACTGATGGTAAGTAACATCAGCTGCAGTATGTTCGTGGTTATGAATCCATAAAATTTTAAGACCAAACTGTATTTGTAAGTGAATGTGATTTCTCAAATGGATAGCTTATATTTTTTTTTAAAAAAATGCCTTATTCTACCTCATAGAATGTCCTTGATTTCCCAGAAACAACTATACGAATATTGTATTTTTCCCCATATAAGAATATCAGGTAAAATACTGTTTTCAGCACAATAAAAACAAGTGACTGCACTAGAACCTGAGCTGGATGTATTATACCTTCATTACTAATGCCTTTAAGCCATTTTCAACAGTAGCCGCTGTAAAATGAGTGTGCTTGCACTACAGACACAATATAAACAGGGAATCTGTGCAATGATCTTGCTTTCCCTGCCTATTTATTTCCCTTGTTTGACCTTGACACTCCAGTGGGTTTCCTTTCTGTTTTAAGAGGATCTATGAGATGTGAAAGAATACACATGTGACATGAAGTATAACAAGATTGTGTCTTCCCCTGAAGGTGGCCAGCTCTCCTTGCATGATCATCACAGTGGTGGGATCTGTCACTGGAAAGGTGCAAGCAGGAGATGCACTCCTGTGAATAGTAACTCTTTTTTCCCACCAGGATAATAGGGAAGAAATGGTCTTGGAGTTGGCCTGACATCAAGACTAGATTTTTGACCTTGATCATGTGTCCACTAGCACAGATACCCGAGTATGCTCTTGTCAGCTGGTGTTTGCTAGGAGACAGATTTCTGCAGTGCGTACCAGAAGCCACATCTATTTTAGACTTGATGGTGGCATTACCCAGTATATTATGTTGCAGTTCTAACAGCTGAACCCAGAGGACACAAAGCTATATCTGATACTGCTCATATACTTTTTGTGTCACTATATACGCTCTGCACAAACACTTTGAGTATTTACAATTCTGTATGACAGTGTCCCTCTGTTACTTCAGCATTCCACATCCCTCTAAACATGTATTTTCTTTACTCCTTTTTGACTATTTTTTTTCTACTCCTGTCCCTCAAATACCAAAGGAAAATGTCATTGCAGGGAAAGGAGAAAATCTGCCCGAAAGCTGGATATTGAATCTTAAACAAATGACATAAAGTTAAGACCCAGTCTAAATTCCTCTGACAAGGGGTCTACATCCCATAACTTGAATTCAAGACAGCTCTGCAGCTAGCATCTAAACTTGGATTTCACTGTTGTTAACATATGAAAGATATCTGTCATACAGTTTGTGACTAGCACAAGCAGACTGCTATCTTAAATATAATATAACTCGTTCAATGTTTAAAACATCTTGTTTGTCCCTCTTTGCTGTGAGGTAGGAGGTGAATTTTTATTCATGCCTTTATTCATCAAGCTTATTCATCAGGTATTTTATGCCTGAGCAAAAGACTCTATGTTAGTAAAACCTGAGAGTACACAGATAATTGCAATGTGATAAAATAACATCTCAAAAGTCAGTCATTTTTGTCTTAAAAATGTACAGGATTTTTTTTCATAGCCATCCATTACTTGGCTCCATTTCAAAATTTCTTAAGTCCTATTTGCTGAATTCATACCACTGAAGAAAGTTTATTGCAATGCAGGGCAGAAAGTTTTACTGGATTAGTAAAGCTGCAGATATATTTACCATATAGGACCCTTGTATAGTGGACAGTTTTATTAAATATACATTGTGTCTTTGAGCAATAACAAGAATTCACATATCTTACCTATAGTTGTGGTTTGCATTTATACTAATGGCTAACTTAATGGCTTTAATGCAACTATTTCCTAGGCATGCATTTCTGGCACTAATCCAAATTTTAGCCTGTTGCAGATAGTGACAATTTTTTTCTGCAGACCCTGCAGGCATCTCATGGAGATAAGATCAGATTCTTATAAACTCCTTTATGTACTAAGCCCTGTAAGTCCTCTAGGGCCTTCCAAAGGGTGAAAAGCTTAATAAGCATTAATTGCCCTTTGACTACACAGACCACTAGTTTCATACAGATAAGTAGTTTCTGATATCCACTGATGTGGATTCTTCAACGTTATATCCAAACCAGCTTTTTCTGGCTAGAAGGACAGTGTATCACAAGTTGCCAAAAGGAGCTGCAGCACCAGGGAATAAACGTTGCTCTGATGTGCCCTGGCACAGTGAAGGGTGGAGGAGGGGAAGATAGCTCACAAGTGCGGCGTGAGAGGGTGGCTCAATGTCTTCGTGGTAAATGGAATGGCAAGACCCACACAAACAGTGCAGTCGAACTACACTGTACTCTCAGCATGGGATGAGCGGTGTCTACATAGATTTCAGCTGGGGGGGGGGGGGGGGCGCCACATTTGTGAAATTCTGCCAGATCTGATGTTGATTATGCAGCACAATGGTCAATCCAAGATTTGAAAAAAAAACCCCAAAAAAAAAACCCCAAAAAAAACATCTTAGAGGGTGATATGCAGACTGACAATTCCCATTCTTACAGGTGGACTGGGAAGCATTCCAAGGTTGATTAGTTCTTTGTGTACAGTGGTGGTTAAAGTTTGTAACATTCTGATGCTGCACTTTGGGGTTGTGGTGAGTGGGTGTGTTTCAGAGCAAGCTGAGTTCTTGTCAGCATTGGTGTCATTGGCAGATTCTGTCATTCCTCCTAGAAAGTACCCAGAAGAAAGCATCACTGCTACATCTGGAAGCATGGTCTTGGTGAATGACTGTGGCAGTTCATGCTGCCACATGTGCTGGAGATGTGACTCCAGGTAGACATAGGTAGAAACTGAAGCAGGTAAGAACACCAAGGATACATCACTGTGTCACCTGCCTTGGCAAGCCAGGCTTCAGCCTTCAGGCAGCAGGACAGGGTTCACTGTTCCTGTGCTACCCCCAGCAGGTCTGAGAGGATGGGCTGTTGTGACAGACCTGCCTAGGACAGTCTGAGGAGTTTCAGATCCACTCTTGATTCACTGTGTACATCATTCTGTCTTTCAAATTTAATAAACCACTGCCAGTCTAGTTTATTTTTTCATGATTCTTGATATCTTTCACAGTTAATTTTCAAGAAAATAATTATTTAATTTTTTTTAGAGAGGAAAGGGATAACAATATTAGCCTGGTGAAGGGAGAGCACTGAGTGTTTTATTTAGAAGCAAGAGACACTCAAGTTATAATATAGTTCCATTTTAGCTTCTTTTAAATCAGTCTCCAGTTGCTTATTCTGTTTCTGCTGGTGATATTGATAACATTCCTAAGACAATTTATTAGGAATGCCAGTAAACAGCAATTCATGGATCAAACTGCAGCTTTATTGCTGACTGGCATGACATAACTGTGAGAGGCAAAGGTATGAATTTAGAAAGAAAACCAGCTGGTTTTCAAATACGGCATCTGAACACCTTAGTTTTAGAGTAATTGGCGCCCCATGTTGCAAGCAAAAAGAATGTATCAAAATAATGTATACAGAGAATGTATAATAAAATGTATTTTATTAAAAGGACAGGCTAATCTAGAATTTAACATATACATCACTGACTAAAGCTACTTTTACTGTCTGAGATTAAATAACAATGAACTAACGCAAGGATTAAATCATAGTAATAATTGAAATTGAATCAATAAATCAATGGTATCAAATTATCAAGTCACTTAATATAACTACTTGAAACTAGTCATGAGACACAGAAGAAGTGTGGTTGGGTGTTTTTCTTTAGTTCTGTCTTAGTAGCTAAAGGAGAAGTTTCCTTTCATTTGAGTCTTAACTAGTGCTCCAGCTTGAAAATGAGCACTGATCAGTCGGTGAACTTTTATGAAGGAAAATGAACCAAGACAGGCAGTAAAATTGTTTTTACCAGCTTTACAGAAGTACAGAGACTAAAGTGACTCTTTCACCACTCACCATTTCTAGTTAGAGCCCATAGCTGCTAAAGCAGTCATTTTACTTCTTCTGCTCTATTTCCTCCATACATAAAAATAGAAAATTTAAGAAACTTAAAATTCAGAGGATGCTTCTGAATGTAATAGCTGCTTGGGGTTTTTTTTTAGAAGACACTCAGTACTGACAGATTGCACAGTCTGAGCTTTTAGGATTCTGCAGGTACTCTTTGCTGTCCATACATTTGCACTGGCATGTAAAAGCCCTGTCCGCACACAGAGCAAAATGACATCTCCCCAAAAATAAAACAAGTGACTACTTGATTGTCCTTGTCTCTCTGTTTGATGTGACTATTTGTTACAATGAATCTCTCATGCAGCGATGGACTAAGTATAGCAAATAATATATATGTATCTTTCATCCCTTCTTCCTTTGGACATCTTTCCAAGATAAGGAAAGAATATGTCTCTAATATGTGGTCTTAAATGTTACAGAAAGCATGTTCCACAGTATCTGAGGTATTTTCTATGCGACTGTGGTTGTCAAAGTCATAAAAGTAGATGGTTCATGAATTTTAGATATGTTCTGGCCCAAGCACCACACAGGAAGCAATCTTTGGGCTTTACGTCAATCTGTCAAGTTCCACTCAAGAATTACTGGTAACATAAAAAAATCCATTATCAGAACATTTATTGTAATGTATTTATTGTAATGATGTATGAGACCTGTACTAGAAAACTTGGTACCAATCTTCTATTTGGTGTATGAACCATGGTCCTGTTCTTGGCAGCTGTAGTATTATAGGTTATTGTCAACATACAGTTAAATATGATTCCATGATCTAGTTACTTCTTTGCATTAGGCAATAAAATTGTGGAAGTCAGCATGTGGCTTCATTCAAGACAAAAATACATGGAGTGCTCCGATCACTTTTAGCCTAACCACATGCAGCTATGTTTGTATCTCTGTACGGTGGTCTTCCGCTGTAGCGTAAACTTTTCCTGACCTGTGTTCAAATACGGACTTCTCTACTTGACATAGCAATACAGCTCTGTCAAACTACTGCCAGCATGCCAGTCCTAAGGTGAACTATATAATAGAGTTTTCTATTGTAAGGATGTAAATCAGCAGCAGATGTGACAAACCTACAAGTAAAACATAACAATACAATGATAAAATTTTGTAGTAGCATGCAGCTTTCCTCGGTTCTCTACTGTCAGTTC
Source organism: Microhierax caerulescens (assembly GCA_035590215.1). Taxonomy (NCBI): domain Eukaryota; kingdom Metazoa; phylum Chordata; class Aves; order Falconiformes; family Falconidae; genus Microhierax; species Microhierax caerulescens. Next base: position 25,304,427 of record JAVJGJ010000014.1, on the reverse strand, counting down.
GGGTCTCTATGACTTAATAGCTGCATAAACCTTGCGGACAGCAAAGAGCCATTGATTTGAACCAATTCAGGCACGCACTGAGGGGGTAGAATTGTATCTCTGCAGGGAATTCTCTCTTTCTTTGTTGTCTCTGAATTGCCATGGTGTGCACAGAATAAGATTGGCCTCTTGCAATGCCCACCTCAACTGGCAAAATTCTGCACGCTGCACAGTGTGAAGTGGTGTGAGGCAGGGCACGCAGATGGGGATGGGCAGCAGGCCAAGGAATATTATGACGTTACTCCATTTATGTTTCCAGAAACTTGTGCCCTCTCTTGCCTGTATGCAGTGGGCATGGCCCACTGCCCAAGACCATTCAATTGCATGGGCTAGGATACGAACTGCCAACTGCCATGTTTGGCACATGAAAACAGCAATTTTGAGCTTACTGCAAAAGAACCGAAGTGGTATGTGGTTGCTTTCAGAGATAATACAGAAAGCTTGAGTTACCATGTAGCTGACATTCCCTGCATACTGTGCAAATAGAGAACCAGATTTTCAAACAGTTACTACTGACAGCTATGAAAAAAAATGTTGTAGATGTGTCTTTCAGCCCAAAGGGAAAGTGCTGAAGAAAAAAAAAAGGACCATATAAACATGATTTTCACCTTTATAGGAAACCATTCTCATCTGATACAATTAGCAACTGCAGTTTTCCAGCAACTCTTGCAGAAATTTCTTCTACAGACCACAAACAACAGTGATAATAAATGTATTTACTGAACCCAGAGTGCATCTTATCCCTGGGTTCCCTAGGTGTAGTAGCCCCTATATTTGTGCTGTGAACAACTCTGCTTAAGCCTGGGAAATCATCAAGGAAAGAAAGTAAGGGGTCTGCTCTGACCCTTATGCATGGGCACACACAGATGACTAAATACAAATACACAGACACTTTAAAATATGAAAATTATGATTTTTTTTCATCACATAAAAATATATGGAAGTGGCAATTAGACAAAAAAATGGAACACAACATTTTTTCTCTGGGATATTCAAACCAAAATCAGTATATAAATCTAAATTACCAAACTGTACACTACTGTCTAGGGTTGCTGATCATTAATGGAGCACCTTCAATTTTATTGAATCGTCTTTCTCTGGGAAATTGCTTCAACAACATTCAAATTTCTGTGGTTTACTCATAGAAAACAGTTGTCAATAAATATTGGCAGGTAGGAGTCTTACACTAAGCTGACTTATGCTAATGAGATTTCAAACATTTTTTGGCAGAATAGAAGGACCATAATTAAATAAACATTATATAGAAGTTTTATGATATGGTTGCACCTTAACTACAGTGTGTTCCCTCCTCCCTTGGTGATCCCGAGCAAGAGACATTTTAAAGGTCACTACAGCTTCTTTTCTTCTCATTCAGTGGGTTTCCTTCCCTGGCTGCCAATATTTCATGTATTTTTCTCTAAATGAATGAAGCTGCTGAGTATTTTATCTCTTTGCTTCAACATGCTGTATTGACTTTTTATGCTGTCATTTTGAACACTAAATTAAATGCACTGTATTTGCCAAATTTCTCATGGTGGCTTTCCTTTCATGAGGAAGTGACATATGCTTAAATTGTTCTATTGGTGCTTAGAGAATATATTGAGTTTGACTAAAAGTTCAAAACCAAGCCACAAAATAGGCTGTATTTCCATCTGAAAAAAAAACCCTACTTCTTAATTTTTCTTTTGGGTAGGAATTGTGGTGTTCAGGCCTTTTCCCTTCATACCCACAAAGCTGTAATTGTTTGTTTCCACTTGGGATATAACTTGGGTTCACTTCTGACTTGTATTTCCATTTGGTAGAGTCGATTTTTGAAACACTTTACCCTATGTGTATTCATTTTGTTTTTATAAAGTGCTTCCAGTGAGGACATACTTTACAAAAAAAACCAGCTTTTAATGTCTACAATTACTTCAGTCAGTGTTCAAAGAATTTGTTTTAAAGCAAACTAAACTTGAAATAAAATGGAAAAACTAAATTCAAATTTAGAAATTAGGCCACAGAAAAGAGCAAGTAATTACATTCTATATTAAGTAGAAAGACACCCAAGCGAAAAGGCATACTGTAACTAAAAAGCTCAGTGAGGAAGTTTTTCATGATTTTGTTTAAATACGTATCCCATTTTTCACTGCTCTGGGGTTCTGTTCTGCACATGTGGGCTTGCAGACTGGAAAAAACCCTGCCTTTTTACAAGAATGTGGCTGTGCCTTCACTGCCACAGGGCAGACCCAAGGCCAAATTCATTCATATTAATGAAGTAGTTATTAATCACAGTATTGGCTATAGTGTAGCAATTATTAGTGGTAACTTAATTATGTTAGTAGTAGGAGGCTATACAGCTGGCATGCTTGGAGGAAACCTTGCAGTGAGAATGTCAGGTGGAACAAATTATTTGAATCCTTTCTCAAAGGGATGCCAGGACCTTTTGTAGGAGCGCTTGCATGTGCCAAGCCGCAAGGGCAGGTGGAGTTCGAAGGCAGCCTGGACCTGGGCTGAATTTAAACTGTTTAAAGGAACAGTTTGGACACTTGATCCCGGGTTTTGGAGAGAGAATGGAAGAAGCACAATGTGATTCTTACTGAGGTAAAATTCCTGCCCACATCTCCTCCAGCGATACAGTGGAACAGTCCAGCAAGGCTTTCAGAGGATTTGGGTGCTATGACAAAACCCAGTCCTAATATTAAATGACAGGGATTTTTGAGCTGTGTCATAGCACTGTGTGTTTGCGTTTCTGTCAAAACCACATACCTCTTGATATTTTTGAGTTGTCGCCTTTGTTCACTTTTGTCTATAAACTGCAGTCTGAGTCTAAGGGATAACCGCTTGGAAGAGGATATTTTTCCCCACCTATAATGCAAATTCTTAAAATGGCACAAAGTGGTCCTCTGCAGGATGCATAGGTGCATGTTCGTCTGTGAAATTACTGTTGCTTTTATCAAAGACTCTCAGCTAATTTCAACAAAGTTCTCAAAATTGTTTGCCTAAGCAAAGCATACTGCTACCCTTAACAGACTTGCCGAGATTGTTCATCATATGCTGATTCTCTACAAAATACTTTTCTTACTTCATATTTTACATTAGACTAAATTGGACATAGTTGTAAATTCTGTAAATTACTAAAAAGTATTAAAATCATTTAAATTATAAAAACTATTTTAAAATACTGACAAACAAAACCTGTGTTCTCAGGCTGCTGTTCCCACTTGAGGAACCACATCATTAACAGTTTGATCTGCATGTCTTGGCACATCCCTACTTGCTCATCTACAATGTAATGGAGTTGTTGACTGAAGAAGAAAAATATTACATGTAGGAAGATCAGTAATGCAGGCATGAGAGGTCTAACCCTTGTCTTTCTTCAGTGAATCTTCGTAGGAGTGGTTCCAGTGACACTGTAAAAGAAGACAGAGATTAAAGCAAAACAAATGTTTTCATATAAGCAATATTAGAAATGTTCTGCAGTGTGCAATTAGGGGGTCCCTCAGACAGCTGTATGTCCCCCAGTTCTTTTGGCATTAAAAAGTGAAGAGGAAAATGAAACCATTGAAGACATTCTCACTTGTGCCATGTCTGGTGCATGTTTTATGATCAGCAGTGTAGGTGAGGAATCCCTATTTCTCTGATAAAAGGAACAACACTAAATCATTCAGTTAAAGATTTCCAAGGTTGTGTTACTGAATAATTTGTGGGAAGTCAACCCTGACAGAAGCATCTACAGCTCATCATAGAACTTAAGGACTTTGCTGGTAAAAGTCCAATTGGCTGATGCTGAAGTTGTCAACATTTTCATAGTGATGTTGCAGCAGGCCTGATGCATGTGTTTGGTTCCCTGACTGGATCTCTAATATCAGCAGGAAGGGTGTTTCTGGGAAATGAAGATCCTTTCATAGACAAGGATCTGATTGCAAAGTGAAGGAGTGGGACATCTTTGCCTGTGAACCTTGTATAAGGATTACCTCAAACAGTGCAACAGTGGTACTTCTGTTTCTTCATCCTTTAGGGGTATTAATCAGTCATACTTTGGAAGAACATGAGGAGTGTTAGTTGTCAGTTGGTCCCAAGGCACATACGAAATGAATACAAGTATTTGGATAATCCTTTTTGCACAAATTCCATCTTGACTGCAGTTTCCTATAAAGTTTCTTGCTGTAAGAATTTACAGGAAAGAGGTTGTATCTACACTTTTTATCCAAAGCTCAAGCACCAACGTATGAATGAAAAACTGTGATCAAGGTAAACAACATATGTAACATTAAAAAAAACAAACAACAAAAACCAACCAACCAAACCAACCAACCATTCCCAGAACCTTGCCTGTTATTCAAGATGTGAACAACCATGGGATGCTCAGTCTGTTCTGGGTATTAACGAAAAACAGTGCACTCTTCCCCTTTCATAGAAGTTCTGGCACCTAAATTGGAGAATACATTGAAAAGAAAGTATGTTCTCACAAGAAACGAGGAGGATGAATCATCCTTAACTTGAGCACATAAAAATTAGTAAATCTGCACATCTTAAATTCCTTTAATTATCAGTACAGAGAAAAAAAAATGTTGTCCTGTGACCAGAATCCAGCAAAGGGCACAGTAGTCCTTATTTGATAAGGCCTATTTTCCTACAAGGATTAGGTCAGGCTAGACATCTCACTTTCAGACACCTTAAGTTAGATATTATGGTTCCCACTCGACAGGTCCCCTCCTACATGTTTTGTAGAATATGGTTGGTGGAAGGAAAATGTGATTTTATACTTTAGTTACACTACTAGCTGTCTCTTGTACAGGTATCTAATTTTACTCTTTTTGGTGGTATACCTTCCTTAGTTTTATTTTAAGTTGTATTATAGATAAATATTTTAAAGTGATTTAAGACCTTAAATATTAGTCATTTACTATTTTACTGCAAAACGAAGTTTACATCCATTCTCTATAAACATCAAACACAAATCAATGAAATAGTGAGAGCAGCCCTAAATTATGACTTCAGTCACTGAAAAATAATGAAAATTGTATATTTTATAAAAACAATACATCATAAATATTTTCTTTGAATTTCACATTACTACTATTAGTAATAACCTAAGTGTGTCATCTTGAAAGTGTCTGTTTGGCTTGTGTGCTAGAGAAATTCTTCTGTTCAATTACCAAATCCATCAAAGATGGTAATATTTCCAATATTTTGCTTGCTGTTCTGTACGTCTATAAGAAACTATGGGCATATGTCAAGTTCTTAGTCATTTATGTAGCCGTAGAAATAATACATCAGTCTTGGAAATTGAGTTAAAGTTGGCAATTTTATTTTTCTGTGCAGTCAATAAATATTTAATATTTCCTCTTGTCCTTCAGGCAATACATTTTTTAAAAAATGACTTCTCCTTTAAATGGTCTCTCCCACCAAGTGCCCCAAGTAAGCCTTTGCAATGACAGATTATGCTTGGTTCCACATAGCTACTAGCTGCTCTGTTTGGAGACTGTAATCAGGTTTGTCCAGATGGTTTTGCCTCCTTGCCTGCTAGATAAGCACTTTTTGTGAGACATTTTAAAACAGCCCATTTGCAGCCAAGGTCTTAGGTGCGTGTCAAAAAGCTGAGAGTGGTATATTATTTAAAAGAAATATTTAAATTGAAGTATGTGCAGTTATTTTCTGAAATTGTTTTAGGTGTAAGGGAAAACAAGGAATTTAAAATTAATGAGAAAAACAGAAGTACCTTTAGCATTATGGAGTATTTTCCACATATTAAGATATGCAAGGAATTTACATTTCAATATGTATTTTATCTAGTGAACAGATAATTACTGTTATAGTTGATTTATAGGCCTGGGTTTGAGTATTTTGGGTAAGATTATTCTATTTTTACTAAACACTAGTACTCTGAAACTGTGAAAAATGAAAAATATTCAGTAGAATTTCTAACACTTCTGATATAATTAATTTTTTTATTATTGTTATCTCTTTTCATTAGCTTTTCTGTGACTGGCGAAGCAAATTCATGCTGTGTTCATATGAAAGCTCACATAAAAATCCATTGTCAAAGTAAACTTAATTAAAAATCAGAAAATGTTTTGGGAGTGTTCCTTCAGGTAAAAAATACATCATCCAATAACCTGAATGAAATATTACAGAGAAATATAAAGCTAGAATATTAAAACTAAAAGAACTTAGAACTATAGTCCCAGTCTCCAAATATTCCATGAAGGAAACTGTTTTCATAAAAATTAAAAAATCATGAATGGTAATGGCAACCCCTTTGGCTAGTGGAAACCTGTAGATGCCCTTTCAGCAGATGGTGGTGGGCTCTCAGTCAGCCACCTGCTCAAAGCGCGGTCTGGAGAAGATAGAACTGGTGCCCAAGAACATGCTTCACACCATCTATCAAGATGAAAGTGGTATTGAAAAATTGGTTTGAGTACAAAACCCTTCTTCACTGGGAGGCCTTCTTCTGAATTAGTTATCTATACCAGGTGAAAAACAAGAGGGAAGCTGCTCCTTTTTGCACCTTTTCTCCCAGTCCTGTTTTAATGCCTTGCCGAGAATGAAATATGGAAGGCTCCAGAAAGTCTTCTCTCTGTCCTGTGAAGGCCTTGCTGCCAGGTTGGGAGCCATAGTACAGGACCCATATCAATTCAGATACATGGAATTTAAGGTCCATGGCATTAGAAAGCAACTCAGTGGAGGTTCAAAGAGCTCAGGGGTCCCAGGAGTATCAGATCCGCAAATAATTTATCCAGTTAGGTTGCAATCTCAAGATAGATAGGGCTGTTTCCTTGCCAAAATTGCTGTTTCCACATGTTTATTCTTTAGAGAGAACAGAGAACTCTTCCCAGGCAACCACCGGACAACAGAGACTGAACCAGTAATGCACACACAAATGAAAAAGAGAAAGAACAAGTAAGGGTGTCGGGTATTCAGAGCACTCACTGCATTTGAAAATTCCTCACTAAATATGTTCTTTCTAAAAGGTGTTTTTGTACCACAGTGGAATGCATTATCCAGTCAGTCTCCATGGTAACTTTGTTTCTTATTAAATGGAAGAGGAAAAAAGCCCAATTAACTGATATGACCTTCTATTTGGTAAAGCATTCTGCTATACCTTTAGTGACTCTGTCTGCTGTATATTGAAAGACAACATTTCCCTTTGGCTGGTTTTTTTTTTTTACAATTATTTTTAAGATGTACAAGTTTTTCATATTGAATTTAGATCATCATGTGCAAACAGCAAATGGTGTGTCAAGGGGGAGAATGATGCCTCTCTGCATCTTGAAGTTTCTCTTAACTTTCAGGCGTAAAGCTACTTTTCCATGGAACTGCAGGAATATTCATGCTCCTCATTCTCGACATAAAATCCTAAATTATAGGCTTCCAACAATTGTCTGGTGCTAGTCGGGTGAGGTCCCGTAGACAATTAGTTTAACCCCTTTACCCAGGGAAATAAACTAAAATAAATAGCCTTATCCAAACCTTTCAAAAGCATACTAGACCAAAAACAATGACAAGGACAGACAAAATAATGTAAGGAAGTTTTCAAAGAAAAAAGGGCACGAAAAGCCATGGGCCTGGTTGTAATTCACAATGCGGCCTCTTTACTTGTGTGATAGTCTCATGAAAGATGCCCATTGTATTAACACAGCACTGGGAAATACTATGGATGCAGAATACTGGAATCAATATTTTTAAAAATCCAAATATTAATGAAAGATTTTCTATTTCTACAGCTTTTAGTATACAATTGAAAGGAAAAAAAAAAAAAAGCCAAAACATTTGAGAATTTAATCTGGAGTTTAGTTTCTTGAATTTTCTACAGATAGACTGAATGTTTATGAGCCTGTGCCTAGATCTTCCTGACACTCCAGGGAGAAGGCTTTAAAGTCCAATTGCGGCAAGCAGCACCTGGGGTGGGCAATCCTGCGGCCATTAAAAGGTTTTACAGAAGGGCTTTAGCAGCAAAGCTGCTCTGCGGCTCTTGGCAATGCTTAGCCCAGCTTGACTAGGGAAAGCATCGTCATTATCAGTGAGGAGGAGGGGAAGGAAGAGGAAGACCTCTAGGCTTTCAAACTAAGTGTACCCCAAGGGAGTTACTCAAACTACAGGCATATATGCAAATGCCTCCTTCTCACCACAGGCATCCAGGAAACCACCTGCTGTTTGCTAGAGAGCCCTTACTAAACCAGCAAGGACCAGCAGCAGGAACAGGAGGAGGTTCATGCAGGAGCACGATGCTAAACCTCATCCTGTTGGGTTGCAAACTTGGCAGGTAATTGCAGAAAAGCGCTTGTGTGTCACCTGGAGTAGAGTTCCCACAGTTCCTCTGTCCTCACCATAACCCAGGTCACACCTCCTCTGTGCTCCTGGGAGGCATTAGACCGGCACTGCTGTGTAACTGGTTCTTGGGCACTGGAAGAAACTTTCTTAGAGACTAGTGTGTTCCTGCTCCTTGCCTTTCTGTAAACAAGCTGCTGCAGCTGGTATTTAATCTGTATATTTAGTCTGAAGGGGCACTGGGGGATCCCTGGTGACTCTAGTAAATAAAGATAGTTGAAATGTCACTGCTCAGTGACAGTGCTTGGCCTAATTGAAGCTGGCTCAAGTAAACAACGGGCCTAGGAAAAAAAATGGTTTAGAGCCATTGATTCTAAGTGATGCACAATGTTCTCAGTACAAATGTAAGCCTCTCCTTATGTATTACAGGAGGTTATTTTTATTAGATATGCTGGCTCCAGAAGGCAGCTTTTCTTTATATATAAACACTTGGTACATTCATTTATGCTTCTAAATGGCATGGCACTCTTAGGCTTGCGCTGTTTTTTAGGGTTTTCCTTTTTCATTGGCCAGTTTATCTGCAGCCTTGGAGTTTATTTGCAATGAATAGAAAAAAAAAACAGTTTTCATAGCTAGAATGTGTTGGTTCTCTTGATGCAACATTATCTGGGATGAGGTAGGCTGTGTCCCAAGTACCGTATCTTAGGCACCATGCTTGGAAAAAGAGGCCAGTCCCATAAGGTAAGGCAGGCTGGTAGCCTTTCACAGAAAAGAGCACTACTCCTAAGCTGTATATTGGGAAGGAAATAGAGTAAGAATATAGGGTATGGCACTGGGACCCGGCCACTTGGCAGAGGGAGGCAGAGAGGAGTGGAAAATGGTTGGGAAATGGTTAGAATATCTGAGTGGTTAAAGGTAAGCCTTGGGAAATGCATGTGGAAGGAGAAGCTGCCTGCATTGCTTTGCAGTGGGTTCTTGTCAGAGTCCAAGACAGCACAAATAAATATATTTTCAAATAACAAATGTTTGACTGATGAGGCAGGGCTAAGAAATTTGCCATGGTTTGATTAGGGTGTTACAGCATTCTTAGGGCAACAGAGAAATGATGGAACATGGAGAAAAATGTAGAAGAAGTTCCTCTGAAGTCTGGAGAGTTAGGACAGAAAAGGCCTCCAGAAAAGGCTAGGAAGAGGCTGGCTGGGTCAGGTTTTAAAGGCTATGGTGGTGTGTAAGTGCAAATGGTGTGAACATGGGCTGAGACTATAGAATTGGAAGTGTCTGCTCCAGTGTTCCATGTTTAGCTCCTGGTGCAGGGTGGCTATATTGTCACAGGGCAATGTGGCAAAAGTTTCCTCAGCGTTATACTGACAGCTTCTACCCTGCAAAGGTTTGGTCTTCTTGATCCTCCTGTTATGCTCTGTGTTCATACAAAACAGAATATTTTTTTTTTTTTTGGTGGTGGTGGTGAATTTTTATTATTATTATTATTATTTTATTATTTCAAATGTCTGTATTAATTTGAGGGCTGCTTTTCAGGCTATCATAGATAGCTGCTGATTTATATCATGAAACTGAGGTTGTGCTGTACACCCTGGAGCATAGCGTGACAAGAGGAAGTTTTTGACAGTGCAAAAGAGGGTTTTGGAGAGGTGCTCAGAATGATAGGAGACAAATCTGGTGCATTCTTGTCATTGCTGGTTTTTGATAGCCATCACTCACCAGAATCATACCAAGGTTTTGCTTTAGAGGAAACCAGGAATAAACCAACATCTGTGCAGTTGGGGGATGAGGACTGGGAATGAGCTGATAACTCTCATAGCCATGAACCTTCTAGTCTCCCAGGTACAAAAAAAAGTCCTGACAAATTAATTAAGAAAGAGGGAAAATGGAAATAAATAAATATTTTATTGGGAGAAAGCACAATCTAGGGCACAGCAGAACGTGATACCAACTTCATGCTGATGTAGGCTTCACTGATGGCTTTGAGTGTTTGCAAGAGGCACTTGACAGAAACCTGGCAGGGAAAGAGTGTTCCTGAGACTGCATATTGCCAGCAGGTTTGGGACCACCACAAACTGCACTGTCAAAGCCAGGGTAAGTTACGTGCTTTGGATCACCCCATTTCTGAGGAATGGCATTGTCTCACCTGAGTATAACGTGATGCAGTGGTGCCTGCAGATGTTGCAGGACATTTGCTCTCTCTGTTACTGCCTCCTAAACTTGTGGGTCATAGCTTGTGCCAGTGTGCTGCCAAGCGGGATCGGTGTGGGTGCTGAGGCACCGCGGGAGGCAGTTCCCTCACAGAGGAAGGCATGTGGGATTAAAAAAGCATATGAACCAAGGATGAACAGGGGTATGACCCGGGTGTCTAGAATGGCCTTGCCAAAGGTACTACAAGGTGCTGTGGGGTAGGTGCTGTTCCCAAAGAGTCCCCTATAACATGCAGTGTAAAGATAGCTGGCAAGGCTAGAAGGTGCTATATGAGCCTGAAATGAGTGAGGAAGATCAGGCATGGCCTTCCTTACTGGCAGGTTCTTTGGGAACAATCTAACAGAAGGCAGCGCAGACAAAGGATTGGAAAGCATTTCCCCATGGGACTTTAAAGTCTGCTGTTCATTGTCCGTGCTGGGGGGACACCTGGCCCCAAACCCAACAGGAAAAAAGAACTGTAGTTGCTGGCCTTTTAGTATGTGTGAAATGTCGCAACCATGTGCAAGACAGCAGTAACTGAGAGAAATATATGGCAAATCATTGGCACACTGCTTCAGATATGTGACGTGGTTACTGGATATTGAGTGAGCTTAGACCAGCAGCATGGAGAAAAATGGTGAACAGAGCTTGAGCAGTGGAGGATGCAGAACAAGGCACTGAACATCTATTTTTTTTTCAGAACAGTTCTCCTGTCCCTTGCAGAGAACCTGGATAGGAAGCCACCCTCTCTAAACAACCACCTTCAGAAAGTCCACAGCTGCAGCTGCCACAAGACCTGGCCACTTACTGCTCCATGAGCCCCCCTGCCTGAACTCCAGCTTTCTGACAGCACTGCGGTTTCAGATTTTCCTTATTCTAAATGCCAGGCAGAGAGGCATGAGGACATGAAAATGTCACATCAGACATCAAAGAACTGAAAATAGCATGAGCATTATAGAACTCTGATTTTCTATAGGTCAGTGCAATTTCTGGTACTGGTAATCCAGCAGAGAAGGTGCCTGGAAGAGCAGCACATAGCAAAATATTCACCACCTGCCGTGGTGAGAACCATCCTGAGTTTCAGTGGAACAAAGAAGGAACTGGAAGGTTATCAAGGAACTGAATTAACATCCCAGTTATGTTATATGAAAGAGGCAAAACACTACTGATTTCTGCCATTGGGAAAAAAGGCTCATTTTCAGTAAGCTCCATCAATTTGAGAAACACTTGGAGTATTAGAACATTCACTTCCCTCCACAGTGTTGTGTATAGCTCTTGGAAAATCTGGACCACTCATTTGCCTTTCTGCCCTAACCCATTCTGTATCCACTTTAAATGTCAAATACAGAATAGGATTCAGATCACGCATGGCTCTATGAAAAGGTGATGTTACAATAAACATTCCTGTTAATAGCATTTTGTGACATTACAAGTTTTTGTCTTGGTTTGATTTTTTGTTGGTTTTGGGGATTTTTTTAATAGAAGTATATATTGTCTGTGCAAAGCAGTAATTCATTCCATGAACAGTAAATGCTCTGGTATTTCAGATCAATATAGTGCAGAAGATAGATTAGGAAGACATTTTTAGTCTGGTGTTCAGCAACTTCTTCCTAGTATATCTCAGGGTTTTTTTTCTAATCTTTCTTACCTCCTCCACGCCACTCCAGGTACCACAAGACTGGAAGGGAACTCCAGAGTCATCAGCTTCAGTAGGTTCATCTCCTGTTATGCATCAATTAAGCTTTTTCTAGAATTGAGAGGTTGAAAATACCTTGAAGGTGCTCTCCCTCAAAGTCTCCAAACAGCCTGTTCTGTACTTCACTCTGCTGTTTGGAAATAATGTAATCAGCAGTAAATATATTCATGGTCCATTCATACTTATGCCAAAGTGGCTCAAGTGTAAATAGATCTGTATCTCTCTTGTTCTATTTCTGCTTGAGCTGTTTACAGCCAGTAATGAACCCCCCACCTCTCAGCTTTATTTCTGCTTGTCTAAGCAAGCCATGCTTCTCAGTCTCAGCTAATAAGATATATTTTCCATTCTTTAGAACAGTGTGGGTAATCTTACCTGAGTTTAGTTTATCTGAATTCATCTCCATGAACACAAGTAACCAGCGCCCTGGTTGGGTCATGATCTACCTGATGGGACATCCAGAGGACTATACCATTCATGCTTCTCTCTCTCTCTGTAGGAAGGGATAGATACACTCTAGATCTAAAGTTGCATTTTTCACAGTCTTACCGCATTGGCGGACATATTTTTTGCATGTCATACTCTTCCTTGAAATTCATCTGCAGTTTCCAAGTATAAACTGTCCGTTTAGAAATAAATTCTCACAGTTGTGTCTGTTTACACAGCCACTGCACCTTGTACTATTAACCCACTGTTTGTTGATTCCTCTTTAGTCTTCATGACCATTCAGTTTTCCTGCATTACAGTCTGATCTCTGTCTACATAGCTAACTTCAAACTTCAGCTCACCAGCAAATTAGTATACCCTGTTTTCTTGTGTCATTATCTTTCTTTTTGTCTTGAAAGTGTTCCTGAGAGCTAATACTAGTTTTCAGCCTCAACCTTTTATTTTTATGCAATAATGCTTTTTCACAATGGGTGTCACTTTACTGCGTGAGTATTCTTATGGATTTCACCTAAATAATTTGCAGAGTAAGATATCACTTACCAAGAATGGATCTGCATTTTACTTGGAATGTGCAAAGTACAATATATATCCACATTTTTAGTTTACAGGCTAAGTAAGAATTTACCAAGTACCTACAAGATTATTCCTTCTGTTACGCAGTTCTGTTTATAAACCACTCTTTGATCAGAAAGAATAGATCCTTTTGTGTAATTATGCAGAAAAAATAAAGTGGCTGAGATAGTGTTTCCCCATAAGGTGAAGCTTTCAAGAAGCATTATTGGAACACAGCAGTCATTTTTTTTTAAATATATTATTATTTCTTTTAGAAAAAAACCCAGAGGCTTTACGATGTGAGAGCTGATCTGAATTCTTTTAACCTGGGGCCTCTAACGATAATGTAGTTGAAATAAAACAAGAGGCATTAAAAATGAATATACCATCCATCATAAGATGCCAGATAGATTATATTTACATTTTTTAAAAAATTGTGGTAAAAATCAGGGTCAAATCCCAATATATATCACCTGATTATGTGTTTCATGATTGGCAAAGATTACACAGTGTCTTTTGGCTTAGTTGGGAGGAAGGCATGTAGCTCCTTTGGGTACACTTGATAAGAAAGGCTGTAGCACCCATGATTTTCTGGGTAGATACTCCTGCCTGTAGTTTACTTAACAGACTTTGCCATCAGAGCAATCATTTGCTCTGAATGTTGTTTTAACTTCTGCTTTCTTGTACAACGCTGCTGCCTGTGAGCCGCTTATTTAACTTGGTGGTGGGTTTATTGACACTTACTGAGCTTTCAATGCAGGTTGGCTGCTCCTTGGGATCCAGGAACAGAGGGGCATCCCCAGGGGCAGCAGGGCCCTGACCAAAACTGAACGGAGGAGGATGGCAGTGGGAACCACTTCAGTCCACTGTCCAGCGAATGCCAGGTAAGTCCCTAGTGTGAGGCAGGTCTGGGGTCAAACCTGGAGGTCAGCCCATGGGTCAGGGTCCAGATGGGATCAGCAGGTATGCACCAGGGTACAGGCATGGCCATTAATGCCACTGTGGTGTGGCTCTGGCAGGGCACTGGGGTGCAAGCTTCAGCTTGAAACCAGCTCCTGCACAAGGAGGTGGATCCCTTGCTCAGTTGTCTTAGCAGACCTGTTTAGGGAGAGCCTCCACTGAGGCTTTTTAGCAGAGCTCTCATCAACAGCTCTCTTCAAGGCCAGGCACCTGCACCAATCTGAGTTGGCCATGAGCCCAGGCAGACAAACACCCAGGAGCAGGGAGATGCACTCGGGGGTCTGACATTCCATTTCATTGTATATATTAACTATCATAGAGAAAATGGTATTTTTCAGTGTGAAAAATTGACCCAGATGGCAAATAAACCAGTGGTACTGTTATATTATTCACTGAAATTAACTGAATGTGATTGCTGTCTGTCATTGAGGGTAAGTAGATCAATTAGTTCCTGACCAGCTAGTCTCCTCTTTGAGATGGTCCCAAAGAAGAAAAGGCCAATAGAAATGCTGCTGTTTAGCTTCCAGCAAACTTTGAATGTTTAATTCGTTGAGAAATCATTTCCTAGGTTTGCAATAATGTGAGCATCTTAATGCTTACTTAGGTCTTGTGGTTCCAGGATTTTCCCAAATGTCAGATTACAACAAAGGAGATGAAGGCAGACTGATGTGATAAATTGGAAAGAATTACTAAAAGCACCACAGTTCACCACAAATAAAACAAGAAGGCTGAGATACAAACAGATAAGTGCTCTTACCTTTCCTCAGTGTTCTGTTATGAAAGGAAGCTATTTATTAAACAGTGGTGAGCTGAGAAGGGGGATGGAACTGAAAGCAAGGAAACTGCCTCTGGCTTTTTCATTCCTGATGTTTTGAGAGAAAAAGGACTTAGGCTGCACTGTTTGTAAAATAAACAGGTCAGCATCAAAGGTACCTGTCTCCACCCATTCCTCCTCCTAACAGAAATAAGCTGCAGGATCCTGAATGTTGGGTAAATGCTGGGGTCAATGGGGGCAGCAATTTTTATGTCTCTTGTCTTGGCATCTGCTTGCATTACTGAAAACTTTTTCCATGTACTGTACTTGAAAGAAATGCAACTGGTTTGAGTCAAAGAACATTTGACCATGCAACTTTCTCTGCCTCACTGCTGCTTATGTTTAGGCTTGAATTATTTTGCAGAAGAAAAAACAATTCTTTTAAAACACTCTTCTGGTCTTCAAATATTTGCATTCCCAGGAAGATGGAATGTCCTGGTGAGAACTCCTATCAGAAGCTCAAGTATGTTTTACTTTTACAAATTAAGATTCCCTCCAAACATTCAGAAAGAAGAAATATGGCTGTAGAAATATTTTAATGACAGAATCACAAATTAACAAATTAATGTGCAATTAGAACCAGCAAATAAAATTGTAAATGTTTTCCCCAGTACTAGCCAGATAAAAACCAAAATATTTTTAAGAGAAATGGAATCACTCACTCTGCTGCAAACATAAAAAGGACTGACATAAATTCATATGAAAATATATGACAATTTCTATAAAAAAACACAGGAATATCCCTAAAAGAAAGAACTTTTGGATGATTCCTATCAGATAGGTATTAATATTTCTATTGACATTCATATTGATAATGAACTAAATTTAATGCTGTATGGAATACACATGATTCCCATGAGAAATCTATTTTAACCATGCCGTATTATCAGTATTTTCTTTTGCTTGGCTACATTTCACCTAAATTCATCTGCTTAGAGATTTCAGTAGCTGCTCTGAACAAATCACTGAATTAGTTGTCTGGAAAGGAGTCAGCATCTCTGGAGAGTGTTTATGCTCACCATCTTTCTTTTCTTACTCTTTGGTCTGATTTTGTTGGCATATGGATTAGCTACCTGGGTGGTAGTGACTCAAATTTTGAATCACTAGCTAGACATGAGATAAGCAAATAAAGTGTCAGGAATTACACTGCTTCTCACTTACTGGCTGGTGAAAGGAATGGCTTTGGTGGAATCTATTGCATTGTAGGTACTAGTGTACACCTTGCTTTCCATGTACTTGGTAAGATCTTTTTCTTCACCTACACTAGTATTAATCTGAAGTACCTGCATTAAGAGGAAAATACATCCTTATCTTGTTCAGACTTCATTTTGGTGTAATTAAAAAGTACTTGGTTTTAAAATATAAAATGCCTGTTTCTGCAGCATTGTTGTTCTTGTTCTTGTTTAGAGGAAGAAACAGAACATAAGATGTGCTTGTTTTGTAATTGGACTCTTTTTCTAGTATTTATTTCTCTGAGAGGCTTTTGTTTTCCTTAACTTCTTGTGCTGTTCTCAAATACATATGATAATCTTTCTTTGTTCTCCTACTGCTACTGTTTTCAAGTGGTTGCAGTTATAAGTAGCTAACTTGCTAAGATATAATTTATTTAATACCTGAAGCTGTCTTAGGGAGCAGACGTTTGTACAAAATACAAACAATTGTCAATGGGCAAACTGATCTGGAAGAAATAAGGACCTAGCTAAACCTTCAGCAGATGAGAAAGAGTGTTGAGGTATTTTTATGTACAGCAAATAGTAAGCACCAAAAGTGTGTCCAGGCTTTATACAAACTTGGAAAATTTTAAAAAAGATTCTTCCCATTGCTCAGTAGTTTTTCTGATTGGATTCCTCATAAAACAGGGCAAATCTTGCACATTTATATTATTTGGGAACAGGCTTCTTTATAAATAATAAGGAAAAATAAGGATAGGGAATAAGCATCCTGTACCTGAAATGTCTGATTTCATTTTTGGTTGGCTGCCCAGAATATTTGAAAAGTTTTGTTTTGTTTCCAGTTTGAAATCATCATTCTTGCCCATTTTGAATGCCAGAACCTGCTCTGTCCTCAGGGTCCTTTGTGTTCGTTACTCTTTGACAATTGCCTCAACCAAGGAAGGAAATGGGGAGAGTACAAATAGTCCAGCTTCCTACCTGGACCTAATCATATTTCTAAGTAAAGTCGGAGCAGAAATGTCTGTACTTGAGCTCATGCAATTAAAATGTGCATTTGCTAATAAGGCATTTTTTGCAGTGATTGATTCCAGTGAACATTTTGTCCCATTGCACTACTGAGATCAGAATTGCCTATTTCAACACTTCAAAACCTGTAAATGAAGCTCCAATTATCATCAGATCAATTTAAAAGTAATGATGCTTTAAAGATTTTAATTCCTTTTTTTTTTTGTTGCCTGATTGCTAAACTGTCAAGATAAATTTGAACATGTATTCATACAAATATGTATTTTCTCCATATCTGTGAAGCACAGAAGCTTCCCATTTTTTAAATGTAAGCCTAGATTCCAGAATGTTCAGATGAATTTGAAAGGAATGACTATAATAAAAACATTACAAAGAAATACAGAGGCACAGACAGCAGTGACCCTCTTCAATTCCACTTCCAGAGACACTATCTGCCCTAGAGATGTCACAGACTGAATAAAAGAAAGAAAAAGAAAGTGGAAGAGTAACTTTTCTTTCTAAATGAGAAACTGAGCTGTACAGAGGGGAAGGTTCCCATCCGTTAACACATACTGGCATATTTTATTTGAGAATTTCAACTCCATTAAACAAAACATACACAAGCTTGATTTTAATTATGTTCTTAAAACCCACTCACTTCACTAATATTTCTCAGGAGCTTGTATTTATGCCCAATTACAGCTTTTCTTTGAACTGGAATCTCTCTCAGATTCAGGTCACCTAACTTTCTTTAGGCACCTGACTGAAGTCTTGCCACAGAGTCTCTTATTACTCAGTAGAAAGGGATATCAGATGTTAGATGTGTCTGTGCAAAATATAGTTATGCATGCTATGCACAATCTATGGTCAGATATGTGTTTTGTGATAGTTTGGAGATGTCATTCCAACAGCTTAACCACAGGACTGTCTTTTTCTGCATTATTTCTAGACATGACTCAACCTACTTCTAGATTCTCCCAGCTGAGGAGGCATCAGCTTTTTTTTCGGTGCAGGATATGGGAAGGGGACAGTGATGAAAGGAAAAGTTGGTAAAGGGAACCCAACATACACAGTCTCAGGCAGTGCAACCACAGGAAAAAACTCTTAAGGAGGACACCCTAGGAGGTAATTTAAATACTTCTTCCAATTCAAAGCAGGTTCTTCATTCTGATTTGAATTATGTAAATCAATATGGGGCACTGGCACAGTACAGGAAACACAATATATTTTTGAGCCATGCATTGATGCATCTTTGCATCACAAAATGATGACATCTTGTCAGACAAAGAGCCCTTAATTGCTGCAGGTGCATTAAATACCCTGAAAGAGAACCAGTTTAGGAGTACACCAAGAAATCTGTGGTGTATCTGAATCTGCTATCAGGATTTTAGAATATAATCTTGGACTGAGTAACACAATGTTGGCCTTGCTCTATGTAAAGTTATGTATGAGTAAAATTAGCTTCTTGTCTAAGATTCTCAGTCACAAAGGAACAATCTTTAAAGATTTAAATGGTACAGTATAGGCTTTCTAATATGCAGTTGGTTTGGAATTTCCTTAAGTTAAAGCTTCAAAAGGTCTTCAGAATTTGCATCTCAAGTAAAGAAGAAACCTGCAGGTGAGAGTTTTACTTCTAATGGGCTCAAGTGCCACCTCTGAAAAGGCATGAGGAATAATCACGAGTATAAAAAGAGACAGAACGAGATAGAAAACATCTTAAAGCTCAGGCAGGAGACAATTGAGGCTTGCCCCATGTTAAACTAGTTTAGGATTTACATTTGAGGTTAGAATAAATGAAAAATATATTTTTTAGAGTTGTCTAAATTAAAAGAGGACCACAATACCAGTTCCTGAAAGGTTGGTAGCAGCATCTATCCTTCCATGTTATTATTTTTACCATAGCAAATGCTTAGAATATTCTTGGAAGAATGATATTGAGGGAGGTAGACCTCCTGGAGGTAGACCACCGGGTCTGACCTGGTGTATTTTTTTGTTATGTTTGTAAGATGGCAAAGGAAGGGGGACATCCCATACAGTAAGCATGGTATTGAGGTTAAATAAGTTTTAGTTATTCCCTCCTGCCATCTTCCCAGACACTTTAGTTAAATAATTTCCATGATACTGACTGAGGAAATGAAGGCAGAGCAAATTATGGACGTGTTTTAAAAAGAAAGAAATTACCTCTAGCAGAGTAGAAGTCTCACTCATGAAATGAGCTATGTTCCCATCAGAAAAACACCATCTCAGAATGCGGAAAAAAGTGTCGTATGAAATTACAGTTCTTGATACCAAATTTTAAAAATTAGTCTGTTAGTGCTGGGCAGGGCTTCATGACTGGAAAATTACCTATTAAAAAACAGAAAAATATGGAGCAACAGCAGCCACAATAGATTTATTTCAGTAGTAAGCAAAGCTTTAGAATAAATTTGGAAGGAATTAATATAATTGAAATAAATGCTATAAGAACATAGCATGTTTTTACCAATGCTAGATACATCAAGAATAACACAGTATCTCTCTTAGAAAAGGCAAATTACTTTTCTAGACAAGGAGCTAATGTATCTAACATTCATTAAAATATATGCTATGGTGCTGCTGTGGTTTAACCCCAGCCAGCAACTCAGCCCCACACAGCTGCTCACTGACTCCCCCCTGGTGGGATGGGGGAATCAGAAGGGTAAAAGTGAGAAAACTTGTGGGTTGAGATAAAGACAACTGAATAGGGAAACCAAAAGCTGCTCGTGCAAGGAATCCATTCACCACTTCCCAGGGCAGGCAGGTGTTCAGCCATCTCAGGACAGCAGGGCTCCATCACGCATAACGGTTATTTGGAAAGACAAATGCCACCACTCCAAATGTCCCCCCTTCCTTCTTCTTCCCACAGATTTATACACTGAGCATGACATTCTATAGTACGGAACATACTTTTGACTGCTTTGGGTCATCTGCCCTGGCTGTGTTCTTCCCAATTTATTGTGGCCCTCCACCCTTCTCTAAACAACTGAAAAGTCCTTGACTTTGTATAAACATAGCAACAACTAAAAACATCGGTGTTTATCAATATTATTCTCATACTAAATCAAATACATAGCACTGCACCAGCTACTGAGATGAAAATTAACTCTATTCCAGCCAAAACCAGGACAGGCTCTATTTGAGACACTTGGTAAACCCATAGGAGAGAGGTATGAAACTCTAAGGAAAGTAAGGAGGAGATGGATGTGTCGAAAAAGGAAGCATGAATCTAGGAGATTATTACCATCAATGTCCCTAAAGTATGACTTTCTGGTCTTTTAAAATTTATTAATGATGTAGGCAGCAATAATAGGACTCCACCAGTTAAACATGAGGGTGACACAGTTTTGGCACTAAAAAACAGATAATCATACATTTCCATCGGTACATTCAGTCTAGAAAGCAGAGAAAAGCTTGTAAATATGAGTGTAGTGATGTTCTGCACAGCCATGTAGTAGGAAGAAAGACAATGGCTGATTTTTAAGATAGAGGTAGGTGAGTTTTCAAAGACCTAATGCATAAAGTGATTGTCTGCAATTGTTGTCCTTGAGGATTGAGGAGTCCCCTGCCAGCCTCAGGTTTCTAGGCTAAAAGCTAAAACCCAATACAGATCTTAGGAGACCCACGATAGTCAGATGCCTATTCAAGGATTCTCTTTCAAACCAGTAGAAGTTCCAGAATGTGAAGAAACAATAACAGAAACCCTTACCAAGATTGCAAACTGCCTTACTCATTCCTTGTAATTAACTGCAAGGAGCTGCCATACCTCATAGTGATCCCCGCCCCGCCCCCCCGCCCGGCAGCCCCTGGCTGCAGACAGCTGCCCCCTCACTCTAACACACAGACCTGAACCTTAGCCAAAATAAATCACCATAAAGTATTTTCAGAGTTCATATATTAACCAACACATTGGTGGCTGCCCTACCACAATAGCCATGGGTGTGGAAGCAGATGTCTAAAATGAAGTTTATCTAAAATCATTGCAATTTATTTTTTAGCCTGCGCTAGCTATCAGCGCTCCTCCTGCGCTCGGTTAAAGTGTGCCTTATCCTGACAAAGCTGTCAAAGATAGGTGGGATAAATTGCGTTCTGTAAAAGCCTGTCCTGGTCTGTCAGCTATTTAGACAGTCTTGATGTCCAGGATGCCTAACTTACAGATCATTAGTGCTGGGTGGAATGGAAAGCGCATTCTGGGGGTTATTTACAAAGATATACTGTAGTTGGGGAAGCTAAGCTTTATATGCTCCCTCCAGAGTCAGGGCACTGGTTCCTGCAGAGGATAAGGGGGTGCAGGATCCCAACTTTAGCCCCAGTTAGTTGCTCATTTTTAGTGACAGTAATCTGTGGTTACTTGACTGTCAGGACTGCGTCCCATCCCACTTGACAAAAGTGGAAAGTGGCAGCTAAAATAGAGCTGTCAGTCTTTTTTTCTTTCCAAAGTGCTTTTGCTCCAACATAGGAAAAAAAAAAAATTGTCAGGAGGCAGGCAGGGAAGACCCTCACCATCTGGGGATGTCCCACCACCCCCAGAGAGCAGGGCAGCTGTGAGGTGGCTGAGGGCTGCCCCAGCCTGGAGCACAGAGCTCTGGGCACCCCTGGGAGTGAGGATGGGCCAGAGCTGGGCCAGGAGGTCAGCCCCTGGGTTGGAGTCTAGATACATGGCCAGGCAGACAGCTGTGAGGCAGTCAGCTCTGGTGGGGATAAATGGCAAGAGTTTCCCAATCAAGCAGCTCCAAAAGCTCCAGGGTTCAGAAGCATGGGCTGCGGGAGGTGTATCACAAAGCTCCCTTATCAGTGAGCTGGCCTTGCCGGGGATCTAAAAATGATCTTCAGCTCCCTGCTTACAATGAATACAAATCTAATTTGAAGTTCCTAACAAAAAAAAAAAACAAAACCCCAAAAAACAAAAAAACCACGCTTGGTAATTTGGTAAATACTGCAAGATTTTTCATTTTACAGGGGCAGGTGGGAGCCCTTTTGTGCGCCTTTGGGTAAAGATGCAAAAACTGCACGGCATTGGCGCAGTGCATTTTGAGTCTCCCTTGCTTTGCTGTACTAGGAGGAGAGCTGTGTTCCTCCAGGTGTAAATGTGGGATATCATTCATGGTCTTATAACAGTGTTGACATCGGAGCTTTTTACAAAATTAGGAATGGTTATCATTATTTGCCATGGGGAAAGTTTTCCTCTACTTTTCTAATTCTTAAAAATAATTGGATTATTTAGCTTCAGACTTTAAAAAGCCAAATTACTGTGAACAGTAAAGCTACCTGAAACACCTGATAGACAATAGCTCCTGAAAGTTGTTAATGACTGAAATTAGGCAGTTTGGATGAAAACTTACACAGCAGCAACTAGGGTTTTCAGTCCTGCTTGTTCTGTAATTTCAATATTATTCTCCAGATGATTCAGCAGTGCACTTACACAAATCATGGGCATATACCTGTATTAGCATATTCTTTTTCTACCTAATCAATTTGCTGTTTTCCTGCTGTGTGCAATGTTTGTCCCCTATCAGAGGTGTCACAAGACAGCTCCCTTCCCTGATACACACTAACTGTTCTGTAGGATGAAATTAAGATGAAGTTCTGGCTGGAAACTGCCCTAGTTTTGTGGAGATCCCAAATAGCTTACTAAGCTGCTTTCCATATTACAGCTAAATATTTGTCCAAGTATAATTAACCCCTCTACAAATACCATCCTTAGCATATTTTATAAAAAGGAAACATTGCAGGCTTTCTGTACCTGTCACAAAGGAGCAGAAGTAGCACATTCCCAACATTTTTCCTTAGCAGGTCTCCTTGGAGATTACCACACTGTGCCTTAGAGCAGTTTAACTGCACTGAAGTCCATAATCCGTACTTTCCTATGTGCATTACGGGTTCTTAGATTAACTGTAGAATAGGTCTACAGCACAGTATTGAAGAACTATATTTGGGTACTGTCTGGTGGACTGGGCTTTAGGGTTTTTTAAACTTGCATTAAGATGCTGAGCTGTGGTTAAAGTTTTCCTTCCTCAGGGGGAGCCTCATGAGGTAATTGAACAGGTAGTGGTGTCAATGGTAGAGACATAGGTTCCTGAGCTGGAGCTGGGGTAATTGTTTGAAAAATAGTCATGTAACTCTAGTAAGGAGCTTCCTTTGAAGGGTTTTGTTCCTATCCTACAAAGCTTCTTCATCCTTTTAACCTTTGTGGTAGCTCTTTAATAGGCAAAGATTCATCAGTCTTAGTTTTATTTTTTATGATAAAAGAGATGTCATAGCTAAGTTAGAAAATTGATAAAGAAATCAAGATTTCAGATAAAATATTGTCTGAATATTGCAATTTATTATGTGATGTAAGCTGTAAAAGTAAGATACTATTTTCGTACCCTGTTTTGAGACACAGAAAATAGAGCAGCTGATGAATGGAAATGCATTAGGTTGACTCATGGTTTTCCTTTCTTAATATAGATAGACAATTATCACGTCTCTCATAACTATGTTTTTTGCCAACTGCTATTTTATATTTGTGTGAGCTGATACAAATTTTAAATTTGTTTTACGAAAGGAAATATACTTTTGATGTCACACTGGTCAGCAGCTATTTTTTATGTTTCTCATACAAATCTTTGACATGGCTTTTCCTCTTGATGAAGAAATGAGGTTCAAAGCTAAAGACTTCTGGCAGGGCTTCCTCATTGACTTAAAACACTGAATTAGATTTCTAGTTCTGGCTTACATTGAGGCTGTGTTTTGCAGCGGTTTGCAAGTACCTAGCCTTGCCACAGAGATGAGAAAATTATGATATTTCTGAAGAAAAACCTAGATTTTTCAGTCTGTCACCAGTTCTGAAACCCTCCAAAAGCTGTTGTGTAGAAACGGGAGAAGCAACACGTTTCTCCTAACCTCTCTACAGCTGAATTTTTGTTTCACTCTTTAATTTCCATTTATTGACTTTTTGTTCTGACTCAGTTGTTGCAATGTTATAAATTGAGAAAGCTTTTGCTCTTGTTAACTTGTCAAGGGTTCCAGGCTCCAGAAAGTGAATAGATTAAGAGTTTGCATATAGTTGGTCAGAAAGAGTTAAGTTAAAAAAAGTTTAAAAATTATGAAGTCACTGAAGTTTGCAATAATTATAGACCCAAATGGTTAGTTAGTGAGGTGCAGCTAATGAACATGACATAAAAGCCACACGTAATCTCTGGCATTGTGGAACTGGGAAAACAAATCCAGATTCCTGACCAGAAATTGTTTCAATCCTCACTGCTGTTCATTTCAACATGCAGCACTATACTGGAACTAATCCAATAAAAACTCTGAGAGTTCACCTTCATCCTCCTTTTCCCTCAAGGATTTCTGTTTTGGCAGGATCTACTGTGTTCACACTCTGTTTTGCCACAGTTGTTCCCTTCATTCAGATCCTTTGCTAAATTGGAAAGTGTTTCTCCTTCAGAACTGCAAAAATATTTGTAGTTAAAATTCCACCCAGACCTGCTGTCTGAAAACACCTTATTTCACTGATGTTTACTGTGCAGTACTTAACCTTCAGTATTTCACTTACATTAGGGGACTACCCTGGGTTTATTCCACCTTCAAATTGTATGTGCTTTGGGGGTACCCACTTTGCAGAAGCCATCTGTCTTGGTAGCACATCCAGCTCTCTCCATGTACCACAGAAAAGTCCCTTGCAAGCTTGGCACAGGATTGCTTATAAGAGTGAGAAATTTGCTCTTCTCCCCAGGATTATTCTGTGTCATCAAACTTTCATAGTCTAAGGCTATATTACCTTTTTCTGGTTTTCTCCTGTCACATGAAAGAAACCCCTGCTGAGAAAATCCCCTGGGCAGGTTGTGGGGTCCAGAGCTGGGTCCTCTAGGGAGGCACAGAGTTTATTTCACAGTATCTTTAGAGACACTGCTGAGCAAGCCCAACTCCAGGCTAGCAGCCCTCACTGTGCCGAGAATAAATGAAGGGAAAGGGAGAGCCTCAGCTGCTGAGATTTTCAGGATAAACATTGGAGAAGGGAGGCTTTTAGATTCTTCAGGAATTGTGAAAAATTTCTGGAACAGAAGTCATATTTCCCAGATAGATAGATTCTTCCTTCCTTCCTTCCTTCCTTCCTTCCTTCCTTCCTTCCTTCCTTCCTTCCTTCCTTCTTTCTTTCTTTCTCTCTCTCTTTCTTTCTCTCTTTCTTTCTCTCTTTCTCTCTTTCTTTCTCTCTTTCTCTTTCTCTCTTTCTCTCTTTCTCTCTTTCTCTCTTTCTTTCTCTCTTTCTCTCTTTCTTTCTCTCTTTCTTTCTTTTTTTCCTTCTTTCCTTCTTTCTCTTAAAATAGGACAAGGTAAAGGTAAGAACCCCAGAAGTTAAACAAATTGACTTGGGGTCGGGGGGGGGGCGGTACAGGAAACCAGCAGGCGCAGAGGGACAATACAGTTCAAGGTGATGAATTATGCATCCCCAGGTAAAGGAGATGACAGAATGTGGCAAAATGAGGATGGTAAATGCTGAGGGATAATCTCAATAAATGAATTCCCAGTTAGATAGCGCATTGAAAAATAAAAATTTCATGTAGAAAATATAAAAAGCTAAGAAACAAGAAGAAGAAAACTGGAATGCCTTGTTTTAAACTAACATTGATATATAAACATGCAAAAATCTCAACTGGAAGAAGGACAGAGTAATGAAGAAGCATAAACTAATACAGCATAGATTGTAATGTAATTGATACTGTATCTTAAGGAAACAATCAAATAAAATAAATAAGCTCATTGTCTCAGGTACCACTGAAACCCTGCTGGCCTTGTGAAATTTCCATTCTAAATAGGAAACACCTAGTAATATCCAAGTAGCTCAATAACAATTTCTGTGACCTGCTCAGAGCAACCATCAAACCAAAAGGCCAAGAAACAGAAGAATAACAGAAGTGGTTTGGCTATGCTGCTGTTGAAAGGACACATCACAAGCGGGGGCTATGCTGAGACTAAAGTTTTAGACATGACTGGGTGCTCTGTAAAGCAACTAGTCAGGGAGCATGCAGGAAGAGATGCAGCTTGTGGCTTGCTCCTGAGCAGCATTCAAAACTTTTTACTTAAAAGCTCTTCATAAAATACTTAGATCCAGCATTTTTGCACTCATAGCAAGTCCCCTGACCCCCAATCTTCTATCATACTATTTAATGTCAAAAAGCAGATAACATAAGCATGACAAAATGTTGTTTCTTGTTAAAAAAAAAAAAAAAAAAAAGATACAGGGGAGAACTGTGTAAAATGCATTAAATAGACAACATAGAGGATGTTCAAAGAATATGCAAATTACTTATGAAGAGATGATAGAAAGACCAAGAAAGCACTTAAGCCAGAAATAAGATGACATCCTGAAAGAGTTTTGTTAACAAAAAGGATCACAGACTACATACATTTCCTTTGTCAAGTACTCACCAGGCACTGTTACAGAAATAACTCACATGAATTAAAAGGGAAAGTTCTAACATGGTTAAATATAGAAAACCAGAGCAGTAATAAATGGTTAGCTTTCGCAGTACAGGAAGGTCCTGAGCTATCATTTCCCACTGGAAATGGAGGCCCCCATCTTTAATGTATTCACAGATGATCTGAAAACAAAAGCAAATAGTGAGTGCTGATATTAGTAAGTTTCAAAGAGACATATCAAGAGAAGGACTGATTAACAAAAGTTGCAGAAAAGGCTGAAGGTAGTGAATAACAGTATAATAAAATTATTAATAAAATCCAATATAAACAAGCAAAATGTCCTAAATTAAGCTCTCAAGTGTTGATATCTTGACCAGCTGCTGCTCAGAAAAGATAACGGACCTATGATGGCTTTATGAAAATGCCACCTCAATGCTTAGCAGTGTTCAAAGCCAAGTAGAATATTCTCAAGAAAATACTGGGGGAAAAAAATAGAAAATAAACTCCAAAACATAGCAATCCTGCTGTGTAGACTTACTACATTCAGTATTTTCCATTTCATTTGCAGTTCTACTCACAGCTCAAAAGAGGATTTGGTAGAATTTGAAAATACACCAGTGACAAGTGGTGTCCCTTAGGAGTCCCTGTTGGCACCAGCATCATTTAATATCTTTGCTGGGGACATGAACAGTGGGATTGAACACACTCTCAGCAAGGCTCCAGGTGGCACCAAGCTGAGTGGTGTGGTTGATGGGAAGGGATGCCATCCAGAGGAACCTTGACAGGCTTGAGAGGTGGGCCCATGTGAACCTCATGAAGTTCAACAAAACCAAGTGCAAGGCCCTACACCTGGGTCAGGGCAATCCAAAAAATGGATACAGGCTGGGTAACGAGTGGATTTAGAGAAGCCCTGTGGAGAAAGACTTGGTAGTAATGGTGGATTAAAACTAAAAAAAGCCAGCAATATGTGCTTGTAGCCCAGAAAGCCAGCCATATCCTGGGCTGCATCAAAAGAAGTGTGACCAGCAGGTTGAGGGAGGTGATTCTCTCCCCTCTGTTCTGCTCTCATGAGACTCCACCTGGAGTATTGTGTTCAGCTCTGGGGCCCCCAACAGAAGAAGGACATGGACCTGCTGGAGCAAGTCCAGAGCAGGGCCATGAAGATGATCAGAGGGCTGGAGCACCTCTCCTGTGAAGACAGGCTGAGAGAGCTGGGGTGGTTCAGCCTGGAGAAGAGAAGGCTCCAGGGAGACCTCACAGCAGCCCTCCAGCACCTAAATGGGGCCTGCAAGAATGCTGAAGAGGAACTCTTTATCAGTGAGTTTAGTGATGGGACAGAAGATAACAGTTTTGAACTAAAAAAGCATAAATTTAGATTAGCTATTAGGAAGAAATTCTTTACTGTGAGGGCGTTAAGGCACTGGAAGAGGATGCCCATAGAAGCTGTGGCTGCCCCACCCCTGGCAGTGTTCAAGGCCAGGTTGGATGGGGCTTTGAGCAACCTGGTCTAGTGGGAGGTGTCCCTGCTGAAAGCATTGGGATTGGAACTAGATGATCTTTAAGGTCCCTTCCAACCTAAACTGTTCTATGATTCTGTCATACTATGATTCCATGACACATGCTAACTGAATAGCTGTATTAAGAAAGGAAAACCATGAGTCAACCTAATGCATTTCCATTCATCAGCTGCCCAATTTTCTTTCTCTCAGAACAGGGTATGAAAATATTCTCTTGCTTTTACAGTTTACGTCACATCACTCGAGGTCAGATCCAGGGAACAGGCCTTGGCCTGTTGTGTTTGCTAGTGAAGATGTGCCTAGATTGGTGCTGGGAGACATTGGGCTGCCTGGGCTACACTTGCACAATATAGTCTTGGTACTAATGAAGGCTTATTAGATCTGATGCCAATAAGCTTTTATTTTCATTAAATTTTCACTTTAATAATTTTCATCATAAAAATACTTGTTTATATTTACATTATCCTGAGATTTTCATAGGGATTTTTAGTGGAAAGGGATGACAAGCATGAGAGAGGGGACAAATGCACCAAGACCTGTGCTGTTGGAAAACTGGGAAAGAACTCCATGAACTGAATATTCAATTCCTTCATATAGATGCATTATTGTCACACAATAAAGGAAGAAATCAGTTTGGCTGTGAGCATGTCCTTATTCTGCCTAAGTTCCAATCCTTGCAGTAGGAATTTGCCTAAGTAAGAAACTCAGGATTTACCTATAAGTATTGGGTATAATTAAATTCAAAAAGTCGATATGGGTTTATACACTATGTTTAAGTCTTCAGGCTATAAGCTCAAAATGTTAAAATAATTTTCCCAGTTGTTTACTAGTGCTAGTTTCTCTGTCACATTTTCCATATGACAGCAATTATCCTGTCCCATTTTGACTCTTTGCTTTATCTTTTAAAATTTTAGGAGTAACTGTGGCCTAGTGACTATTTCTGAGATTTGGGCAGAGTAGAGGTTATTTTTCTGGATCCATTGTCCAAATTTCCTATGAATTCATATTTTCTTTTTCATATTCTACAGCTAGACCTTTAAAAATCTGAAGTAACTCTAAGTCTATGCAAGCTCATCCATTTTTTAGACTAGGTGTGAAACTATCATTATGTTCAATGTGATAAATAAAATATATTCAGTATTTTTGAACATAAAATTCATACAGTTACTGCTCTGATATTTATAAGGGTTTATATTGGCCTACTTGTAAACATGCAGTAATTGAGCACTTATGCAGCAAATGGCAGCACAATGAGTACTTGCATGAAATAATACAGAAGAAATTTGCATCAGAGATGTTCCTGAAGCTATTTTGGAAAGATTTTTTTCTATATACTGTTTTAAATATTTTTTCGTTACTCATATGCAAATTCCTATTACAAAGAATCATGACATCTTTATAGTTCCTATATCTTGCATAACTGTAAATATTTCAAAAATTAAGAGTGAAGCTATATAAACTAAATGAACTATTATAATCTATGCTATTAAAGAAGAATGACTTTAATAAAGTAAATAGTTATGTAG
Organism: Microhierax caerulescens; assembly: GCA_035590215.1. Classification (NCBI taxonomy): domain Eukaryota; kingdom Metazoa; phylum Chordata; class Aves; order Falconiformes; family Falconidae; genus Microhierax; species Microhierax caerulescens. The sequence continues at coordinate 25,274,839 of JAVJGJ010000014.1, read as the reverse complement.
TTTTGAAGTTTAACTATTTCATTTGTTAAAGATGTTTACTGTAAAATAAGATTAGTTGCTTCTTGCTTTTAAGACATTTGGCAGTACTAAAATGTTGGCTCAGTTGTGCTGTATAAAAGTCAACAAACTATTTCCATGTAAGTGTGTGTGTCACCTGTGTTGTTACCAAACATCACAGTTTTATCATGATTGATGTTACTGCAATAAACACATGAACAACCCCTGGATTTTTATTTTAATGAATTTTAGCACTTCCAGATCTTCATTCCAAAATACAGTTTTCTGACTAGATCAGTATCACATCCCTGTGGTAATTAATCATGGGCAGAATGTATCCTTAAAGGAGAAATATAATCCTTTTATATCCACCAGAAAATACACTCTCTGGGACAGGATTTGGAGTCTGGCCAACTACACATGGTGCAGGGGGAATTGTTTATTAGGGATGGTAAGACATTCTTCTTGGAGATTCTTAATACATACATGTAGGGCAGAGTTCAGAATGCCTGGATTTCTTAATGCAAATTTCTGTTTATTCAAATTTTCATCTTAAGAAGATAATTACCTTGAATTTAAATACTTTTTCCTGAGCTCTAAAAATATAACTAAAATCTTGTTTTATTTGTTTTTACTTTGAAATATATACATAATTTGCTTAACCTTGACTTTAATCTGCAGCTTTAAAAAGTTTATTTTGCTGCCAGCACAATACTGAGTTTGAAAATGTCCATAGGGTAATAGAAAATGTATAGTGGTGATAAGCAGTAATTTCACAGTTAACTGATCATGATGTTACAAGATGCAGTGCACCCTCCTAATCTTTCCTTACTCCTTCTCTTTCTTTTTTTTTTTTTTATTTTTCTTTTTAGCATTATAATTAGTATTGCCTGGTGGTTTTATACAAATTAATGAACCAAAGAAATAAAAGACGTGGCAGTAGAAGCCTGGCCCAGATTTCCAGCTGTGGTCAGGCAGTATAGTCAGGAGGGTAAGAGGCTGTACCTTCTGAACTGAAATTTACACACCTCCAGCACCTTATATGTCAGGTCTTGACATGCTGGGCCATCACCTTTCATACTCTCAGGGGAGTTTAAGGTAAAACGTTTTATTTCACTGTTGTAATTTCCTAGGCCTATGTATGCTGACAGTGACCACCGCTCAGGTGATGAAAGGTGATTTTTTTACACCGCTACAGCATTGCTCTTTGATACACCTGTATATATCTCAAATCTCAGAAAAAGCTGAACTAAATCTTCGTATGTCTGGATTCCTTGCCAGGAAAAAAAAGTGTGTTTTCATTTCTGAGAGCAAGCTGGACAGTGCTTGGTGAAATTCTGAATGTGATTGTTTCTTTTCAAACCATGGGCCAGCAAGGTGGCATCTTAGAAAAAAGAGACTTGAGGAAGGATGCCTCAGGAAAAGCCAGGTAAAAATTGATTCAAATCAGCTGAAATGAGTCTGACTTTCTCAATTTATTAATCTTTAGATCAGACCCTGATTCAAAAGCCTGAGGATATATTACATGACTTCTCTTATAATGAGGGAAAATACGTCCAACAAGGCATAGACCAGGTCAAAGCCTATTAATCTTCGTTTCCAGTCTATGTATAGCTGAACTTTCTACAAATTGTCCACCAGTCTCTGAAATTTTTGAATTAGCTTTGCTAAGTGACATCTGGCAATGTTCTCAGTTCAACAGAAAAGTGCAAATCCAAACCTCTACCTGATTAGTGTCATAGCATGAAGATTTCCTTGATACAGCTGATTCTTGCTACTTGGATTCAAACCAGTAGTATCTTTTCTTCTGGGTGAGTTTTGGTCAGTTTCATTGGGGTTTAATTTCAAAAGGATACTGTTCCTTACACTATCTTCTATAGGAACGCAAGCCATTTATAGAGATATAACCCCACTGTGACAAGCACCTTGAAGTTTACACAAAACCAGTCTGATCATAACTACACAGCCCCATTAATATTTTCTCTGTGCTTATAATATGGTGAATGAAAAGGAACTAAATAATTATAGTAAAGTGGGTGAGTTTTAAAGCTCAAGAAGTAAGTCAGAGATACCAGCACTGATTCAAGTGAGCTTTGCCTGAGCTGTAGTGGTCTTGGGATGCAAAGCCCCTTCGCTGACTCAGAGCACAAACTGTGCCTGGATTTTCTCCTGATGAGCTCAGTGAGGTGTCTACCAAAATGCTCATACCCTCTATATATTAAACAAAAGATCTGTTTTCGGTCCCCAAAGGGCTTTTTGAAACATTTTTTTTTCTTTAGTAAGTTATTGCACACTGTTTAATTTCAATCCTATTCAGTAAGAAGCCATGAAACAGCTTGACTGTTCTGCAATTAACTCTGTAATACACTGCAGGTTGCATCAGTCAGGAATGTAAACATATTTGGGGACTTATTCTGTTCTGACTGATTGTATTTCTATTTGGACTACTGCATCTAAGAGCAGAATCTGCCTAGAATTTACAGAATAAGATGCCTTGTCCAATTCTGACAGTCAGGTAACCTAGATTTTGTTATTTCTGTTGCATTACTTATGAAGAAGATTTTAACTCAGATATGAATGCGAGTGACCTCAGATTTGAGATGGGATTCATTTGACCTAAGACAGGCATCTAGAAGTTGTACAGAAGGCCTGACCTGTCTACCTTAGGTGCCTTTTCCTAAGGAGAGTAGCCAGCACCCACTGAGAGGCTCATTTTCCCTTGGATAAGTCTCTAAAGCACACTGAATGACTGGCCTGTTGGGCGTGCCTATTTGCCTCTACTTGTTATGAAGGGTAACTACCTCAGACAACTAAGTTGCACATGTGGTGAGCAGTCATGATAACTGAATGTGCATGCCTCATAACATTTTAGATGCTGTAGGGTAACCCAGATGTCCATGTTGGTATGCTGATATGGCACCACATTTTTGCATATTGGCCTTTTTAAGTTCCTTTATTTTGAAAAGCATAATGTTTCAGTGAGTTTTGCAGAGGGTCTGAAAGGAGGTAAGAGGCCAGATGCATAAGCAGGTTTTGGAAGCCTGTTCAAAGTGAACAAGCTAATATGGTGGATATAAGGAATCAGCTTGGCTAGATTTGGGTTAGGGAAGTAAGCAGACATCATGACTGCAAAGTCACCACTCATTCCCTCTTGTCCTCAAGTTGCTGTCTTCAGTGTGAGCAAAGAAGATTGCTAAATTCATCTTACTGGCGTTTGTAACTGAGGGAGATGGAGAACATGTCAGGATGGAGAAAGTGTCAGCATCCTTGATGCTGCTGAACCCATAAGAGGGAAAATTACATATAATAAGATTCCTTCTGAAGTTATGAACTTCTCAGAAACAAAAAAAATGATGATGGAGGGTGATATAATATCTTTAAGGGACCAGGAGTAATAAGAACTGGTTTTTTTTCAACTATCTGTCTGAGAAATTTGGTTTTTCCTGCTCTTACCATTGTCAGTCATGGCACTTTGTGTAGGCACAGCTTCAAGGTGTTACTCCTGGACTTCATGTGGAATAGAAAAGTTCTGTTTTCTGGGAAACTAATCCTGACTATCACAATCCAATCTAGTTGAGCAAATGCTGTTATTCAGGGGCAACTAAAACCAGAGCGAGGCTCAATGACCAGTGGCCTGAGCCTTCATCTCCTGTGTATATCAGACTAAAATGAATGCAAACGATCATCAAATAAGAATAATACTTTACATTCATGCTACACAGCTATTAATGCAAAAACAAGGTAGAGGTACCACTGTTTAGTGAACAGGGACAGCTGGGACCAAATCTAAAGTAGGACTTAGCTGCATACAGGTTACATAGCACAATGCTTTGCATGGCATGGCTTCCTCCTGGAACAGTCAGGTCTGTGCTAGATGCCTGCTTGCCGCATGGGAAGACTTTAGTATCTTGGGATGGGAAACCAAAATAACCTCTCACTGCATATTCTGACATGAAGTAGTTGTAAAAATTGTTTCAAAGGATTGCTACAGTGCATGTGTGAACATTTAAGAAATGCTCAGTAAGCTAATTTTTTTCCAGGCAGCTTCATACTTACTGCACATGCCCAGAATATTTATAATGCATGAGCTGTAAATGTAATGCCTCCAAAAAGCATTGGCTCTAATGTGTTGTGCACCATCCCAGAGTGCACTCCAACATTTTCAGCTATCACGCAGGCCCAGCGCTCCCCACTGAGCACACAACTTGCCATTGCTGGAGTGCTGTACTGTTCCTGGAGAGATGCTGGACATCTGGAGCAAACATCAGTTTTGTGAACCACTCATGGATGAGATTTGTGGTTTCAAAAGTGACCATATCTCAGGAAATATTCATATATATTTTAGCCCTTCTCCTAGAGTTATTTCAGGGTTTCATTCATTCAAGAGTTCATTTCAGAAATTCAAGGCTCAAAAAAAAAAAAAAAAAAAAAAAAAAAAAGGAAGAAGAAAAGTCTTGATTCCTTATCTAGTAATCAGGATGTTCACCCAGGAAGAAAGTGTATGGGACAGGTACAAATTGTTTCAAGACATTGCAAATAGGATTTTTTTTCTCTGCCAAAATAGGTCCGCAGTTCCCAGGCAGATAACTGTCCTTTTAAATCTGATTATGTTTGTTCTCTCTGTTTCTAATTATAGAAATTTGATTTATTTTTCCCCAGACAATGTTGCAACTTCAGCAGGAGGGGAGGAGGATTCCTGCACTAAATCTAAGCTGCAAGTGTCTTCTTAAGGCAGCTGGGGTGAAAGACTAAGGCTTAAACTGACAAGGGAGCAGAAACAGGCTCCCACTCCCCTCCAGTCAAGAGTTCAGGAGATGCTGGAAGCAACAAGTGTCCAAGTTGCTTAGGTGGCACTCCAAAACACCTTAAAAGAAGGAAACACTGTTAGCTATGGAATCAGTAGAGAGCATCTCTGGGAGGAAGTCCCAAAGTAGGCATGCTATCCTCATTGTGAACCCCTTGTTGTGAGCACCAGAAAGCTGAATTGCAGATGACGGTTGGGCCAAGGGAGCTGCAGGACTGCCTACCATGCTGAGCTCACTTTCACACATCTTCCTCGTGTGATATGATGATTACATGTCTCAAGGGGAAAATTTCGCTTTCCCTTGTGTCCTGCCTCTGGCCCCATTGACCATGAACCTGTCCAACCACATTCTCTCCTACTCCCCAACTCATGCCATTTCCTAGTGGTTGGGTAAAAGTGTCCTCTTCCTGATTTTTTTTTTTTGACACCTCTTCTTAAGCTTCCACTTTTGAGTCTTTGAAACCAAGCTGGTGTCCAGATGCTTGAAAGTTAGTCATTGGAGCACCTAATTAGCAAGTGGTCAGACAGCTTCACAGCATTTATTTATAGGTGTCTGTTGGTAATGAATGATGCACCTGATGTTTCAGATGGGAGTAATTCTGCCAAGTACTGCCTGCAGAGCAGGCTGTCAGAAATCAAATAGAAAATACAGCTGCAATTGGGTGGAGGTTTAAAGATTGTGAAGTAAAATTGTGTGTGATCAAAATCCCGGTTTAGATGCTTCAGCTCTTCTATGGTTATAGCCCACAATGAAGGACTTACCAGTTTTATGGGATACACCCACCATGAATTAAGTAGTGATAATGTAAATGCTTATGACTGCATGTAAGATGCTTCTAGCACATAACAGCTGGTTTATTATCTGTATATGGGCATACAGGTACTTTAAAACACTTAGGTACATTTGATTAAACATGAGTGGAGCTAGAGGCAAAAATTATTACTGTTACTCTGTGAAAAAGCCTTTCAGATCTTCTATACCTTAGACTTCAATAGAGCACCTAACAAATCTGACCGATTTATAATTGGTTTATTTTAAGGATAGTAGTACAGTCTGCTCTGCTCCATAGCTGATTTTTTTCTTTCAAATAAATGCATTTTTCTCCCGTAACAAGTTTCCTTAGTATTCCCTACACTCCTTTTAAACTCAGTGGAGAGACACAGATGCCCTGAAGGGTGATTCATTCCTTCCTAAAATAGTTTTCCAGGATTTGTGAATTTAATATCTCTGTGGAGGTGTACTTTCTCTTTATACTATGGATAATCTTGACAATTAACACAGGGTACACAATCTAGTTTTTAGGTGACCAAAGGTAGATGAAACTTAACTTGCCTTATGCCTTATTCCCTTTTCCTTTTCTTAATCCTTTCCTTTTTCATTTCACCTCCAATATTCTCCCTGGGTCTAATCTACCATCCTGTTACCTTCTGATTAGCTTCCTGTACTCCATATGCTTCAGACCTATTTTAAATCAATAAGAACTGAGGCCACTCAGCACCTTGCAAAGTTAGCTTGAAGTCAATGGAATTGACTGTATGAGTCAATCTGAGCACAAGCAACAGTGCTTGTCAGAGAAGGTTCCTTACTCATTTGCTCAGCTCAAACAACCTAGCAAGTGCAGATCAGCATCTTTTCAGGATAAAGTCTATGCTTCAAACAGGTAATATTTACATGTCTCATTTGTCTCACACAAATGCCTTCTTGTACAAGATTATCTTTCACTGTTCCTTGAATGTGGAATAAGAACATACAAACTAAAAGAAGAAAAGAAAAATTATTAAAAAAACAAAGGTTGCAGAGTTCAGACCGAGTGTGTTATCTAACAGCCACTACATTTTTTATGTTAATCAGCCTTTTTCTTCTCATTCAGCAGAAGGGAAGGGAAGGGAAGAAAAAGATAAAGGGCAGAACAATTTCCTGTATTTCATCTGTTTGCATCTTTAGAAAAGGCTCTTTTCCCCTTCTGCTTCTCAGTCTTAGATGTTGCTATGATGTTAGATTGTTAGGTCTGTGCATCTTAAAATGACCATTACGCTGTTGGTTGTGGTTGGCGAAGTCACCAGGTTCCCCATCATGGCCGGTTCAGTACAGATAGCAATTACCTGCCCCTTTCTTTGCCTCTGCTCACAATATCACATCCAGTCACTAAAGCTGAATATGTGTCTTTGCATCTTACAAGGTATCACAGCAGGCCATTGCTTGTTGCAGCTGATAAAGATTCTTTATGTTACAACATATACACGTGGTTCGCCCTTTACTAGTTTGTGGCATGAGAGGATGCTTGTTGACCTCTGGCTGGCCATTAAACACCCCGACATAAAACCAACAGCAGTATCTGTTGGATGCCCTGGAGTGACTAGCTAGCAAGGAGGTACTATGACCTTACACGTTAGTTTTACTGAGAAGATGCTGTCATTTTTCACGTTCACCCTAAACATTACGTTATTCCTGCAGGCCTGGATGATATCAGGTGTTACCTGAAGAACAGCTATTTTGGACGTAGTCAGGAAATGCTGAGTAGTGCTCATCCTTTGAAGAGGCAATTAATATCTTCCCATTCCCATTACAGTGGCAGTCATTCCACCATCACTAAATCTGCTCTCACATGTTCCCTAACATGTTTTTTAATAGAGACATATATAGCAAGAACAAAATAAAAAAAACTTCTTTACCTTTTCCCCAGCTGGAAAGAAAGAGGCCATACTGTCAGACAGTCAAATAACCCATCCGTTTATGAGTAACCTGCCCTCATTGTAGTAAAGTTCAGACTGATCATGGGTACGGCAGAAACTTCAGGTGGTGTTGAGGGGAACAGTCTCTCTGCTAACAAAAATGTGATGAGACAAGCATTTCTTTAGTATTGGCTCCTAATTAGACACCAAACTAACACACAATTATTGCATTTCAAAACCCCTGAGAGGACCAGGCCAGACAATCTCTGATGATGTTTTCCCATGACCTCAATTCTTGAAGAGTATGGGAAGAACGCACCAACAGAGGTTTGTAAAAAAGCTTCCCAGATGACATAGAAAGGCCTTTTAGATTCACTAATAAATAGGCATAGTATAAAAAGTTCTTAGATGCACAGCTACGCTGAAAAATCTGTTAAAACTGCCATTTTTGCATTCTGTCTTTCAGTTCAAGGAGTTTTATCAAAAGGAAAAATAAATCTTCTTTTTATTAGTCATTCATACTACATTATACAGATCACAATGAAGTTTGGCCTCACTTGTCAAAACAATCAAGGCAGATAGTGAAAAGATTAATCAAAATTTGGGGGAACGCTACAAATGTGTAAACAGAGTAACAAGAAAGGAGAAAAAGAGACACTGTTATAACAGCTGTCATGGGGAAACAGTGATTGATGTTTTGTGTAATGGAACACAAACCTCATACTAAGTAATACGTACTCAGTCATCATCCCACTAATTACTCAAAGTTCATTATAGGGAACACCAGGGCCACAATTAAATATTGTATATTACTCCTCAGTCTAATTACATAGCCTTTTTAGTTGCATTGTAAAAGCAATATGTTATTTAATTATTCTCATTTAATGTATTTTAAAACAATATTTAAAACCTCATCCAACACCCATGGGGTTTTAACAAATCATTAAAACCACTATTCATGTGTACAGTAGCAGTGCTGTAGCCACATAGAGCTGGCATCCATTTCAACTTCATTTATAAAAATCAAACTTGGAAACCCACTGGCTTAAAAGGTCCTGACTCTGGCTGCCAGAGCTTTAATGGGGTTTCACAGACATAAGCCAGCCTTAATTATATTCCTAAAGTGTAAAAATACATCAGGAGCAAATCCTGGCCTCTTCTCTCAAGAGTTTTCTGAAAAAGCAGCTTTCTTGGAGAGGTCCACAGGGAAATGCTATTCTGGTCACTAAGAGTTCCTCTGGGGAAGGTAGAGTGCATGGGTCTGAAAAGCTTCACTGCTACAGATACAGGCCTAAAAATATTTTATTGTCTGCTAAAACAAAGGATGCTGATGAGGCAGACAAGTGAGAGGGAGATGCAGCTGATATTGTTGTTGCTCATTAAAGTGCTCAGAAACACAGCGGTATTTGTGGTCCTTGAGAGCACACCAGGGGATTCCTATGCTGCTCATCCCACCAAGGGGAGCAGGTTCATAAACGAGACCACAGAACCAGAGATAAGCTCTATGGATTGAGGGGTCCAAGTGTCTAAGGCTAGAAGACAAAAAATGTGGTGGCCCGCTACTTCTCTTCTTGTTTCTGATGGAGCTGGAGATTCAGGGAATTCTAATATGAGCATATCTGTGTGAAAAAGATGCAGCAGGACTTAAAATTTTGAGAGCTTTTAGCAAATTTCACTGGAGTTGTAACGACAGCCAATGGTTTTTTTTCAGCTATCCCAAACCCTGTGGTCTTCAAATAATGCAAGAAGACTATCTATCTTGACATTTAGTGATGGCACGGATAATCTAAAAGAAGTAGACTGTGTATTTAATCAAACAAAGGTTATTTAATGGTGTCATCTTTTTTAGACTACTTGCTTTCATTAGCTGTGACCATATGGAGCTCACAGATGGCAAATAAAAGTGACGTCCTGTTGAAATAAGAAGAGGCTAAGAACAGTAAATAAGTTGCTGGCAAAAATCCAGATGAATGATACATGTGATATATATGATATATGTCAGAGACGACTCAAAATATCATAAGAACACTTGAGTCTGGAATGGTTTTCAATGTGAATGTCAGGGTCTGTTAGATTGACGTGGAAGAATAATCTTAAAGATTAATCTTAGGGAAGGGAGAAAACTCTTGGAAATTGGGAAAAGGAAGGCTTCCTTCCACTCATCAGCTCCATTTCCACTTTGGTCATTCCATGCTGGGTTTTCTCTTTTCTTCCTTCCCTGAGAGTACTGTCAGGGTCACTCTTTCTGACACTTTCATCTCTTGTAAGGAAGGATCTTGCTCTGCATTCAGTATTGCATCTAGTTGATCGGGACTTTTTTTGTAAGCACACGATCCATTGTTTCTGTCTAAACCCAGAGGTACAGTGAAGGATTGGCTGTACACTGTCTGTTACACCAATTCCCCATGAGTTAATCAGAGGCAGTAGGATGAGGACCATGAAGACAAAGTACAATTCTTGCTGACTGATCTTAGATGTGCATTTACCCTAGTCTCCAAAGTTTTAGCAAAAGCTGCTTATTAGGCTACATACTTGGTGCATATGAAGATGCTGAATATGGGTGTGGCAAACACACACAGCATGTTAGGATGCTCTGGCAATGGGCTGAAATACCACAGGCTATGAGCAGTTGCAGAACACAATTCCTATCAGCTGAAGGGTATTTCTGCTGTTCACCATCTCCACATTGAGACCACTGATCTTCTATTTCTTCTAATGCAAAGTCAAGCAAGGGATTTTAAAGCATAATTATTTATTAAGCAGAGGTGGTTTAAATTCACCCATTTGATTTGGACAGGAGCAAAGAATAAGCAATGCCAGGGGCCAGTCCCCTTGGAGAGGTAGCAGCAAACAGCACTGCTTCTGCAAGAATACAGCTCCTACTGCCTTGCACCTAAAATGTGAACCTGAATATCCAAACCAGCTGATAACCAGGAGGCTCAGTAAACCAGCTGCTGAGCTGAGCAGGCAATATAAGCATCCCCTAAGTCAGATAAATATTTAACTCCTTAATGGTAATGCTTTGTACAGAAGAGTTTATACTCGTGCCTTATACAAGGAACATGGAATATTGAGGAACCGGTGCTGTCTCATACCCCTGAGGAGATATCAGATATTTTGGGAAGCCAACAGAGATGAAGTTATTCTTGCACAGAAAAGGTCAGATCCAACTATTTTCCTCTTTTAAATTCAGCATCTCCTAGCCTATCATGAAGTAAACTAGGTAAGTCAAGATGACTGATACTTTAATTTTCACTGATCCTTGGATCAGCTTATTTTGGTTTATATTCAGAATTTTAAAATTTTGAGGAAAAAGTTTCAAGAATGCTATTCATCTCAATTCACCAATTGCATGATATAATACCTGGTTGTCACAGCACTCTCCAAACTATCAAGTTACAACAAGGTCTTTTTACCATCTCATACCAACATACTCATCATATAGTCCCTCTGCTGCCTTCTCCTGATCCAGGACATGCATTCTCTCTCTGCTTCTGCTTCTTCCTTGGCTGCCCAACCCCTTAACAGAAGCAGCCACAGCTGCACCTTGTCTACATCAGCCAACCCACCGCCCCTGAAGCCAGCCCACAGCTGTATATTATCAATGCTAATTAACCCTGCTTCATTCCTCTACACTTGTTCATTGTTTGTATGTTTTTTTTTCCAGTTCTGGGGTAAGAATGCAGGATTGAAAATGTTCATTGCAAGCAGGTAAGAACATTAAGGCCTAAAGCTATGAAGGATACACTCAGAATGACAGACAAAAGACTGGGGAACACTGCAGTGTTCCAGGGAGAACTAACTGGTTTTGTGCTGACTTGTCTATTAATCCACTGTAGGATTTTTAAAAAAATAAAATAAAAAAAAAATTACCTAGATAGCAGTCTTTTTGAAGCAGGGATTGTATTCTTATTTTCTCTTTGTGCAGCACTGTACACTTTATGGATCCTGGGCTGATACACCCATAGGTAGTCTAATAATATATGCAATAACAAGAATGATATTTTCAACTTTAGAATAAATACTGATAGGAATGTTGGGTGGACAAAATTAGTAAGACTAAGTATGAAAATTGTAGGACTGCAGATGTGCTATATTTAACTAAAGGTTACTAGTAATTTCTATTTATTTTGTCAGACAAGTGAAAGATTTACATTTCTGAAGGAATGGTTAAAAGCAAACAGGGTTTAGCCAGAGGTATCATAACTGTGAGGTGCCAAGAATGTTTCTTCTCACCATCGCCTACTAATTCTCTTGAAGCTAGAATTATGCAAGACTTCTTTGGCACTCTTTCAGATAGTCAGTGTTCAGATTAATTCTCCATCTGAAAGCATGAGCATGCACAATGGAGGGATACATTAACATTGCCCCATTTGATACCCAAAAACTGGATGCAGTCTGAATTAAGAAAGATCAGCTGAAGAAAGAACATCCAAAAAGAGATGTGGCATTTAGTAATTACAGGCCAAATCCAGAATAGGATTGAGGTGGACTGTAGATCCAAAGTCCAAAATTGTCAGCTGATAACTCCCCGCTCATTAACTACTTCACATTGCAGGCCTCTAAATGCCAGTAATTCTTCACTCCAAATCTGAAAACTGCCTAAGGTGTCCTTTCTTCATGTATGTACACATCTACCTGGTCCTAATAGTTAGTTTCTTCATTCTTGTAATCCCTCTTGGGATCTAGAAGCTTGTCAGAGGCACATAGTGTAGGTGTACCAGTAGATGTACCAACAGCCTGTATAGCATCCTGACAGAAGTCTAATAATAGATAATTTCTTGTAATTTTATGAGTTTTCTAGTACCACAGTGGTACTAGAAGCTTCCCACCTCCTGGGAAACATCAGTTCATTTACATTTTATGCTGACAAATCCAACCCCAAGCTTATTTCTTCTGAAGAATGTGTGCAAACAACTGCAGTGATTGAGAGACGGAGACGCAGCTTGATGCAAGCAAGATGTCTACTTTACTGAGCTAACACACATACATTTATACGTT
>JAVJGJ010000014.1:25230334-25262264 GCA_035590215.1 Microhierax caerulescens | reverse complement strand
AGTTCCCTGTGCTTGGGCCCTAACGAAGTTTTAGCACACAGGCCTCAGGCCCAAGCAACAGCTCTGCTAACCCACAAACAACCAAGCAAAAGGCTACATCATGACATCTTCTAAGTAACCTCTTACTGTTGTATCAAAGTGCAGGAAAGAATGTAGCATTCATGGAGTAAAGAAATCAAATTACAGCAAGAATGTAGCCCAGTGATAAGGATGTTTTGGCAGAATCTGAGTTTTCGGAAGACTTCAGCTGATAGTATTAAAGGTGATGGCTATAACACACTGTCATGGTCACACTGACTTCCATCAGCTTCAAGATCCTCATTGGTAGGTTGAAACCGAACTCACATGACTTTGTAATGGGAGTACAGGCTTCTGGCTTTTGCAGAATTTAAGGAACATAACAAAGTAATTAATATAAGGAAGGAATCCAGCACGGTGAATTTAGTCAGGGCACAGACTTAAGGCAAATTGGCTCAAACTTCGTATCAGTTAATAATTCATAACTCAGACTGCTGAAGCCTACTGCTGCTCATTTCCCTTCCACAACCCCTTGAGGAACCAAACAAGTTATTTGCCAACATTGGGAAACTTAAGCATCCATTAATTCACCCCTTCAATGGTCTATAATCCACCTGCCCTGCTTGGATCAGTGCAGATGCAGTAATTCCACCTCCAGTCCATTTGCAATATAAATGGTCTCAAGTATGAAAAACTGAAGGTTTCAAGAAGTTTAATTCTTGAGTTCTTAAAGATGGCTTTTGCTATGATTTTTCTCCTTTTTCCTGCTAAGGTAATTTACAAGATAACCTCCAGTTTTCAGCCTCAATGGTACTCACCTGCTACTCCACAAGTTGCCAACTACTGCAAAGTCAAGAGCAAGGTGCCTACCCGGCCGTACAAAAGGCGGTAAGGAGTTACGTTCTAATGATAGTTAAAATATTTGTTAACTGCCCTCTCCGCTGCTCCCTTTTCGCCCTTGTTGCCAGTGCACTGACAGTTAAAGTTTTCTTGGCTATGGATAATTGTTGGTTGTATGTCCAAATTTTGTTCTTTGAATACAGCTTTTGAATGGGGCGTGCAACGTGCCTGAGTTACCTCCCAAAGAATGCAGTTGTCCAGTAATTTAAGCCAGCCATACTTGGAGCTTCCATCTCCTATCTCTATTGATCTTCCTGTAAATTCATATAGATTTTAACCTAACCGTTTTGGTCCTTAAATGCTAAAGATTGGCCTGTAACTACTTTTGAATTTAAATATTCCTTAAAAAAAAAAACAAAACAAAAACAAAACCAAATTTTTAAACATTGAAAGACTTGCATCTTGTTGAAGGGGATGGATCTACAGACAGAACCTTAAGTCACCAGAAATTATTGAATTAAACCAAATAAGTATGAAGAGTCTGCTCTGTTAAATGGTTTAATTTAAGTAATTTTGAAAGTTAGACCTGGTTTTTAATCTTACGCTACTTACAATCATAAATATCAATGTATGGATGGATCTTGTTTCTAAGTGCATGACTTACCATGATTAGCCTCCTAACTACCTTTATATATTTATGGGTTAAGTGTATGTTAGTTTTTTTAAATGTTTCTTTATTTGATTTTTGCTTCAAGCATTTGGCTAAGAAATTTTATAGGGAAATTAATGCAGCAAAACAATAGTTTTAAAAGGCTACAGTGTTACTTAATTGTGAAAGCAATCCCAATTTATTGTGATGCTTGTAAATGTGTTGCACTTGCAGTCTCTGTGACACCGAAAACCTACTAGTACTTTCTTTTCTAATACTGCCTCTATTAATGTAGTCCTGTTCAACTAGATTGTTTTACTGTCCCTTCCAAAACTTCAAATATTCCTTAAAATTACCTATTTTTCAAGAATTCTTAGATGAGTTAACAAGACTTTTGAGGAAATTTAATGTGATAGTTCTCTAGTGGTACTTTATTTCAGCAGCAATTGTGAAAAAAAACAAACCCAAACCACCACCACCAACAAACCAGCCAAACCCATAAAACAGCACCATCACAGCTTTTGTAATCCCTCAGAGCTCTGCTCTTATTTATTAGCCCACGTTATTTATTTATTTAATTTCACCCTCAAACACAAATGAAAAAATAACCTTTATGGTTATTCTGTGGATGCTTATGTGTACACCTGTAATTCACAGCTAAGTACGCTGATTTAAATAAATGGGTCTTATGCAGAAATCCTGACCTTTGCCTCTTTGCAAATTTCCTACCTTAAAAATCTCTAGGGCCACACCTTGTCTCAGGCTCCCGCTTCTCCTATTTGAACAAGTAATTTACCTAAAAAAAAAAAACCAAACCCAACAGATTGATCTGGGAAAACTTTGGTCTTTGAAAGAGCATCCTCTCCACAGGCTTAATCAACAACCATTGAAGTTGGTGTAGAAAGCTGCCATTGATCTGAGTGGGATTGGTTTGAAACCATTAACTGGTTATATATCTTAACCAGAACAAAAAGCTGTTCTACGAGGTCTCTTGATTGAGCAGATATTATTGTATTTAAATGAATAAGCCTTGGCTAGTTTACTCCAATACTGCTTATTTTTCCTCAGTTAAGCACAACACAATGAAATACAAATCAATTCTGATCAAGAGAGTTCACTGATGTGAGTTTTAATGATGAGATTTCATGAGACTCTTGTTGTCTGCATCTTTTCCAACATGGCATAAAACCCAGTTTCAAACAGTTCCCAAGAAAGACTTTTCATCCTGGGACTATTTTTAGAAAGATTTAAACTCTGACTTTTTCATCAGTTTTATATGACTGCTGCCAATGTAGTAATCAGAAGTTTGGTTAATAAAGATAATATGGTGAAATTCAACTTCTTGAAAATATTTGAAGTCACTGTCAGGTGTGATGACTAGTTTGAAAGCAGAGAAGTAAATCAAAAGCAGTATTTGAATAGAAATAATGAAAAAATAACAATAACATGCTCTAAAGTGAATCCATTCCTATAAACAAGAGGGTAGTTGTAAGAGTTCACCTCAGGCTTGAACAAAACTATGTGATTTCAGCTTCTGAACCCTCTCTAGCCTGTAGCATAATCTTTGGTGCACAGATTTTACAACATGCCTGGGGAAGAAGTAGGAATAGCTTGTTCTGGAATGGCAACCATATTTTATGTTAAGATTGGAAAGTTTTTCTGCAGGTGTTCTGCAGGATAGCTTGTGTGCCAGTGCTGACAAGAGGGAGGAGGAGATGCTCTCCTTTGGCGGATACAGCCTTTTCCCAACAGGCAGAGGACAGGACAGAGTTCCTGAGTCTGACATTTTCCGTCACTGAAGTGAATGGTCTAACACTGGGGCATTCTACAGCATAGTGGTGTCAGTGACAGCACCCTCTTTTTCACGTATGGTGTATTTATCTTTGGTTTGGTTTTTATTTAATGAGTGAACCCCCAGCACTCGCAAGGAAAAAGCAGATACATGAGCTGAGGAGGAGGGTTTGGACAGTGAACACCACACTTCACTCATCACATAAGAGCCTAGTTCAGCTGTGGTGACACGCACCAGGTTCCCACCCAAATGTGCTGATCTGTCTCTGAGCTGCACGGAAATGTTGGGGTCCTGTTCCCTCGTGATGGACAAAAGAAGAAACAGGGAAGGACTGGTGGGCTGATGAGAAAGTAATATACTTACAGGGTAGGAGGTGCAATACATATGTGTGTCCTGATGGATGCCTTGAGGATAAGGGCTTGCTTTTTCATCTCCCAAGGTCTGTGGCCCTAGTTGTAGCCAGGATTCCTGCTCCCCAGAAATTAGGTAAGGAAAATGCCATTAAGTTTGGGTTTGTTTCTCTCTGATGGCACATGGGACTCTTCACAAAGGACTGACCTATTAAAAGAATCTGAAAACCAAGGAAGCTAAGAATAGTCACTTGGGAGAGCATCCTCAGGCTTGAGGCAGAGCTTACAGGTAGATAGAGCAGGCAGCTGCAGTGAGGAAAGGCCGTGCTGCTGGGGAAGACTTCACCCAAGAAGCATAAGACATGAATGGAACAGAAGTCTTGCCCCCAGAGGCTGCTCGGTTTGCCCTTCTCAGGAGCCCTTGCCACCTGCAAATCAAGTCCCTCACCAAACAGCTGCACCAAGAAAAACACACATGAAAACTGAGAGACTCCTGCTGTCTTATTTTCTGCCAGACCTCCATTACCACACTCATCAGAATAAAGTGTTTTAGTGTAAAACTTCAGTTATTCTTATTTCACACGTACTGCCATTTGTACTAGACAGACCCAATCAGTATGTTATTTTCCTATTAGCTATTTATAACAGCATTTCTCTGTTATAAATAGCTAAATTTCTTGTCAGTTTTACTCCATGCTTAGATTGAAGCATTTTACTAATTTCTCAGGTTGTATGTATGCATTGTATACATGAAATCCTTTTGGGGTTATTACATACATAGATCTACTCTGGGGATTGAAGAATGAATTTAACAGCTGCAGTCCTATTGCCAGAATGCTTTTTTGTCTAGCCCTGGTTATATTCCAACATTTACACACAGGCTTTGCTCAGGGTAGATATCAGCAGCTGTTGTGTGATGCACAACTGGTTGCACTTGCACCAAATCTGCAGATGAGACTGAACTGTGCTAAAGCCATTCTACTGATCTCCAGAGCTGGGGAGTTGATGGTGAGCATCCATCTGCACACACACATCCAGGTAAACACTGTGGGTAGCTGCCAGGTTTGAAATGGAAAATGGATTTAATACTGTGGGTAGCTCTTGCGTTTCCCCATCGGGTTTGTCTGGGCAGCAGGAGTGAAGGTGATGGGGACCATGCGGTTGTTTCCTTCAGCTGGAGGCTCCGGGGTCCTGTCGTATTAGAGAGCTCCTGTAAGACAAGTACATGTTTCTTGCTTAAGGCCAGAGTCTGGCTTTGCCTGGGGCCGTTGCTTAGAGGTGGAAGGTGTTATAGTATATGAGTTAATAGGGAGGAAAAAAGGCAAATTAATAATGAAGTAGACTGAATTTTAACAGCATTTCTGCTCTGTTCCTCTCTCAGAGGATTAAAAAGATGGTACTGAGATGGTTTGTTAAACAAATCTGTTCAGCTCCTGACCTTCACTGCTGCTGAACAATTTTCTTCTGCTGTAACCAGCTCTCTCATTTGCAGAGAGAAAAATAAAAAATGTGTGCAGCAAGTTATAAAACAGGGCGCATTGTTTGAAGGAGGCACGTGCACTTTGTGACACTCACAGCTGACCTTGAAGTGCGTGATACAGGACAAACGTAGCTGCGGGGAAGCTTACAGCTAGTCCTGCCTTGGTCACAGTCAGTGCAAGTCGTGTTGGAATGCCTTCCAAGGCACTGTTTGGCTTGAAACAGCTTCGTTTTTTAGAGTCACTTTGAATTTTCCTTTTTTCATTTTAGACTTTGGTTGATCTTCCAAAGTGTAGCACAATATTAAAAGGATTTTCTGCCTGCCTTCTCCCCCCTCCCCTCCCCACCAGCTATTCTCTTTTCCATTACCGGCTCTGGGTTGTTGCAGTACTAGTATATACTCTTTAAAAAAAGCTAGCAGTTGGCTCAGCCAGGCTCTGATCTTTTCCATTATTAGAGTGTTTAAAGTCACTATCAGCTGTAACAGAATAGTAGGGGAGGAGGTTATCTTATGGCCCTTTTGTGAAGCCTAAGATAATAAATTCAAAACCTGCAGATAGCAGCTCCCATGCAGGATTACACAAGTAATAAAAAGGGTTGGGAATTCTAAATGAATAGTCAAACAGGTCAAAATGTGGATGTGAAGGAAAATATCTGATGAAACCCCAGCTTTTGCCACACTTCGTTTCTGTAGAAATAACAAGTTTTTTTTCTGAATTAACTTTAAAAGCGAATTCAGTATAAACGTTGAGAGTAATACATAGATTTTCAGGTGCCCTGAATCAGATTGCTATTAATATAAATTTTGAAATAATTTCCAAATCACAATAAACAGTAATAAATGTTCTATTGGACATGAAAAGGGATGTATCGATCCCCGCACTTCCATTAACGCAGCCTGGTAGTTGGTGTGTGTCTATTCCCAGCCACAGGAGGCCAAAATACCCCTGAGTCTCCATCTTGGGATGGCTGTGTTCTGTTCTCCAAGCTCCTTCTGCTACAACAAATGCATGTGTGTGGTTTAGCCTATGATAATTCATTAAAACTTATAAAACCACCTCATATATTAGCTAAATTCACAATAGTGAGTCTTCATAACTTGCATCTTTTCCATAGCCTGTTCCCCTCACCCCTCATAATGTCCTTATTACTTGCTAGTGCATCATAAAGGCCACAGTCCTGCTAACTGGTTCTTATATGCTTAACGACACACCTGGACTTCATGTGGACCTGCCTACAAATGTGTACTCAGATTGTATGGTTACAGTATGAGGACTTTCATGGACGTCTACACACTATCACTGTGCATTGCACAACTGCAAAGAAAAGATCTCCAAGGTATATGTATACAGAACAGACCTTTTCTAGAATAAACTTTATTTGGGATCTCCTCAGTGCTAGCCTGTGGTTTATGCAGGTGTAAAACTGGATTCTTTCCTAGCATCTGAACTACGTTTCAGGGTCACTCTGTAGTATTTAATAGTGTGAATTCAATTTTAGGGTTTGAAGTACCAGACCTGAGACGCTGCCTTCACATGCTGTACACAGAATTAGTACAATTTCTCTCTGCCAGTTTAAACCATAATAATTTTGAAGGGGTAGCTTTGTCCCATCAGATGTGCTGCTGGATCAGGCAGCTGTCTTCATGTAGCTGACACAGAGCCAGCTGAACACTGTACGGCATGGTCAGGCGAATCAAAAGGACATGTCGTTGTGTCCTTGCACCTAGATATCATATTTGTACCACAAGTTGATCTAAAGCAAGCTGATCTGGTATTAACAGACGAGAAGCCAAGGATGCAGTTAGAAGTGACTTTTAAAAATGGGAGATTTTTTTGGAAGCCTGGAGATGGGACCAAAATATGGGTCTGCTTTAGAAGCTGAGGAAGACGCCTCTTTTCCCACCCTGAGGACTGGGTGCCTTAAACTGATATATAAGCACTCCTGGTAGAGTTCCCAGCTATTCCCCTAGGCTGCCGCTGAAGACAGCTCTGGCCACAGCTCTGGGAACGCTCCAGTAGGATGGGGAGCCCAAAAAAGTGGGCTACAAAAAAGCTTTTTAGTCAACAAAATAAAAGGGCAACAGAATAAAACTAAGAAAATCCTTTCACAATTAAAAACTGTAGTAAAAACAAGGATTACAAGGACCGTGTTAAAATCCAGTTGTATTATTGGGCTTTAGAGAGTTAAACATTTTATTTTAGACATGAATAGCATAATAAATAAACCTTTTAAAAGTGAATACTTTTACCACTTCTGTAGATATGCTGAAATTAGTTCTTTTGTTATATCTCTAAGCACTTTTTCAGCAAATCCATCCTACATCAAAGTGGCTGTGATCTTCTCCATTATCTAAATAAAATGGACACCAGATTGAATCCTGAAGTGGCATCTTTGATGGCTCTTTCAACAGTTCTCAAAGGCATATGTTACTTATCCCTGCTGGGGGGACAGTGCAGGGAGGATGCCAGTGGCGTACGATGTGTATATTGACCCAAATTTGAGCAGTTGTGTTGCTAGCTAAAGGCTGAATCCGAGCAGTCTCAAAGGGAATCAAAGGTACCAGAAAAAGTCAGTGAAATTGTGATGTTGGAGGTATATTTGAAATGGAAGTGAATTAATAAATTGTAGGATTATCAAAACTTACTGATTTAATGAATGTACAGACGATTTAATTTATTTTTATATATATATATATGGAAGTTGGACTTCATAATCCTGATGGCTTACTTCCAACTTGATATATTCTATGATTCTATGTTACTCACTTTTTGTTATATGATGCCCAGTATCAGTGATTTCAACAAAATAAGGTGTTCTATTATTGACTGGCATGCTCTGCTAGAGGTTTAGCTGAAATTTCTTTTGCACATAACAAAATATATTAAATAACAGCCTGGTTTATTAAAGATTTTGCAGTGAGTTTAGTTTATGTTAATCAAAAATACTGCTGCTACAGAGCACCAATAGTGGTTTTGAAGTGTAATTTGCTTAAGTGTGTTTAAATGTTTTTGCAGCAGTCTTGGAACAGTTTGAACTATATTTATGATGTTTCAGGTATGGTAGTTTTAATGGACTTGCACTTTACCGATTTTCCGAATAAAGTCCAAGAATGCCTTGGATTATTCCTTCTTTTTTTTGCACTGAAAATCCGTAAAGCTTAAAAATGGTGGGAGACATGACAAGAATGGTGATGTGTCATCATTTCTTGTTTTCTCACTATTGTCTGACTGTCTTTTCAAGAGTAAAACCTCATTTCTTTCTCAACTTTTTTCCTTCTTCTGCCCATCCCAAACTGGTTTTACTTCCATGTTTAAAGTCCTTCACTTTTTATTTGGGGAAAAAAGAATTCCTACAGGAAAATCTTCTTATGAAGACAGGCTGAGAGAGTTGGGGTTGTTCAGCCTGGAGAAGAGAAGGCTCCGGGGACACCTCACAGCAGCCGTCCAGCACCTAAAGAAGCCTACAGGAAAGGTGGGGAGGGACTTTTTACAAGGGCATGTAGTGACTGGACAAGGGGGAATGGCTTTAAACTGAAAAAGCATAAATTTAGATTAGCTATTAGGAAGAAATTCTTCCCTGTGAGGGTGGTGAGGCACTGGCACAGGTTGCCCAGAGCAGCTGTGGATGCCCCATCCCTGGCAGTGCTCAAGGCCAGGCTGGACGGGGCTTTGAGCAACCTGGTCTGGTGGGAGGTGTCCCTGGCCATGGCAGGGGGGTTGGGACTCAATGATCTTTAAGGTCCCTTCCAACCCAAACCATTCTCTGGTTCTCTGAAACCTTCCCCTCTTCCTGTCCCAAAATTTTCTTCACTTACTTTATACATAGGATTCTTTGTATAGAAATTAGTAAATATGTATATGTAAATGAGAGAAGAAAAACAAACAAACAATCAATGAGCTAACTTTTGATCAACGTAAGTTAAAATACTTGAATTAGTTACACTGACATCATGCATTGTGGAAAGTTTGAATACAGAGTTGTGTCTTTGATAGAAATAGCTTCAGCATCAATGAAGTCACAACAGCTTGCTTTGGCTTAGGTACTAGACTTGTAGTCTCCGGGCGATATCCCAGTTTTCTAATGAAAAATAAATCCTATATATCTTTGGGGCTTCTTTTAAAGGCCTTTGAAGACTGCAAAAATACCGCTTGCTTCCGTGGACTTGACTTTCTTACTGCTCAGCATTTCTCACCAAATCCCACCACAAATGTCAGTGCAAGTCTGCCACAGATTTGCCAGTGGCCTTGATCTGCATAAAACAGTGTCAAGTGAGAGTAGCTGAAATTAAGAGTTGGAACAACATTGTGTACTGATAGCAAAAAGATGAGTGAATCACACTTTCTCTGGACAGCATCAGTACTGCAATATTATGTGAGTTTTCTGCAAGACAGTTATTAGGTAAATATGCATTTTTTACAAATTGAACTTAGGATACACCAAAAAGATCAGGCACCCACAGTCTCAAGATGCAGCAATATTCATTAACATTAAATCCTATATAGAAAAACTATTATTGATTTTTACTAAAGCAAATTTTTTTATTGTCAGAGTTGCACATTAAAGATATATGAAAACAAATCCATACTAGCTAGCTAATTCCAAACTGAATTCTGAAGTAAGATCTCTGGAACATTTTCTAAGGTATCTAACTTTCTTTTTTAAATAGTAGCCTCAATTTCTCTGAGTTGTGAAAAAAAATTGCGTAATTACCAAAGGTCATACTAAAGGTTAATGGGAAAAAGCATGTATTTAAGCTCCATTATCCAATGGATAGTTGTCCAGAATCCAGTATTTTACATTAGACAAAGCTTGATGCTTCTCCATGAGCAAGGAAGAATAATCTGAAGTTTTAGAAGTAACAAGCACTCCCTTGCTCACGTTACAAGTTTTTTATCTCAGAGTTATCTGTGCAAGTAGTCATGGGGATGCTAGGATCAGACAACTAGTTTCCTACAAGAACAGGTATAGGTAAAAAACCTCTAAACAAATTAAAACCCAGAAAACCAAATCCACAGAAAAAATTAGTCCTCAGTTAATTTTCAGGTTCTTTAAAGGATCTTGGCGTCATTACAAGTGAAAAAATAGCCTGACTGTGAAAAGATCCATTTCATACTGCATTTGTTTCCCAAAAACAAAGTTCTGCAGCAACATGTTAAATAATTCTTACTAGCAGATGCAAAATATGATATTCAGCTAGTTTTATCATCTTCAATCCAAAGAGAAAAAGGTCCACTCTGCATTTACCTAGGGCAGAGACAGAACATGCGAAATTTATAATGCTTACAATGCTTCCATACCTTGCATTACAATCCAACTTGAATGAAATTGCCTTGTGTTTTGTCTACTAAACCTAAAATTAATTTAGCTGCAGCATTGTGGGTTTAAAAAAAAGAAGTATCAAGAAACAGCCCCTGGTTCGAGATCTTCTCATGCATTTTGAGTAAAATCTGATTTGACTGAAGTCAGTAACTACTCATTGTGAAACAAGGCACACTTTTACCTCCAGTGTCTTCACATCTGTGTAATAACAAGACTCATCCTAGCTGTCAGTGAAGAAGGAAAAATGTATGAAAACCAGCCAAAGAAGCTTGGTCTTCTCTCTCTTGCTGGCAGTGCCTTTCTACTATCTCCACGTTTAACTGAATGCAGGCTTTCATTCCATAGCAGCTTCTTTACATTTATCAGTGTGTATATGATGCACGTGATCACTTCTAGCATTTGCCACTTACTTTCCATTTGTTTTTAATTCAACAAACTCCGCCATTGTCACACTATAGTTACCTTCATTCCAGATACTGAAACTTATAACCCATTCCTCATTTCTAAGTAGGTTCTATGCCTTAGAAATAAGGCATATTATTTCCCTGCAGAAAGACTTGTTCCTGCAGTTAGTGGAAGGGAGGGGGATTATTTCCCATAGAGACTGTGCTTTACATTGCTCTGCTCTAACCATGGTAATATATATAAGGAATTATATATACCTCTAACAAGGCATATATGTGTCTGAAAGTTGGCTGATGAGGGTATTACTCCATTAAGGACTTCTGACAGCAAGATACAAAGTTCTACGAGTATAATGCAATTGGAATATTTCACTTAGCTTGAGCTGTTACAGATTTTTCACTGATATCCAGAAGCTTGGCAGCTTTATTCTGAGAGCTATTTACAGTTCCTAAAGTGTAAAAGAGATTATTTTATTGTATACTTTGATATATTTTCCTTATTACGTACTCCCTGGAATTACTTTTCTGTTAAGACACACTGAAAAGTAATAAGAATGTAAATATCATTTTCTTAGCGCATTTTTCTGATGATTTTGGTATAACCAATTTGTGCTGACATAAATACCGGGTTAATAATAATAAGGATATGAAGTTTCACAGTGTTATATTGCTCTGTGTGTAAAAAGACCTGTGTGTCCCAATTAAAAATAATTCAGCTTCTCTGGCCTTTATTGTCAAAGAATTCTCCAGGGCTTGTCAGATAACCCTTTTTTTTTTTTGCCTTAAATCTCCCTTGCTCTCCACTTTCAGTAACTTTTGCCAGCTGGTGAAGCTTGAGCCCTCTGCAACAGGGCGTCCGTCCCTCCCGTGTTAGCTAGGCTCTCTGCAAGCTGAACGGGATGCCCACTGTTATCAGGGAGTGCTGGGAGCAGGATGACAGGCTTCCTTCCCCACTGCATGTGCCTTCACAGCAGCCAATGCACAGCTGCACTGCCTGTGTCTATGCCAGAGGGTGGGTTTTTAGCTCCTTTTGTAGGCATTATCAATATTATTTACTGAAGGAGTTGTCTGGGGAATAATGACTTAGCTGTGCAGCACATGCAGGAAAGGGAATACAGATACTCTTGAAGGTGAAGATACCTTCTGTTAAATAATGGTGAAAAACACCTTGCCTGGCTTTCATGCCATGTCTTAGAAAAGACAGTAAAGATGCCTCACATGTTCCTCCTTAATGTCATTTTCAGTTGCCCATTCCTGTGACAATACACAGTTGTTAAGGCTGATTTTCTTATGCATCATCTCTCACTCAATTTTGAAGTGTCAACAAAGGCGGAATAGACATTCTAGTAAAACTGAAGAGCTTAATTTTTGTGTCTTGTTTTCAACCTGTTACCTAACAGTTTCATTTGGTGCTGAGTGGTTCTGTTATTGTGAGAAACAGTGAATAATCTTTCCTTATTCACCATGTCTGCATCATTTTAAAATTATATACTTAAGACTATTATTTTATATTCATAGTTTCATGTAATGTTGCTTTAACATTTTTAGTATTATGTCCTTCCTCAGTCTTCTCTTTTCCACTTGAAAGTCCTAGTCTGTTTTGGGGTTTGTTATTTTGATTTCAGGTGTGTGGTCATCCAGGTTTACTTTCTTTGAAATTTTTCAAATATTCCTATATTACAGTAGGGATCACCACCTGTAGATTTATACTTACCTGTTTCAAACCAATTCTTAATGACTCCAAGTCATTAGAGTTATTGATGATAACTAGCGCTTGTCAGTCTAAAATGTCTGAATAGAGCTACCTTTTCCCCGTGTTTGTTACTTTGCACTAATGCCATCAAAGCCAGGACACCAGTGTAGCAGGAGAGCAGCTATGAGTCTGGGTAGTAACTCCAGTCTTTACCCAGTTTGGCTGTCCAAAGCAGAGGTAAAGGTTCAGGGACTGGGAAATCAGACACAGAAATTCCCATCTCTTTAGGCACCCTGCCTCTCCCAGCAGACACTACCACCTGTGTTCTGCAGAGACCCTGGCAGGGGTGGAGCAGGATGGTACGAATACCACCCTGCAAAATGGCCTGAAACTGCCCAGCTGACCTACATGCTGAAGTAGCTGATATCCTCTGTGGGCCTCTGGGCTGGAGTTGCTCTCAGAGTAGAAAGATAGGGTGGGCTGCACTCTGCATAGGGGACATCCTGGTTAAGAAGAAGGTAGGGAGAGTAAATAAATAAAAACCCAACAACCAAACAAGTTAGGGTAGGAACTAGGTAGAGGGATGGGTGGGTTGGTAGGTCCTACAGAGTGGACGCAAAAGCCCACGCCTGTTATCTGCACAGAGAGAAATCCAAACAGGTTAGGCACAACGAGCTCCGCTTGTGACATTAGCCCCTGGGGTCTTCTGGCAACGTATCTGTAGGTCACCGCTGACATGGGCTTTGGAGCATGAACTAGCCCTCCATCCTCCACGGTCACATGCATGCAGGTTAACTTGCAGATAGGTCTGTGGAAAGCATTCGAGTGTCCCAGCAGGACTCAGCTACGAAAGTGCCGCTGAGAGTGGCACTGCTGATTTTGTTGTGGGAACACAAACAATTCCCATTCAGCTCTCTGAAAAACAGACATGGAAAACACAGCAGGAATGAATGGTTGAAATTATTTTAGGTCCCTGGAGCTCCATCTCACAGGTAAGAATGCATCCGCTCTCTGTTTCATGTAGGCTGTACTATATAAACAGTATAGAAAAGAGTATATAAAGTTATAAAAGTTTTATATAAACTTCAGACTACGTAGCTATCATAGACTTGGCTGTTAAGTCTAATGTTTCTGTGGGAACACCGTGATTCACTGGAAAGACAGGTGGTGCTCCTTCTAATTTGAGTATCTGTGTGAGCCCATAGGCACCACAAAGTGCACATCTTGTCTGTGGGCTCCACTCCCATTTTGGCAATGCATTATGTCTACAGCCAGCAATGGCATCTGTCATACTGCATCTTATGCTGAGTGTAGGTGACACTGGGTAGGGTTATCTTCATGACATGGCTGGTAATAGATAGCCTTGCTCTTCCAAAGTGGTTATCAAAGATTCTCACTTTTTTTCCATGGTGTCTTACTACCCATTTCTTGGCCAGGCAATCCAAAGTCCTCCTTCCACCCTGCGTCTCCCTGTGCAGCAACCTCTATTGCCAGGAGGAATCATGCTGAAGTAGAAATACAATCAGCTCTTCACAGCTTGTGACAGTGGTCCTGCACACAGAAAGGTTTTTCAGTCCGTTGCAGTCATGTTTCCAGCCGGATACAATCCCATTGCAGTGTGATTTTAACCTAGAGATGTTGCAGGGTGGATGCCTCTGCAAAGAAATTGTGTTCCAGCTGGAATTTTGTCCCATGCTTTAGAGTATTGTAAAGCTTTGAGGTAAGGGTGTTCTGGGCTCCTGCTCAGGTAGAAGGCTGAGAACTGTTGCCACCTGTAAAATGCTGGGCTGCAAGAACGAGGGGCTGAGGTTCTCACTCAAGTGCCCAACCTAACCTTCACCTTTACTCCCCATGCTTTCTACTCTTTGCTTCCACTGCATTTCATGGTTAGAAAAAAGAGCCACGGGAATACCAAAGTCCTACACTGCCGAGGGCAACATACGTCACATGGGAAGTATGGAAGGCAGTAAGCAAGCTGGAAGGTGGATGTGACAGGCTGGTGGGAAGTTGCTGTTAGGGCTGCGGCGTGACCACCGCTGGTGTGCTGACACTCAGCCTGTGCAAATCCAGCTGGAAACATCTCAGTGCTCACCTACAATAGCACCATGGTAATGCAGATATAGCAGCTTTCATGGGAGCTGCATCAGACTCGTGCTTTGTGTAAGTGTGAGCTGAAGCTTTTAAAAATAGTAACAGAAAACGTTTTAAGAGCATAAATAAGTAATGGAGTAGATGAGTTAATAGAAACACTATCAGTATAAATGGTAGGAGAGCCGATTTAGGCACTTACTTGTGCTCCAAATTCACAGAATCATAGGATGTTTTTCATTGGAGGGGACTTTAAAGATCATCTAGTTGCAACCCCACTGCCATGGGCAAGGACACCTTCCACCAGACCAGGTTGCTCAAATTAAATCGTGGCTTTGCTTATGTGCATGAAATTAAATGTGTGCACAAGTTGTTGTTAAAAGACTGGACGTTGACACTTAAATCTGTCCACATATTCTGTTTTCAGGTAAAACTCAGTACAACTGAACTAGTACAGAATTTCATGGACTCCATTAGCCTGTCAGCAAGAGATCTGTGTGAATTGCTGTAAGTCAGTGGCAGTTCCAGTCAGACCTCAAGACTGTAACTGAGATTTAAATACTATCTGTGATAACAGTGTTCATGGTTTGTGTAGGCTGTCTGCAGGGGAGGAGAAGTCCAGGCTAATAGGAGGGGAATTTTATCTTTGCTTGGAAAACATAATAATTCTTCAAGCCTCATGTTTACTGAAATGCAGGTCAAAATGAAGCAAGTCACTAAAAGCACAAAATGTGACTCGCTAGGGGTAGAAGGCAATAGAGGTTTACTTCTGTTGAAAGCCCCTGAAAAAGAAAAGCAAATCTAAAACCAACTCAGAGCATCACTAGGCAATGACTTAGATAATGCTATACAGCATCCTCTCAGCTCATGCTTTTTGTGCAAGTCTGCTGTGTGCTTCAGCCTGAAGGCAAAAGAAGCAGCTTTCATTCACCCCTCCTACACTGTGTGGGACTGTAAAATGACAGCCCTTGAAAGTAATCATTATTATGACATAACAAAAGGGTTGTTTTTTTAGAAAAAGGAAAGCAGCCATTAACAACTTACTCAAGTTGATATTTCTGCTGTTTTCATTTAAGTGTTACCTCCTCTACGGCAAATATACAAATTCTTGAATTAAAAAAATCTTTAAAGTGCAAGTTTTATACCACACAGTTTTTTTTTGTTTGGGTTTTTTTTTTTGACTGAACTCTTTCCCCACTTGCTGGAAGACTGAAATCAGTTGGTGTAAATGTCTAGGATGAAAAAGCACAGCTTGTTCCCATTCTACAATTCTGATCATCTAACATCCACATTTAATAAAATATACACTTTATTTAATGGAAGGCTTGATTTTTTTAAAAAAAAGTATTTAAGTTTACTTTGAATTCAGGCAATAGAAACTGCCTTGGTTTATTAGAATAAAAGTGAGGAAGTGTTTTGCTTGGAAGAAATTTTGCATCAGGTTTTGTTAAAAACGTAAAAGCTTTTTGTATTTCTCATGCAACTAAGGAATGACAACTATAGATCTAAGATCTCTTCTAATGTGTATTTATTATCTACTTATATTTAAAAATTGCTTTAAACCTTGAGATTTTTGGATTTTACATTTTACAAAATGTTTCCCAGAAAATCCTGACTTGGAGTACAGGCCATGTTTTGATACTTACTTGAATTAGTCAGTGCAATTAAATTGCTAATTAACACGAGAAAAGGGGCAACAATTTATCACCCACTAGAGATTTGCCCACATGTATACCAATTCACAGTTCAGCTTTACAAGGTTTTTACTGTAACTAAAGCCTCAGTTTCACAATTCATTTTCAGTAAAGCCCTTGACCATGCTTTAGATTTTAAATGATTGCCAAACAGCTGCTAATACCAGTGGAACCTAATTGTATAGATAAATCCTTTCCTGAACAGGGTTGTACCTAATCACTTGTTTTGAAACTTTGCAGAACAAAGGCTCAGATCAGAGTAACTTGCATAAATCTTGCTTTTACTGTTCTCAGCAGCTTAATCTGATTTCAGTTATTTTATCTCACTTTAAGTGTACATACACATTTGTTGAAAATAAGAGTACATCCAATATGGAGAACGATGATATAGCTCTCAAATTCCCATGACCCCAACACCATGTTCCCAGTTTTGAACATTTTAAATCATCTGCCTTGTTAGCAAAGTGTCTTTATTCCCACTGAAGTCCTTATGAACCAGGTGTAGGAACCTGTAGGTACCTTTCATCACACTCGACTCAACACAGTTCTACAGGTCCATTTTTCTTGAAAACTGTTTCAGGTAATGTTGATCATGCCTCCAGAAGGAGGTCAGTGCATCACACATGCTGTGTCCTCTCCATTTGCCTAACAGTATGCAGTGGCTGCACCAGCCCTCTTGGGAGATCCTCCACTGAGCATCAGAAGGGGTTACTCAGAGTATCCACTACCTAAAGATGTCCTTCATCCCTGCTGTCTCTGATTTAGCTCAACATTAGCAAAAGTAGCTTGGGAAAATTTGTAAACTTCAAAGTTCCTCTGAGTTTAATTTTTCTCTGTACCTCCTTGTTATGTATGTGAGGTTTTGGCTCATATATATGTGTGTATATATATATATATATATATATATATGGCTGTATTGGATGACTACAGCTAAGCTGGAACTCTGCACATCTTCTAAAATTCATAATCAGCTGGATGGTTTCCTGAGGAAAATCACAGTCCATAGGAAATCTGACAAAAGTTGTGATCCTGGTATATTGGTATGATTTGCTAACCTAATGGTTTTTTACTTATATTTCACTGCTTCAGAGAAGTTATCATAAGGGGCAGATTTTTTATTTTTAAAGGGAGGCCTCACCTTTAAAAATAAATAAATGAATTTGGGTTCACTTTTCTCTTTACCTGTACTATAAGTACTGAACTAATTACTAAACATGCTTATCTTCCTCTTATTTTGCCTTAAAGTTATTTCAATTTACCTATAGTTCTTTCTTATAATTAATGACAGCTTTGCAGAAAAATCAAACAGGAAAAATTTTAGCAAAATTTTGCATTGTGCACCTGTTGTGGAGGAGGATAGAGATTTAATTCTGGATGGGTGAACAGGGAGTTATGTTAATTTAATATTAAGTTCCATTTACATGACAATGCTGTTGGTCCTCAGATTACCCAGTGCTTGACAAAGACAGAGCAAGAAAAGTGCCTTCTGCTTCAAAGATCTATTAAAAAATACTTTAAGCTGAGTGTCAGCAGACACTGCCTGTCCTGCCCAACAGATGACTACAGACTGGGGCAGTTCTTTAATTTCCTGTCCTGGGAGAAGATCATTAGCAGTAAAGAGTTTTAAGTTTGCCAAGGATTAAAAGCAAGGCAAGGACATTGGACAGTAAATTCAGCCCTCCAAACCTTTAAGTTTTCCTACGTAGGTTACTCTTAAATTGCTATTTACAAATGGAACTTCACTCAAGCAAGGCATCTGCACTTACGTTCCTGAGAAACCCTTAGGTGTCCTGCTGTGCATTATATGAACTAGATCTCTGTGCTGACTTTGTCAAATACTTCCACCGATTTATTTATTCATTCATTAATTCTCTCCTCTGTTTTAAAAGATTCCCTGTGTGACAAGTAGTGACAGGCAGGCAGAAAGACTGGAGTCTTCCATTTGCCCCTGTAAGAGGCATGATGCAATGAGTAGATGAGTTTCTAGTCTTGAGCTTTTTTGCCTTATGTCAGATCTCTGAGGTTAAGTACTTGAGGTCAGAGGGTCTGTTTCCAGGTAGGCAGATGCAATTCCATTGATTTCATACCATCAGCCACACCTGCATTTTGATTCTGAGAATACAAGCGCTAACTCTGATTAGATGAGATGTCAATTGAGATGTGGACAGCCATATTCAGGAAACCAACTTGATATGATTCATTTTATGAAGGAAATTGAACTCAAATAGGGAATTTCAGGCATTTTGAGAGAAGCTGCATTTGAACAAGTGAGTAGGAAATAAAAGGCAGGCTGAAAGCCTCTGCCAGGGACACCCCTTGCCAGGTAGAGGCAAGGGCCAATCGCTCTGCCGAGGAAGGGGAGCTGAGCTGAGGTTCACATCAAGGCAGGCAGAGGCAGTGCTGTCACCATCCAGGGCTGTCCCACCGCACCTGAGCCAGAAGTGTACAACAGGCCTATGACAGCAACCAGCGCCAGACACAGACCAGAATTCACCCAGTACATTCACAGTAATAAGGCAAGACCAAGGTGA
The DNA here is from genome assembly GCA_035590215.1 of Microhierax caerulescens. Classification (NCBI taxonomy): domain Eukaryota; kingdom Metazoa; phylum Chordata; class Aves; order Falconiformes; family Falconidae; genus Microhierax; species Microhierax caerulescens. The sequence continues at coordinate 25,243,404 of JAVJGJ010000014.1, read as the reverse complement.
AGCCAAAAGTCAATACAGAGGTTCAGGATAAGAATCATGATCAGAGAGTCATAAGATGGGGCACAGTCATAGCTGCAAAGTAACCAAAGCGCAGCTTAAGCGAGGAGCAAGCACAAGAGCTTCAGCTCCAAAGCAGCTCCCAGGAGAAGGAGAGAAAGCCCCCTCTGAGGCCTTTCCAGGTCTTGCTGCACAGCAGCTATCATTGATGATCTGGCCCGGAGCATGGACATCTAAACTCCTAGAAGGGGAAGACTGTGCTCCAGACCCTGAACACTTCCATCATCTTCTGGCCCAGTGATGCAGGATGCCAAACAAATGGACTGGAGCTCCTGGATGTGAATGAACATCCTGCCTATGTACTGACTCCATACTGGAGCAAGACCTGAGTGTGCTTCAGTCCCTTTCCTTCATGGGCTCGCTGAATGAGCGTCAGCCCACTGGTTGCAGTTGAACCATGATGTACTGCTAATGAGATAAGTAGATATTTACTAGGCTTTCTTTTTTTTTTTTCAGTAAATCTCATATTTGAGAAAAAAAAACAACAAACACACAAAAAAAAGACCCAAAAAACCCCACCAAAACAACCACAGCAGTGTTGGAACAGCTGCAATTGTGATAAATTTACCCTGGATTTGCTAAGTTTTGGTCACAGTGAAAATGGTAATAATGCTAGAGATGTCAAAATAGTTAATTCTTACATTTTCTAAAACATCTTTATATGCACTTCCAAAATCCCTTCATTTCAGACACTAAATAGAAACAAAGACACAGTGGGCCAGCTTGGCAATGTTGTCAAGGAAAAAGTGATCCCTTTTTATTCATTAAGAAAAGAATTCATACAGTCTGATGAGGGTGGATGAAAGTAATTTCTTTTGATTTACAATATCCTATCTGCCATGTTCTAAGGTATTCTGAGTAACTATAATACATATTTAAATGTGTGCTGAACCAAGGCCAACACGCAGCCTTGTGATGGAGACACTGGCAGAATAGGGTATGTGGATTATGCCCACGTACGGCCAGGGTGTGAGCTCAGGCACTTGCACTCTGCTCATCTGCTCACTCCCTGGCTCTGTTTTGGAGTCCTTCAGTCAGCTCTCCAGAATGTTCTGCTACAGCAAGCAATACTATAGGCAATATGGATGTGGGCCAGCCGGTGCCACCTGGCCCTGTAGCTGCACAGTGGTCCATATCCTCTTTTGTTTCTGAGTATGGATGTTGTTGGAGGTTACTGTCTCAGGAGAGACAGTGAGATGTTTCAACATCTTGTCCTTCCTGTGTTCCCAGACTCATTCCGGCTGTTCTGGATTCCTGCTCATCTCACAAGTGTGGACTTCTACCTTTAAAAGGCTTGCACTGCTTAGCCATGTGCACCCATTTGGCTGTCCATGTGCACCCATTTGGCTGTCCCTCAAAAGTGTGCCTGTGGAGGCAGATGCCACTTTCATTCATTTCACAGCTCCTCCGGGAAACATACTTTCCCTTATTCTCCCACTAAGGCTGAGTGACTATCTATGCATTCCTAGCCAAGGACAGCTTTGGCAGAATGGCTTTCAGACACCCCAGAGCAGAACACATCGGACAGTCTGGTGGGAGCTGTTAGAGGTAATTAAACTTGTTGACATTAAGAATGAACTACCCAGACATCTTCTCCTTCTACTTTCTCCCTGCCCCTGCCCTTCAACTTGTTTTACTCCTGTGGCTTTGTCTCTTTTTTCTCTGTCAAGCACCTGAGAATGAATTATTCTACTCTAAATTTAATAGTTTGGGTTTTCTTGTTTTTATTTTGGTGAGGGGACTTTTTCAATAGTTTGGTTTGGCACTCAAATGGAGAATTTAATTATTCTTATACCCTTAATCCAGATGGCTTTGTTGCACATATGCGATTGTGAATGAGCAAGATAGTCAGGAGACAAAAAATTAATAGTGTGAAATATTCAGTACATTTTACATGTACTGTTCTTTTGGAAGTAAAATTTACCAGACCAGTCAATGAAATTTAGTTCAATCTACTAAACTATTTTTTCATTGGCTAATGAAATTCCCAGGTCAGAGTGAAGAAGAAAAAAATCTCAGAACACTGGGTCTGAACTATGAGACTGTACAAATAAAACATTTTGTACAATATACACTGAAATACTAGAAGACCAGAGGGAGCTTGGGCAAAATTGTTCTTTCTTGTATTATTGTGCATTTGAGTGACAAACACAAAAATGTCTCTTTTAGCAAAAAAAAAACCCCAAAACCCAAAAAAACAACAGTTTAATTTTAACCACTTCCAGCTATTTGGAATTCAGCACAGGCTTTAACAGTTAAAAATTTTTAGCTTGTCTGAGTCACTCTTTTGTTCTTATTTTCTTCCCTACATAGATTCTCATAAACTGATTTATCCAGCCTTGAACCTCCTCTTTGATAAGTAAAGTAGAGTGAGTTATAAAGCAGAGCTTCCAATTCTTCAATCTTTGTCATGGCTTCCTCCTGAACTCTAAATTTTCACAATCTTCTGGACACCTACAGGAGGAAGCATATTCCCACTACATACAAAACCATAATTTTCTACTCTCATATTGGAAATTTCCTTTGTTTATGTATTGTGGGATTGTTTTAGTCCTTTTGGCAATGTCAGCCTAGGTTTTTATATTCATGTTGCCCAGCGCAATCCTCAAACTCTGACTGCTACCTAGGTTACACTTTCGCCACCTGGATGTATAATCTGCATTTTGTGTTCTTGGATATGAGTTTATATTTATCCCTCTTGCTTTGCATTTTGCCTGAGCACTGCTTAACACCATTTTTATCAGTGACAGAGCCTGTTCACTCTTCCCCATCCTTAACAGTGTGATCTGCCAATCTTATCTCCAATGATGTTATGTTTTCTCCCAGGTCACTGAGAAGAATGTTGCAGACCTCAGAATGAAATCCTGCTCCCTTGAGGCACACACACTCAAAGATTATTCATTTACAGTTATTTTTTGAGATCTATTAACTCACTGGTTTGTAATCCATTTACCAGGTGAAATTTCTCTGTTGTTCTAGTTTGTTAATCAAAATGTATACCATAAGTCAAATATTTTCTTCTCTGTTGATGTTAGATCAATGCTGTTACCTTTATTGACCACCCTTCCCTATTATAAAGAGATACTAATTTAGCTGAACAAGCTCTAGTTTTCATTAAGTCAGTGGGCAGGCATTAACAAAATTAACTTCCCTTAGCTGTGCAGTGAGGACACTCCATAGCAGAGAAAACATCTTTACCTCTCCATCCATTTTCAGCCACCTGAAGAAGTTGGTGCACGTCAGCTTCTCTTATGAGAGTGGGAGGGTATGAAAAAGCCTTACATCCCCAGCTGGAAAAGGACAGAGGGGCTGCCCTGTGCCAGTGGGAGCAGACTCCTGCATCCCTGAATCCCTGCTTTCCAACAGGCAAGAGACCCCGTGATAGATAATAGCTGTACTAGCCCCATCACAACTTTTCTGACTTCTTCCTGCCTTCGCTGCCCTTAAAGCAGCCAACGTGGCAGGGGTCTCCGTGATATAAGCTAGTGATAAGACAGAGATATAAACACCATGCCTGAACATCTCAGGTTCCTCCTGTCCTCCCTTACTCACCTGAAGCACTTGGATGCTGCTACATCTGACAGTGGCAGCAAAACTGCTCCTTTGTCAGTAATACCCATTGTCAGCCTGAAGGTTTTAGGTACAGAGGATGGCTAACAAGCAGAGGAAGAGGATTAAGCTATTATCAAGAGCCCAGAATCTGGTCTGTAGAATTAATACATCTGCTTCAATAGACCAAAGGTCGTTTTGCCTGGCTAGATGCTGTGAGATAATCATGACTTAAATATGCAACCCAGCTGCCTTAAGCAGCATGAGTCACAGACGTTGAATGAGCAGAACTTTTTTTGACCTTGAGGACTACAGAACTCGGTTCTGGACTGTTAATCAATCTTTATTAAAGGCTTATTCTAGTATCTTGCTGTGTGTCCTGATTCAAAACCTGAAGTGTTTAAGGACCAGTTTAAATGTAAGCACATGTGTAGTGCCAGTGCTGTCCATGGGATCTGTCATCCATGCATGAGTGGTCTGCTGGAGCAGAGGGAAAATGTTGAGCTTCTCGTAAGATCAAGTGCATGGCTTCCAGTGAATTGTGAGTTTAATCGTTCTGCAAAATATTTCACTACTGGTACCAATTTCAGGACAGCTATTGATTTCACTACTTTCAAAAGCTTTTCCTACTGCAATTATGACTGTACTGTCTTGTTCATCTGAACATAACATGAAATAGGTATCTGCCAGAACAAGTGTAAGTAGATATAAGAGATTCTCATTACTTTTTCAATTAATTCCCATGTATTATGTGGAAAGTGTATTCTGTTTTAAATATCTTATAATGCAATGACTTGCTAGCGTTTGATTAGCCATATGATATTTTTTTTTACTAAAAAACTACTTGTACATGCCGGCACACTGCACTCTGTTTGTTACTTGCTTACAAGTGATTGTTCCCCAGGAGTGAACACACTGTACTCATTTTTTTTCTTTGGTAATCTTTTTCTTTTGAGATCTCCAGCACTGTAATCCCTTTCTACTTTCTATGGATTAAGTCTTCTTTTCCAGCATGACAGACTTTAAATAACTTAATGACTATATTATAAATAGCCTATATTATAAATAACGATACGTAGTCCTCTGTGAACACTGAGAATGTAAATCAGCATTACTCTTGCTGTTTATAATATCACAAAAACCACACAATTGAATTACAGCCTTATGTTCAGCCATGGACCATGAAATTAGCAGGTAATAGCAATGTACTGAAACTCACACCCTTTAAAAAGGATCAGGATGAGAACTGGTTGAAAACATGTTTTTATAGACCTGCCTTTCACATGCGGCCTGAGTCATTGCTGCATTGCATAGAAGTGAAACAGGTGAAAAGCTGAATCTACATTTGATGTTGGCTGGCTATTAGCTAGTGTAAAGACTCTATATTTGGTCTTTAAACAGTAAATAACAACGTACAACAAACTACCAGGTTGGTCTTTAAACAGTAAATAACAACGTACAACAAACTACCAGGTTATTTCCTATTAAACTTTTTCATTTTTTAAGGTGAGTTTCGCATGTATGTTGTTGACTGTTACTGCTATGTCATTTTGATAGAAAGTTCCTGCAGAGTGGGGTGAGGACTAAATGAGATCAGTTCAGAGGGTGTCAATCTGAGATAATGAATGACCTCCAGGGCAGCGCTCCAGACTTACATAAGGACAACCCTGCACAAGAGCGCAAAGTTATCCTCCTTGTTGTGTCAGGCACTGCCCTGAGCCCTCACAGGGGCAGCCATGGCACCCCTTCACCACACAGCAGCCCAGCTGCTGGGATGGAGCTGCCGGGTGCCCAGCAATGCAAAAGCCATAAGCCCAGAGGGGTGGGAAGCTGGTGCCAACCCCGCCGCTGAGCAAGCCTGGGCAGCAGTCAGGTGTGAGGCATGTATGCAGCCTATGGGCTAGCACTCACTCATGAAACCCAAAACACTGTGTGCATTTTATATTTCACTCCCATGTATTAAAGCAGAAAATTATGAGATCCTGGGCTGAGAGGAGCAGAACTTTGATCGCTTTCCCCTACTGTGATTTTTCAGCTGCGCAGCACCCTGCTAATGGAGGGGACCCTTCACTGACGGTGATGAAGAGTCCAGGTAGCAACTTGTTGGAGTTAAGCACCCACCTGTTAGATAACAGGCTGAGTGTCTAAGCTTGCTTTACTCCTAGAAGTATTCCCTGGTAATGCCTTATTAGTCATATGAATATGAAGAAACTGACTGGGATCTATGTGCAGCTTGCTTGTCTTTGATTAGCACATCCCACTAGAATTCAGCATGGTTTTTATTACTCTCCCTTATCCTTTTGAACTAGGTTCGTTTTCTTAATTTTGCATTGGCCTAATTTACAGTACCTGAGGCCATTGTCATCCTTTCTGTGCACATAGTAGGTGGTATCTAATGAGTTGCTATGAAATCCCTTCCTCCTTTTATCTCTGGAACCTCTGTAAGTGACTTTAAACAAGCTCTATTCATCCCTAGAGCAGGGCTGATCTCTCTCTGTTGTTGTTTTGGGGGTTTTTTGTAGGTCACGGTTACTCCAAAGCTTAATTTGTAGCTACTATTTTTCATATATACCTAAAAAAAAGTGTAGTCAGGGCTTTACTTTAACCTGCTAACATGAACTAATCAAACAACCTCAGTCCTAAACATTAACAGGAATAAAATATTTAATTGCTTTTAAAATAGCTGGGCATGCCATTTACAAAAGCTTTCAGTAACTTCTGCATTCAAAAATTGACCTTTGTAGTTGCTCTCTTGCTTACTCATCTACGCTCCTGTTGTGATTTTAGCTATAGCACTCGGCAGTGCTAGGTTAACGGTTGGACTTGATGATCTTAAAGGCCTTTTCCAACCTAAACAATTACAATGATTCTACATCTCCAAAGTCTGATGGGTGCATGGGTTCACCTAACCTGAAGTTCACAGAAAATGTAAAATGAAAGGACTAGTGAAGGAGGGCTAACATATAAATCTAAGCCAAATTCATGCACACATCTAGAGAGGATAGAACTGAAATTCAAAGGTTAAAAATAATGCTGGGTATTTGACACTTCTATCATTCTTTCTATCCATAACTCTGAAAGCACTTTCTGAATAGTGACTCCTGATGTCTTGAAGGTGAATTTTTCCTCATATGTTAAGCACAAGTACATTGAGGCACTGAGAAGTGACTTGTCCAGGTTCAAACGCTGAGTGACAGATAACAGAATAAGCTACTCTATAAGCTGAATCCCTCCACTGAGTCTGACTGGAGTGGAATTAATTTGCTTCACAGGAGCCCATGTGATGCTTTGGTTTGGATTTTGATTAAAAGTGTCAACACAACAGTGTTTTGGCTATTGCTGAGCAGTTGCCTGCGTAGTGTTGATGCCTTCTTTCCATTCTGTCTGTGAGTAGGCTGGAGGTGGGCTAGAAACTGGCAGGAGGCACAGCCAGGACAGCTGACTGCTGACCTCAACTAACCAAAGAGATATTCCATACCATATGATATTCTGTTCAGCAAGAAATGCTCAGGGAAAGTAGGAGGAAGGGACATGCTTATGGTTATGGCATTTGTTTTCCCAAGGAACTGTTACACATGATGAAGCCCTGCTTTTGTGGAAGTGATTGGAAATCTGCCTGCTGATGGGAAATCGTGAATAAATTCTTGCTTTGCTTTGCTTGTGCAGGCAGCTTTTGCTTTCCCTATTAGACTTTTACCTCAACCCATGAGTCTTCTCGCCTTCCTTCTATTTTATCTATATCCTGCAGGAGAGGGCAGCGAGTGAGCAGCTGTATGGGTGTTTGGCTGTTGGCCAAAGACAACCCACCACAAGTTCTCAGGACTGGTGTGTGTCTTCAGCGCTCAAACAAGGTCTTATGCTCCCACAGGTAGACGAAATCAACCTCCAGTCACCACCCGGGACTTCAGACTGAAAAAAAAAAAAAATGTTCAAAGAATTTTAGATGAAGAGAAAGCCAATGTTTTGCTAAATAAAACATGAAATGCAGTCTAAAAAAATAGGTGAAATAAGTTTATTTATATCAGCTACCTAGGTGGAATAGTTAACCCATCAAACCATAGCATGCTCTAATCAACGGTCTCATGACTTTCTGGTAGAAAAATGCAGTAGAGGAACTTTAGCATAACTAAGTGTTCCCTGGACCACCAATCAGACAGTACCATACTGGTATGATTCATGCACTTGGAATAAAGTGCTGTCTTCTCTGTTCTTTCAAAGTACAGACAAATAACAGCAGAAAAATCTATAACGAAACAGTGTTAACAGGTCTAGTTTTTACCCATAAACTCACAATAACACTGAAGTAAAAAACAATGCAACCTGTCAGCCCTACTGCTTTTTCAAGAAAAAGGCAAAATAAGTGTATTTGACATTAACTGCTTCCTTAAATTAATCTCATACTTCCAAGACATGAGAGAATGTGCATAATTCTGTTTTAGATTAGAATGTTAAAGGGACATTTCCAGCCTAATAAAGGCAAACAAGCCAAATCAGTGCTCTTTGAAAGTGTTCCAATTTTATCATTATGATTTGCTGTAACTGCAGAGGACTAGAATATTGTATTCAGCTTATTTTCTTCATGTTATTAAGAGCAATTTTGGTTTAATTATTTCCCCTGTCGGAATATATCTTTAAAAATCTAGCGTAGATTTAATAGGTGGAACAAAGAAAATCAATCCTCTTCTCCCCCTCAAATTTTATTGCGACAATAAAATCCATAAATATGGCAGGAGGACTGTCAGGTAGAGGTAAAATTTAATTTTAACTATTTGTGATTCACTATGGTTCAGGCTGACAGAGCTTGTACCTGGTTATTATTGTTAGACAGAAACAGTTCTCATTTTAAGACAACTTATGTGAAAACAACTTATATTTAAAATACTGGAGCACCTTTTAAACTAATGAACTCATTATAAAGCATTACTTCACATATTACATTAAGGTTCAATGTATAAAATAGCTAATAAATAATGAAGGTAATAAAAGGTAACTATTAAGATAATTATAAAGGTAAACTATGCCATTTATGAACAGAACATCAGAATGATCAAGTGATGTTTGGGGGTCATTTAGAAGTTTGTTTCTTTATCAATATCTGCACACCTCTATACACATACACATCATTAAAGGAAATTTTACAAGGAGAAAAGGTAAAGCAAGCTAAATAGGTGTGTCCTTTGATTTAGTGAAATGGTTGCTTTTACTCGGTTTTTCAGAAGCACATCGGATACTCTCTTCCTTTGCCATTCCATTGTATCTGATACGCGTGTTGTGATGCTGACCTGAAAATGTCTTCAACAAAGGTTTCTGCTGCCCTTTTTATCCCATGATTCTTGTCCTCATCAAAGCATAATATTCTTCCTAATTCCTAGCAGCATCCTTGGTGATTGAGGAGACTTTCCATATTCCAGTAACCACCATGGCTGCATCCAGAAATGGCAGCAAGGTGACAAGTCCTCCACGTAGTGCGTGGGGAAGAGTGTATGCTAAAGAGGAAGAGCTATAAGCATTATCATAAGGACTCAGATGCACAAGCAGCTGTAAACTAGCAAGAAAGCAATGCAGGAAAAACTGCAGGCTAAGCTCTTCTTGACGTAGTTGGTCAGGTGCCTTATGGTGCACCTCTGGGAAGGTCTTCCCTATGCCTGGGATTTAGAGCCCTGTAAGCTTTGTTTGACACATGTCAGTCTGATTCTCCTGGGAGAAGGATTTTAAGCACAGGTTTATTAAATAAACTGAATTTTAAACTTGAGGGCCTAAGTCCTTTTTGTAGTTGTAGGATAGGGAGGAGGCCAACCTGCTTGAAGTGAGAAATACCTTTGTCAAAATTATAACTGACCATAGTAAATCAATACGTCATCCTACCGCTTAGGAAGTGGAAGCAACCTTAGCCGAGCTAAGGAAATACTTTTCTCTTCTGGTGTAAGAACAGCAAAGGGCAGCATTTTTGTAGTCATGTGACAATGAAAGAAATTACAATGGAGAAGGTGTAGCAACCCGTGTACTATGCAGTGAACTTTCTCAGGTGACTTCATCACATGCCTGTAGAATTTGGATTTCTTAGGGGACATATAGTAAGGCAAGTCTGATTCTTCACTCACTTTTTTTTGCAAGTTTACTGTTCATTAAACTCCAGTGACTTTGACTAAAGAAAATGAGAGGATAATTGAGTTCAGGGTCCCTGGTTTGAAGACTTAATAATCTAATTCTGGACTGGGGCAAAAAACCAAAACAAAACCCAATTAGGGAGGAAAGGAAGACAAAGTCCCTCAGGTTATGCTCATGCCCTTACTGGATCTGCTATGCGTCTTTAAATAGAAGCTCTAAATCACCAGTTTCTGAATATCGTGAAAGTTAGGAAGAAAGAGATTTCCTTTTATTATATGCCACTAGAGCACAAACACCTAATTTTTGCTTCAATACCATAGCTAATTTTCTGCTCATGTGTGGTAAAATTGCAAAGCTGACATTATTGGAAACATCTGCAAAAACATCTGTGATTGACACTCTTGCTTTTAGTGAACTGAAGAGCTTATTTTTGTGGTTAGGTGACTGTGCACCACTGTCTCTCATAGCCCAGATCACTCCTCCAGACCTCACAGAAACGTACATGCAAGATCTCCTGTACCTCACATCTTAGCAGCTGCCACGCTGATGATCATGTTTCTAATTGCACCATGGCTTACCACTATTTGTACTGCTCTACTGAGCTGTGTTTGTAAATGGATATTAAGGTAAAACCTCTTCAATAGTATGTATCTTCCCTTTAATATCACTTTATGAACTGGCTAAAGTAAAATCTTGTGTATTGCATAGGCAGGATAGAAATTGCAAGGAGAAAATTAATTCGGTTTCTGCCTTTTAGAGCTTGCTCTATTGCTTGTAATCACAGACTAAATTTTTCCTTTTAAGATTCAATTCTCCTACTTTAGCTCAAAGGCTTTACAATTTCATTTTTGGGTGTGATATTAATGTTTAATCTTTGAGGATATTGAAATGTATTTCCTGCAAAATGTTACGGGCATAATGCAAGAAACAGATCTTGAAACAACAAACAGCTGCATGAGTTTTGTGATTTCAGTTGTGTTTGCCTTTAGTGTCAATAGAGTAAGCTTGCTTTGCTTTGCCTTGTTTTATTTTCTTCTGTTCTTCAACAGCAACATTCCAGCACTTCAAAGTCAATAGATCTTTTTTTCTGTAAACCTTACCATGTATCAGGTTCTTCTCCTGGAAGGCAAGCAAGTGAGAGCCAAGGGTAATAATTAATGTAACAAAAGACCTTTTCCTTCACCCTGTGTATCATACTCATACTTTTTTCCAGCTGAAGCTGTTCATGTACTTTATCCAGAGCTTTGCACGCTCTACAGTATTTCTTATAGTAATGAAAAAGGAATCTGCTGAACCAAAGAAAAAATTAAATCCTATCAAAAGGTTGGTATTTCACTAAGAGATTTCTCAGCCAGCTGAATGCTAGTGGTCTGGTATATATACATTAAAACTCATTTCTATTTACATCTGAATTTTTTTCCCACAGAATGCATTACACAATATTCATTGCTTGTCTGTCTCTCCGCCCAAACCAGAGGTTTCAAATTGCTGGTAGAGCTCGGCAAGGGGGGCGGAGTGCAGGGAAGGAAGTAGGGGTAACATTGATTTGAATGTTTGTGTTCAAACCCAGATTTGTTCAATTATTTATGTCTGGGATTAGGACAGCTCTGAATCTGTTATATGTACTTTTTATAGTATGATGCTGTCAACTTCTAGAGATAGGAATTTATTTATCCCAGGACATAAGGAGGCTTCAAACTGATCATTGTCTTTCCATTAATATTAGATAAGGCCTAGATTCTTTCCTAGCTCAAATGGGACACTTTTTTTTCCTCTGTCAGCTCTGTAAAATGCAGACAAAGGGAGAAGTAGCTTCAAAGAGCAGTCCTGCCTGTGTTAGATCTGAATTGCCCTTATAGGGTTCCTCTTTCTCACCACAGACTATGGAGAGTGCTGGGGGTAGCTACCACCTATTTTATGCATGTCAGTTAAGTCCTGAGATATTTTCTGTGTAGTATAAACATCCAGGAGATCTACCAGTCCAACACAGAGGTGCACCAAACTGTTTCATGCAATGGGTCTTTTAGATTTACTCTGAAGACCAAAGTCACAAATATTTCTACCAAGAGAGATGTTTCACACTCAGTAGTAGGAATGGAAGGCAAAGATCACTAAGCGTGGATGATTGCTCACAGAAGATATGCCAGGCATGTACGGCAGTGACAATGAATGCCTAACATCCCTGACCCCTAAAGAGTTGTGAATGACGTGCAGTTAGTGCTGCAAGGGAAACATTACAGCTTTGGGAATCAAAACAAGCTGATTAGGTAGCCTAAGGTTTTTAAGAGGCTTAAGGTATACATCTACATATGGGATCGGCTGTTTAGGCCATTGTCCTAAACACACAGATGTACTGCTGTGGAACAGACTGGGAAGCAGACCATCTCCAAAGGTTTTATTTGTTATATCCCTTTCCTGTGGTTGTACAACCGAATCAAGTGACAGGACAAGATCCAGATAATCCTTAGGTGCCTGTAACGAAAACTGCATAAACATGAGGCACTTAACTTTTGAAGGGCAATCCAAAAATACCTGCCTAGCCCCATTAGCTACCTAATATGCCGTTAGTATCGAAGCTTTCCATCAAACAAAAGGTGGTATTTATAAGACCAAATGTTGATCTATGAGTTTGTCATTAATTGGATGAATGAGCACTTTCGAAAAATGTTTCTTTTCATTCTTATCTACGTTTCTAAGGTAGGTTAGATGAATCGCTATCATAGAAAGGCATATGTCATTGATTAAAAAGACAGTGTAGGGTGACTGGCCCAGATATATTGATTTACATTGGAGACATCAAAAATGTAAGGTGAGATAAGCCCTGCCTAAGATGTCTAGAAACCAATGTAATACCTCTCTAATATTAATAATTACTATCTTTCTAGACCGACTGAGCCAAGAATGCACTTCCCATTGACACCAACTAAATGCCAGACTCTGCACCTGGGATGGAGTGATGACAGGCATAGGTATAAACTAAACTGGGAGAGGAGTGGCTGGAGAGCATCCATGCAGAAAGGGATCTGAGGGTGCTCCTTGGCAGCAGGCTCAACAACACGAGTCAGCTGTGTGCCCTGGCAGCCAGAAGGGCAAACCACAGCTTGAGGTGCATCAGACTTGGAGACAAACTGCTTAAGGACATAACTTAGTGGTGGACTTGGTTGTGTTAGGTTTGTTGTTGGACTTGATCTTAAAGGTCCTTTCTAATCCAAATGACTCTATGGTTCTGCGATTCTAGACACAGCATACCCAGCTGGTAAAAGGGGTGATTATCCCAAAGTATCCAGTGTTGGCGTGGCCTCCACTTGAATACTGTGTGCAGTTCTGGACCCCACAATGTAGGAAGGGTGTGGGCG
>JAVJGJ010000014.1:25215540-25230145 GCA_035590215.1 Microhierax caerulescens | reverse complement strand
GTGTCCAGTAACGGGATGTGTGGGAACGGTTCAAAGCTGTGCCAGGAGATATTTAGGCTGGACATTAGGAAGCATTTTTTACCAAGAGGATGGTCAAACACTGGAAAAGGCTTCCTGGTTGATACCTCAAGCCTGTCAGTGTTTAAGAGGCATTTGGACAATACCCTTAATAACATGCTTTAAGTTTTGGTCAGCCCTGAAGTGGTCTGGCAGCTGGACTAGATGATCATTGTAGATACTTTCCAACGGAAAATATTCTCATCTGTTCTGTTCTAGTCTACTCTACTCCATTCTATTCTACTCCATTCTACTCCATTCTACTCTATTCTACTCTATTCTATTCTGCTCTATTCTAACTGTGTGGGATCCACAAATTGGTCAGCCTTGTATGAAAGTTTTCCAAAGAAGCTAGTTTCATAGGTTTGCTGTCAGCCCAGACTTTCCACTCAGAAAGACCCATTAATGGTGCTGCCATTTGGCCACTTTGTGCGTTTATTACCCAGCAGCTTCAGACCTGTTAAAGGTTTCAAGCACTTCACATAGGTATAGCACATGCAATGACAAATGTTACTGTTGTTTAGTTAAGCAGGAGACTGCATATAATTGGATGAAGAACTATTCAAAAGACATTAGAAATGTACTGGAAGCAGTATAACAGAAGGCTTAATTTCAATGTATTAAAATCCTTAAAGAAAAATAAGACCAAAGTGAACACCAGGAATGACAGCTGTTATTCTGATTTACACCATTCAAGTATTAGAGCTAATTAAAATCAGCGTACCAGAGGTTTGGATGAACTGATGAGGTTTGAAATACTGCCGGGTTTCTAAGTATCATCAGAAAATTGCAATAATGATATATAAGTATTCCTCCATATCTGGAAACTCTGAATGAAAGTGCTTTACTGATGACAATCTGAAAAAGGTTAAATCCCTCTGCCTCTGCTTGAGATTTTTAAAGCTGGGTACTAATTAATGAAATTAAATCCTGGATAAAGAAAAATTTTCATAGAGAAAACTTACAGCACTTTTCAAATGTTCCTCAGAGAGCATTGCTGTAATGGCTTCTGCATCTGTTTTTAAAAGAAGACTACATTTTTTAGGGTCCCAGAAGCTCAAGATGATTTGAAATGGGCAATGACAATTGCTCAGAAGCATCCATTTCTGAAATCCTTCTAAAGGGGCACATATATCATCTAGATTTTGCTTACACCTATAAATTTCATAAAAATCTAATTACTTCTCTAGCAGAAGATTGAACCATCCCATGTATCAAAGCAGCCCAAAAAAAACCCAGCAAAGGCTGATGACCCAGAAATATATTGAAAGTAGACATCAGCCTCTCTACACTTGGGCTGCTGTTTACTCCACATCCAGTAAGGCTGCACGTTCAGTTACCTGCAGGTCCAAGCCCAACAGCAACTTCAGACTCTCCTACAGCACACTTCATGTGGTTCCTGGGGCACATTTTCAGCTGCCAAATACAGCTGGCACCTTGTCATGGGTGAAGGCCTTGTTTATACTGTGGGGGCTGTATGCAATCACAGGCTGGGCTGAATCCACTATGGTCCAGTAATCTGGAAAAGATCCACAGCTTTGCCTTTCTGGGTTATGTTTGCCCATCCTGATGCTTCCTTGGAGAAATTTGAAGCTGAGGCTGTCAGAAGCCCAGCACTGAGCATCCACAGTGTCTTTTCCAGTAGCTTGAATTCAGCCCAGTTTGAATTCTGCCTACAAGCCCCCACGGCTTTGCAGACGGCTGTGCCAGGGCCCTTCCATGCAACAACATGAGTCTTTCTTGTCTGCCTCACACCATCATTGCAGATGGACAGAAGAGCCTGATGGAGATTACAGGGGGTTGGGTACAGTAAATTGGCTCAGGATTAAACTTGAACCACAGAGCTCACATCAAATTGCATCCAGAAATGCCAGTTGGACAATGCCACAACCCAAGCTAAGAACCTTCTGAGAGGTGAGCAGTGTCAGTACACAGCTAATATGGCTTTGAGCCCACACTCAACAGGATATGGAGCTGGAAAACATGGTGCAGGGTGTGCTTAATCCTACTCCAAGCCAGATTGTTATGCTGACAGAATAGCGTAGTCTGCTTCAGGGTCACTGGAAAACAAGCACACTGACACATGTGAGGACCTGAAAACAGTTTCTAATCTGACAGCCTTTACATATCACAAGGTGAATCCTGCCTCTGCTGAAGTTCACTAAAACCTTCTTGGTTTCAATGAAGCTAAAGTTAATCCTTTTATGGCTGTAAGACTAATGTGCTGTTCAGAATGATTTCTGAATGTTATAATGCCTGAACTTCTGGAGTATAATAATGAAGTATGACCTGTCCTGCAGCTGCAGCAGTTAGCGCTTGGCAGTTACTTCAGTAAGGCTGGGCTTTGCAGGGGGGACAAGCCCTTCCTCCAAAGTGTTCCAAAGTTGTGACTGCTCTGTCACATCCAAGGAGACCTGAACTCATTTTGCCTGTGATAGTCCCAGAATTAGAAGTACTGGGGAAATACAGAATAGTGGGTGGGGTACAACACCCTGATTCTAGTTGTGAGCCAGATAGGGTCAAGGTGTGTATTTGCCTGGGCTGATCAGTCTTCCCAAGAGTCAAGAATCATCTCAGGCACAATGCTGGGCTAATAATGACTGTGTGGACTTGTTGCAAACATCTCCAGTAGCCCAGGGAGCTCCATGCTGTCCTTCATTAGGGAGTAGAGGCATGATTCATTACAATGGCAATTTGCAATGAATCTACTGCCTTCTGGTACATGATCAAAGCCTCAAGTCCATTATTCTGAGATCTATTTGTATCTTCTTTAGAGCTCAGAACTGAGAACCTGTCCTGCAGTGGATGGTTGCAATCTTTTTGTTCAGCTTGCTTTCTCAACAGTTAAGGCTCTTCTGTTGTTATCCTTGTGCTACTGTCCACCCTCAGTGCAGAATTTTAATCAATATGGAGGTCAGAAGACAGCAGGGGAGGAAAAAACAGCCCTGCAAGCAAAATGGAGTTTTCAGCTGCAGGTAGACATGTTGAGTGTCCCTGGTTGCAAACATCATTCACAAGGTGTAGGTAGACACCCCCAACCTCCTTCCTGGCAAGCTGCTGCAGCTCATCATGCTAAAGCAATCACTTGGGACAGCAAGGAGCCGCTGGCCAGAGGTGCAATGTGCCACTGGCCAAAGTGCCCAGCAGTTGAATGTCTCAGTCTTTAAAATCTGTGCTGAAATCTAACACTGTGATTTAACCAGCTTTAGCTGTTTAGTTAAATCTGTGTGATAGCATCCTAGAAGCAGCTGAACAGATGTCTGTCCCTCCCTGTTTCTCTTATCAGCATCTCTTCTGTTTGTTGGTTTACTTGTCCTAATAACAGAGATTCATTGCAGTAGTGGCTTCCTATTTTGTCTTCTCATTAACTGCTCCTGCAAAACACCACAGCACCTAAGAGTTCCCTGCTGAACTGCAAATCACTGGCACGCCTCCCTTTTAGCAATTATAGGCTCTTTTTTAAAAGCATGAAAACTGATCACAGCTTCTGTGGGGCTTTCCTACATTGTTTATAAGGGGCCATTACACCTGTCCACCTCTAACCGCCTCCAGCTTCTGGGACACACAGCTTATGTCTCTGCATCTATGTGCCTCAAGTTCTTGTTTTTTCTGGGTGTCAAAACCACTTCATAGGCTCTGAACTGCTCTTTTAGACCATGTTTTATGTGATATTCACATACAGTTTACATTGGCAAAAGCACTAGTACTAGGTTTACTATGAAAAACAGGGTCTGCCGGGGTAGGGGGGGGAATGTCAATATGTCTTGCATGTTAGACACACCATGTGCACACACACACTCAGGAGTACCCTTAACTGCAAAGTGAACAGGTAAGATCTGACCCAGTGGTCTCCATGCCTCCTGTCTGCCCTTGCGCTGATGCTGGCTGGCTGGCAGTGGACCGTGAGTTATTTCATAGTAAGACCTAAAACATCTGTTGCAATGGGACATGGGAGTAGCAGGCATCACACATTTATAGTTCATGTTACTTACAAGGGTAGTGTTGCTGCAGAGACGTAGATCTTGGGAAAATGCAGAGGGACCCAGGCCACTTCAGCAGAGCAGTCTAATTAGCACCAGCCAATAAATGATAATGTGGATGTAAACAAGGCCCCAGCAAGGAGCAATGGGAGTCGAGAGGAGATCTGTGCAGGGGCATCAGCTGGGAGCAAATAAACACACACTCCTCCTGCTGCTGCCCCAGGGACCAGCTGCAAAGGCCATGAATGCACTTTTCCCTTCCTCACTCCATCCCCCCATGAAGCAGGCAGTGGAGCCCATGAGGGAAAGGACGGACATACGTACATACATGGATGGATGGGTGGATGCCAGACAAAGGCTGACAAGTGCATGTATTACAGCTCTGGGCTTGGCTGTTCTCCCCACTTGTATGCAACCAATACCTCCTGCATGTAACTGGCATTTCCATCACTTCTGAAATCTTGCACTCTACTGGTAAATCACAGTATTTTTCTTATATCCATATTTACTTTCATATTTTCTCCTAATTCTGTACCCATTTCTTCTGACAAATTCCTGCTGGCAAGTATTTGCTGCAGTATTATCTGTATAGTAAACAGGTAGATTTAACTTTAGGGTCTTTTTCATCAGCAACTGAAATGTTGGTATCTTTGCTTTATTATTGGAACTGGACTGGTCTCCAGAGTCTTTGCTTTCAAATAATTTTGTGTTTTCCTGTTTGTTCAGTTTTGAAATATGCTGCCTCCCAGCAGAGAAAAGAGCAGTGGAGCTTCAGAAAACTCCTGGCAAAGTTTATGCTTAAAACTGAATTTTCAGAAGGGTAATTTCAAAACTACCACCAAGAGAGGAAACATCCTTTACTTCCTTTTAAATTTTTTACATCAAAACAAATCATAACTAGACTGCCTAGATGGAGTCCAATAACCAGACTCTTCTGGAAACTATTTCAAGTCCCTATTTATTACTTGTAAAAGGTTTATGTTGTTTCTGTGTTTGTCTCTACGACAAATAAAACTTGATAAGCAGAAAAGTTGCAAATTAGATTAAAGATAATCCCAGTGACATTATAAATGTTGTGAGCCCCTTGAACCTTCCCACATGGGAACATCTAGTTTGAACAACATTTTCACACACATGAGATACACAGATTCAACAGGGTCAGTCAACAGCATTTGTGACAATAAAATGAACCATAGCTGTCTCAGCAGCAATGAGCTCTGGCAATATCATACACAAAGAATGTAAATTCAGACCCAACAGAAGTTTGCTACAGAAGAAAGAAATGTGACAGGTGCCATGGGTAGGTAGCAATGAGTGGATCTGAGGGGCTCAAATTGTAATGAGTTTCAACTCTTCACATCATTCCTCTGTTGCTTTCAAATTGACTGGAATTTTGTTAACCACCAGTCCAAAGCTCTCCAAGCCGGCTGCCTACATCAGCCTGAGTTTTGCAGACAATTTCAGTTAAAGCTCTAAGATTAAATTCTGGCAGCTGTTTTGGCAACCCCACACTCCACAGTTGTGGAGCCACAACTTAAAATATGCCCTCATAAGGAGGTGGTAAGCGTCCTTACCATGTTGAAGAAAATCTGCATCCCGTTTATAATCTTTGTCAATTCCGTTTATAATCTTTCTTTGGTAGAAAGGGGTATGTTCTTCCCTCTGTTACCAGTTTCCCATGCTATATCAGGGAAATGTGGAGAAGGAAAACGCCTGTTTCAGACGCAGAAGGGCCATCAGGTCTGTAGCTGGGAGGGATGCATGGCTGGGGAGGAGGGACCTGGGCAGACACTGAAACTTGAGACTTTTTGTCCCTAGGAGGAGACCACTGGTCTGTAAGTGTGACTACCTAGCCAGTACAGGGACTGGGATTGGTATTTGCAAGAGAAAACTCAGGCTGTCTGGTCAGTTAAGAAAAAGAAAGAAAAACCTGAGTAACAGAACGGGACTGATTAGGTGAGGTGACTATTTGGAGGTGAAGAAAATTCCTGAAAAACCCAGAGACTAAAAGGTGTCGGAAATGAGAAAAAATGGCACCTAAAGTGTGTGCCATGAGCAGCTCGGTGCCTCTGAGCACTGAAGGGTAACCCCAGTACCTGAGGGACACCATTCCTCTCTTCAGTAGCTGCCTGTAAGGGCCCAGCAGCCATACTTCAGGTTGGTATAGAAGACATTCAACTTCCTACTGCTAGCTGTCACTCCACAAATACAAGGGGACACTGCACCCCATTAGGAGCTGAATTTGCTCACTCCTGAGTGAAAGGTGTCTGTTTTGGCTGCTGGGCTCATAAGTTTGGGAATCCTGATGTTTATGAACCCAGATGCTACAGCAAGCCAGGACAAGCAGGTGGTAAGAGGAAGAGAACAACATGTTTTTGCAAAGTCCTTAAATATAAGACCATAAGAAGCTGGATTTTTCCCTTCCCTTTTTCTTTAGAACATAGAATTTCAGAAACAAACTCACCATTACAGATGAGAAGAGTTCTTCTTAACTCTTCCACTGCTTTCTCTGCCATAAGCAAACATAACATCTTTGGCTCAAGAAATCTGACAGCTGCAGGCTTTAGAGTATTTGATCAGTATCACAAAACACTTGCATCAGCATCTGCTGTTGCTCACTTCAGGAGACTTGATACTAGGCTAGATCCTAGGCTGAGCTTTTTTAGCCTTCCTAGCACCATCAAACTTTACTTTTCTTTAATATGGAAATATGTCATTCATTCATTTTTTATTTATTAAAGAAGATAATTTAAATGGATGATTGAAGCAAATTCAGGAAAGTAAGACTGCACTACCTACACAAGGACAGAGGAAAAACACATTGGCCAAGGCACTACAACAATTTTATTTTTCTACCTGCAGCACTAGTTAAAAGGCAAGGGAACTACCACACACTTTGCGTTATAATTGGAACTATATCTCTCGAATGTAGTGATTATGCCATGTTTCTTTAGTGCCAAACCCTTGGTTAGCTGAAATGCTAGCAGCATCTTTCCCTGCAGCAGTACTTTCTTTGCAGTATTATCTTTTAGGAAATAGACTTTCTTGCTTAATTTTACTCGTGTTAATAGATGTGGATTAATTTTGAGAAATGGAGACTAAGGTAATTAATTAGAAAAACAAAACCTCATCTCATTTGGGAGATAGTCATGAACTTGATGCAAATCTTTACATTAGAATAATCTCCTTTTTTCTAATCGGTGATTTTACCCAGCTGAGTACTTGAAGACCATGACTGGACTCAAGCTCTCTGCTTAATTTTTTTCTCCCTATGGACCTACATGTTCTTATACTCTTGGCTGTATGCCCAACTTAAACAGGAAGGAGAAGAGTTCCCAAAGTATTAATTACATTTTTTTTTTTCCCAGGAGGAAACAACTCTGTATTTAGTGTTGCCTACTCTGAATGAAATGGATCTAGAAGTTGTATGTCTCAGCTCTTGAGCGAGTTTATTACTCATTAAGCTCTAACACAGGGAAACTCTGAATAAGATAGGAATGAGACAGGGCTTATGTAGCCCACGGTGCATCAGGTGGCATGGGATCATGCTCACTGTGTTGAAAGGCAGCGAGAAGGTGAAAGCCCAGGAACCATTCTGCCAAATCTGTTCCTGTTTGTGCATGAAATGACCACAATGTATTGCCACTCTGATTCACAAAAAAGAAAACCTGAGGTCAGGAGGGAGAATTCAGGGTGGAATTAATCCGGCAAAACACAGAAACACAAGTTTCTTTATTTAGCTGCTTTTTTAAGTGATGAGGGAAACAGGCACAAAGGTATGACTTTTCTTGAAGGTAGATGTCTGAAGGAAATCAAGTGAATTGCCCTGAAATTCCCAGGTTTTTCCTGCTTGTTGTAAAAAGTGTGAGGATGACAAACTCAGGTGTAGGCTAGATGGTGTGAATCCAACCTGGTGTCACAGAGGCATTGTTTCTGCTCCCCTGAGATAAGTGTCACAAGCAATGGAGGAGAAAGAGCTACCAACATACATTTTCCCTGGCATTTTCTATGTACTGCTTGAGGTATCATAATCCTTATGTATCTGTGGTCCGCTTTTTCACACTTTAAAACCAAAAAATCTCATCTATTGATCATGGATCATGACAACAATCAATCTCATGAAAATAATCACAGCGATCTTTTTAGTGCATTCAGAGACTGTACAGTGAAAATCCTAACACTCCCTGGGGTCTAACATCAGTTTCATGTGCAGTGCAATCGCTTCCAGATAACCTAGCTCATCTCCTGGGAGTGTAGTGTAATTTAAATGATGTACATCTTTTACTCTCATGATGAGTTAGCCACATTGATCTTCCCAAAGGGGACACTGCAGCAGGTATGTGTTATGTGTTGTGAATGTAACTGATAACTTTTCTAATTATACAACCTGAAATAGGTTGATAAAGTACTAGATTTATAGATATTGTTGCTTTGTGCCCAGCTCTCACATCTATAATTTCCATCTGGTGTGCAGAAACAAAATTTGTTTTCCTCTAAATACGTCAGGCTGTTAAATGTACGTTGCTTATGATCTTGAACACAAAAGGCACACCTAACATCAGTAAAGTGAACAATGTACCATCAATCCTTTTGTGTGAGAGCAATCTAACCAAAAGCTTTTCATCTACTGAAATCGATCCTGGTTCTTTTGGGAGAGAGACTTTTGCATTTAGCTTACCTAGTTTCCCCTGGTATGCCTAGCATATTTGCAGTGTCACATTGAGCATGGCTATCACCACATGAAAAGTGCCACTCTTAAGTGCTGCAGGATGCTAATTGTGAGAACTACTATGGTTTATATTAGAAATTAGTCTAGGATGCAGGACTGAAATTCAGATCTAGTGGAGATATTAAATCTTGACTTCCGAAGTTGCTGCTGAAACTGGCTGGCTTCTGCAGGGCCAGAGCTGTAGGCAGGGGGTTGCGCTTGGTCCTTTGTTGAGATAATACAGCTGGGAGCAGAGGCAGGATTATAAGGCACTGCTCTTGGTTCCTGGGACGGTTCGAACACAGGGATTGGAGGGAGACTTCCTCTAGGAGTCCTGCCTTCAAATGGAGGAACAGTGCTTTGAAGACTTCTGATCGTGAAAATCTCATTTTCCCTAGCAGTCAGGAAAGAGTAATGCCAAATGCTCCCAACAAAAACAAAAAAATTGCTCTAATACATGCCTTGCAGTTATTATTTTTTAGTTCACATCTTGGAACTACAGAAAAGATCAGTCCTTAATGCTTAATACTGTATTTCATAGTCATTAGGTTACAGTAGAACACCTTTGATACAGGAAGAACTATTAAGGGCATATTAGGTACTAGCAGTTCACAGAAGAATAGGTAGAAAACATAACAGGACCACATAGAAAGTAAGGAGAAGTAGGGAATGCTCAGTTATATTTTTCATTATCAGGGTAGTTCAGAAGTCCTGGGGCTAAAGCAAGGGGCATCTCCTTTCTTCTTCACTTTAGGGAGCTGGGTAAAAGGAAGGCAGAGCAATACTCTGCTCTTACTCCTTCAGGACAGACTTGGATTGGATGACATGTCCCAGTCTGCCTGAACCAGAACCAAGGAGGGCATTTCAGCAGCTCCGCTTTGTACAACTGACTTCTGGGTCAGCGTTGCTCCCTGCTCAGAGGGTACCTGAGTTTTTGTTGTGTCAAATGTATGTTTTGTTAGACATGCCTGGGATAGGTTTCATCCGTTTCTGATCTCTGTCTTGTTTTAGTGATGCAGCTGGAACTGCATCTCTTCCTTGAAGATGGGTGACCCAAGTTGGGACATGTCATGGCACAAACATAGAGTAGCTAGAGATTAAGGGAAAATAGCAGAAAGGTACCATCATCATCTGATATTATCAGTGCCAACAAAATGGCACCAATGGGAACACAAGCCACTGTCACAAATAATTCAGGTGCACCAGATGATTCCATCCTTTGGGTGGTTGGGAGATATTTGATGTTATATGCTTCCCATTCTTCCCCATTAGCCTTGCTGGAAGGCTCTTCCAGGACTTCACTGGGACAGCAAATAGAACTTCTTTTCCAGTATCCAGTTTAAATTTATTCCTTGGACAGTCTATGTCTTTCTGTGCTTGTAAGAGCATTTCCTTCGGATTAAGTAAGTCTACTTTCTCTCTGGTGTGTTTATAAAAATCTGTTGTGTCACCTCCCTGTCACCTTTGTTTTGTTAAACTATCTAAGCATGAAAGTTTCACACAAAATATGCTCTCTAATCCTCTGATCACCATAATAGCTCTTCTCCGCACCTCCTTCAGAATGAATTCATCTTTCTTGAATGTGTCTATGAAGATTTCAAGGGTTAGATCTACAAAGGGAATTGAGGTACCTGAATAGCTTTCAGGTACTTTATTCCAGGGTTAGAATCACAGTGCTGAATTTGGCATCAAAACTTCTTTTGTGCTGGATGGGAGAAACTGAATGCCTCAGGCTGAGCACAAGGCATAGTGGGATATGTAAGTGTACCAAAAGGAAGTGTTATAAAGGGAAAAATATAATATTTTATCTATAGTGACATCTAGATACCTACTTTTACTCTGCATAAGGACATTTTTTGCTGCCTCCTTCCTGGTTTCATAAGTGTTTGTATTAATCTTGCTCTGAAAGAATTTGAGGAACAGGTTTGCTTTCACTTTAACATCACTCAGCACTGATTGAAGACCTTGTAGCAATAGCTTGTTAGTGAAGAACATTACTGGCTGTAGAGGTCATATAACTTCACAACTTTGCCAGTCATCTGGATTGTTTTGATTGGCACCAGAGAAAAAAAAGGACACTTTTGTGGCACACTTCATCTTCATTAGATGACATGAGTGTCTATTTATCTTTGTTAACTACAGAAGACTAACACAGACATCTTCATTTCAGCAGTCAGAAGCTACTTGAGGTGAAACCCACCTAGCATAAGTCTTTGGCCGTAAGGCCCCTACCAAGGAAGACACCTAGCACTGGTGGTGAAGTCTCCTGGTTTATCAGAAGGAACTTTGCTGTATGAAACTTGCAAAACTGTTGCTATATTAGTCCTGCTGTGTATCTTACTGTTCTTGCATGCTATCGACAACTGCATTTAATTCCACCCTCCTTTATCATAAATTGAAGACAATAATCTAAATTATACACAGTTGAAAAACAAACCAAAATGAAACAAAATCTTCAAAAAACTCCGAACAGAATAGTGTGCTGTCTGATTTAATGATGGATTAATGTTTACTTCCAGGAAGCTCTTAAAACCACTTTTCCCATATGTGCATTATAAAAAACCCACACATGCAAGATGACTGGGAGACTAAACTAAATTTTTGATCTTCTCCAGTTCTGTTTCTCAGGAAGTTTGACCCACATGGTTGGTTGGTGTCCCCAGGAACTAGAAATCATCATCTCATTAGGACTTTTTGCTAGACTGCAAAGGAGTCAGTGCCTCCCCCCACTTACTTCTCCAGATGTCCGTGAAAAAAAAAAAAAAAAAAAAAAAAAAAAACAAGTGGCATTTAACTTCAGATGTTTGTAAGGGTCTGATGGAAAAGAGAAATATCCCAAACTACTTTTCTTCTGTATTGTCCTCACTATTCTATGGCAACTTTTGCCATGCTCTCTTTTATAGGGGCCGTCTCTGTGTCTTCAGACCAGGTAGATGAGTGTGGCCTGTGGTGAAAAGCTCCCTAGACTGCTGAGTTGTGACACTGCAAAACCAGGTTGGCTCAGCCTAGGTTCCAATGTCGGTCCTCCAGCTGAGGCAATGGAGAAGAGTACAGACATCATCTTGATAGGACGAGGGGGAATGGTTTTAAACAGAAAGAGTGTAGATTTAGATTGGACATGAGAAAGAAATTATTTACAATGAGGGTGGTAAGACACTGGAACAGGTCGCCCAGAGAAATTGTGAATGCCCCATCACTGGAAGTGTTCCAGGTCAGGTTGTATGGGACTTTGAGCAACATGATTTAATGAAACGTGTCTCTGCCCATGGCAGGGACTAGAAAATCTTTAAAGGTCCCTTCCAACATTGCAGGATTCTATTTCATTTTAAAATTCCCATCCTCCAGTCAAATGGAGTCTTTTCAGGCCTATGCTCCTTTCACAATGATGGTGCCAGCCTTTCACAAAATAGTTGAAATTTTACTAAAAAAGACTTAGGAAAACAGTAGGAACTCATAATTCACTTTAATCAGTTCTTATCCCAAAGACACTGGCATTTTATATTTCCACTTATAATTTAATTTTTCCAGGGTTATCACAAATGCAGCTCCATGTTCTTGTGAACAAATATTTCTGTACAGTCTATACCAGATGAGACCTCACCAGACCTTTTGCAATAATGGCAGTGCATCCCTGTGGATTGGTTTGTAGGCCTCTTAGAAATTCAACTGAATTTACAGATTTCATTTAAGTATAAAGGGCTACCCACAAAAAAAATCTTAGAGAACCTGTCAGAGTTCAACTGCCTCTCTAAAATGCACAAAATGTTTAATGTTCCAAATACAGATAGTATAAGTTAAATGTTTTATCTCTCCTTTTTCTGAGATAGCAAGCCAAGTCATTATCAGGAGAACTGCAAAAGATGCCACTATCAGCTACGACTGTCGTGTTGTAACCGACATTTTATTTTACTCATCTTTGAGTAACAAGAGCACAGGTCTACTGCAAGGAGAGAAAACAATATCTTCCACCTTTCCCCTCCAGCACAGGCTGCTCAGTTTAGATTTCCACATCCAATGTAGATCAATACTCAAAGTTTATTGCTCCTCTCCAGGAACAAATGCATAAGTAGAGTGCATGTGGACTACCCTTTTCAAGGTTTTCTCACACATCCAAGGCAACGTAGGCATAGTCATGCTACGAGGTCCAGGCATGTTTTGGTAATACTGCTGTAGCACTGTAAGAAGCACGGTTTTACTAAAATCATTATTATGAGTATGCATCCCAGTTATTTTTTAAGAAGTGTGTCTGGAGACTAATATTTCCTCCTGAGAACCAAATTCTCAGTTCCTATGTATGTAATTTTATGCCATAAAATCAGGTGGCTTTTTGTTTGGTTGGTTGGTTTTAATTGTTAACAGCAGCACAATTTAGATGTTCTGTTTCTCTTTCTGAGTGAGACTGGCTGCTTTTAACCATAACTTTTGTGAGCAGAGGACAGCCAGCAAGGACATTGCCACCAGAGACCACTGTTAGCAGAAATGGAGGCTCAGAATGTGATTTGTTTTAGGGAACAGAAAGTTTTATTATTCTGCCAAAGTCGCAAGCTCTCTCTCTTAGATCAAGTTATTCCTTTTAGGAATAGCTTTAGGAGCCTATAGTTCATGAAAATCCTGGAGGAAGGAAAAAAAAGGTTAATTAAAAAAAACCCTGTACCATCACTGTGAAGTGGTAAAAAAGAGTGTTAAAAATTGCCTAACAACATAGCATTCTAAAGTATATTCATAGAACACATGAAGCAAGAATATTTAGTGCAAAAGCAGACTCTTTGTTCTCTAACAAGTACACCTATGGCTTTTCTGCTGCACAGTATCACTTGTGTTAGCGGTGTGGCTATATAAGGTTCCAGTCATGTATGGAGCTCTACATAACAGGAATTTTGAAGTTTAGCAGCATTTTAGGAAAGGCAAGCAGGCTCAGAAAAGTATTTCTGAGAGAGTAATAAATTCCTTTTTTTTTTTTCCAGTAAATTCAGAATAATCCTTTATTATTTCCTCCAATTAACAGCTGCAGAACAAATTGTTTAACTCCTTTTGCAGTGACATTATTCTGCAATGACAGAATGGAACTGAAGAAAAAGTTTGTAGGGAAAGGAAACAGGTGATACAAGGCCAACAGACATCACCGGGGGAAAAAAAAACCACCAAAACCTACACACAGGGTTTTGCCCACACAACCTTTCTTCAAGTCTGCAACTGGAAAGAATTTCAGCTCTTCAAATTTCTGTTTCCTAGTCAACTGTAAACAGAAATAAAGTAGATTAAAACAGATGGGAGAAGAGAAAACATTGGTCCCACCACATCACCTTGAGATTCAGATAAACCCCCTATGTACTAAATTCTGTTTCTTGTATGTAAAAAGTTTGATACGCTACTTACTGTAGTATAAGTAGCATACTTACGAGCATCTAAATATATTACTGAGATATCATACAGTCATAGAATGGTTTGGGTTGGAAGGGACCTTAAAGATCATCCAGTTCCAACCCCCCTGCCATGGGCAGGGACACCTCCCACCAGACCAGGTTGCTCAAAGCCCCATCCAGCCTGGCCTGGAACACTGCCAGGGGTGGGGCAGCCACAGCTTCTCTGGGCAACCTCTTCCAGTGCCTCAACACTCTCATAGTGAAGAATTTCTTCCTGATACCTAATCTAAATCTGCCCTCTTTCAGTTTAAAGCCATAACCCTCCCTCCTATCACTACATGCTCTTGTAAAAAGTCTCTCCCCTTCCTGCAAGGCCCCCTTTAGGTGCTGGACGGCTGCTGTGAGGTCTCCCCAGAACCCTCCCTTCTCCAGGCTGAACAACCCCAACTCTCTCAGCCTGTCTTCACAGGAGAGGTGCTCCAGCCCTCTGATCATCT
>JAVJGJ010000014.1:25184167-25201325 GCA_035590215.1 Microhierax caerulescens | reverse complement strand
TGCTGTGCTCAGTGCTGGGCCCCTCACTGCAAGAGGGATGTCGAGGGGCTGGAGCGTGTCCAGGGAAGGGCAGCGGGACTGGGGAAGGGGCTGGGGCACAAGTCTGATGAGGAGCAGCTGAGGGAACTGGGGCTGTTCAGCCTGGAGAGGAGGAGGCTGAGGGGAGACCTTATCGATCCCTACAGCTGCCTGAAGGGAGGATGTAGGCAGGTGGGTATTGATCTCTTCTCTCAGGTAACAAGCGACAGAACAAGAGAAAATGGCCTCAAGTTGCACTAGAGGAGGTTTAGATTGGATATTAGGGAAAATGTCTTCACTGAAAAGGTGGTCAAGCACTGGAACAGGCTGCCTGGGGAGGTGGTTGAGTGACCATCCTTCGAAGTACTTAAAAGATGTGTAGATGTTGTGCTTAGAGACATGGTTTAATGATGGACTTGGCAGTCCTGGGTTAATGGTTGGACTTAAAGGTCTTTCCCAACCAAAATGATTCTATGATTCAATGAAAAGCAAGAAGAGATGGATTAACATCTGCTAAAGGCAATGGGAGTTCTGTCTTCACCTTCATGAGAGCAGCAGAGAGGCCAGAGAGTTCTCCATAAGAAGACTTCTGCTTTGAAACCAATAAAAATTTCCATTACAGTTTTGCTGTAGTGAATTGATAATTACTGGCAAAAAATTATTAATACTGTGATCATAAACCATGTCATATGGATAGTATAATTTACTAATGAAATATCACCTCTTTGCAACTTTATTACCCTCTCCTAATAATTAATCATTGGAATAGGTTAAAAGTGGCAGCCTTTAACATTAATGTAATATTTAGATGCTTATCATCCACACTTAAATACTGTGATAAGGTTATAGCACAACTTCCTAATATTAATTTCTGCAAAATAAGAGTTATCTCTTGCACTTTACCCATTATTTGCTTTATGCCTTTGATAATATAGCAGTTCTAGTCATTGTCATATTATGCCAAATTTATCAAGCTGGGGAAATTTTCTGGCCAGTCCCACGTAAAAACACCTCACTTCTTCATAGTTTGATGTGCAAATGCTAGTTCATCTTTTTAAAACTAAAAATAAATAAAACAAATATAATGAGGACCTAAACTGGCTAATGAAAAAGGCACAGTTGCGATAGCCCTGATGGACTTTGCTGGAAAGACTGGTGAGCTTTAGGGGGGAACAGAGACATCGCAGAGTTTTTCTGGGGGCTCTCTCAGTAACAATGGTCCAGGGTGGTCTTTTCCACCCAAATTCTCTAAGTCCCACAAGCTCCTTCACTGTAGACCCTTGGTCTCTGATGAACCACTCAGCAAATTTTTCCTCCTCATCCCTAACTAATCCATGCCATGCACACCCTGGGTGCATACACATGGTAGTCTAGTGGTGTTTGTAGACCCCTTAAGTCCTTCAGCCCTAAATGATCTGGACCCCTAGAGGCACAGATTTCCCTCTGCTTTGTGTCATAGGTGTCACTTTTCTGGGTGTCTTGGATACTCCAGAGCACATCAAGCAGCACGAGATATGTATGTGTGGGCAACTGAGTCATGCCCATGGCCCAGCATGCAGCCTTTCAGAGGATTCTGTCTCTCTCTGGTCATCACGCACCAAACCTCTCTGGAAAGAGGATGGGGAAGGACATGGGGCCACGCACAGTTCAAGTATCTACATACTAGACCTGCCTGAGTAAACGGGCAACCTGCTTTCCACGGGGAAAAATCCAAGAAGAAATCTGTCATCCTTGCAGTTTTGGGGGCAGTAGGTGTCTGCAGCACCAACTTGGGGTCTCTGATGCCAAACTTTGAGACAGTCCATGACAGCAATGGGAAAGTTTCCTCAGAATTTGTATAAGAAATGGTCATCTGAGAAACCCCCAGATGCTGAACAAAGCTGGTGACAGGCAAGGTGCATACAGGACTGCCTGATAATCTAATACTTCTTGTGGCCTTGTCACTGGGCCCTCACCAGAAACATTAACTCTTTATCCAGAAAAGCAGCCCAAGGAGTGATGAATACATTGGTTTCAATGTTTCTGGGTTGCCTGCAAACCCCAATGTTGATATTAAGCCAGCAGGATCAGAAGAGGAGCTCGCAACAGGTGAAAGCCAAATCACTGGGGTAAGTGCTGCAACCACTACGTCCACCAACACAGCCCTGTGTGGGCACACACCACAGCTCTGGGCTGAAGGGTGTCCCTAGAGCCAGAGAAATGCTGAAGTGTGCCATAGCTCCTGACTGGCCCATGCCAGTGAAAATCATCCTCTGTGCATACACGGAGCAACTGATGCATCACCACACCCTAACCTTAGAAAGGGCAGGAGAAAGTCTGCAGGATTCATCACCACACAGAAACATGAAACTCCGGCTGCACATTTTAGTTTCCAGACACTGGAATTGCTCCCAGAAACCCCAGCACAGAGATAGCCTACTTGTACTGAGATGTGAGAGCTTGGTCAGAGTTCCAGTGCTGTCCACATATGCAACACTTCTCTAAAAAAGCAGAAAGCCCTGCAGCATTGCTGAGTGACTGTAGTTCAGACATTCCTGCTGATGCAGTATGCCTGTCATTGGATCAGGGACACTGTCAGAATGGTTTCTTGGAAGATGTTCCCAGGGCTGGGTGCTACCTGAGTTTTCCTATTGTATCAACTTCTGCACTCTCATGGCTCCCAGTTCCCTCAGAAATACTCCTGAGGGGAGTCACAAGACAATCCTGAGTATATTAGGCCTTCTGAGTGTTGCACCAGGCACATTATAGTGTGATTGTAATTTCTTTGTCTTGGTCATTGTTCTGGTCGTTGCTGTATTCACTTAATAAAAATTGCTAGAAATGTTGGAGATTTGTAACTAGGCTTTACACCACCAAACTGAGCTGTTCAGAGATTTGTGAGACTCTCTTAGGGTCACAGGAAAACCTGAGGTAAAGTGCAGGAATCTTGTTAGCTCATGTGTTTGCTGCAAAATAAGAGACTTACCATCTCATGTGAAAGCCTGGTACAATCTCTGTGACCATACAGGAAAAGTACCAGGTACATTGGGCAAGGTACATAGAAAAAACAGTCTTATTTGACAGTATGGTGGCTGAAACATTTCTACAAGGTGGAAAAAAAAGGGTCCTTGAGTCTCAAGAAGAAGTTTTTGTGTATATTATTTTCATTACTTTTAATGTCAAATGCAGATACATTCTTGGTAGCAAAGCTGAGAATCAACCCCCAGCCCATTGGTCCAACCAGAAGGTTAGACAGTCCAGGGTTTGTGTCACATTTTCTACCCCATGAAATTGTATTTTGAATCACATTGCTGAAGTGATAAAACATGCACATGTGGGCGCTTCAACTTAAAATTGCATTGCTTACTTCCTAGGTGAGAGGTCTACAAACAAGCCTATTATATAGAATTTGAGGGAGGAGGAAAGGCAGTGCCTTCTTCTCATGCTGGCTTTTAAAAGAAAATGGTATTGAAGCTTGTAGGGGAGTTTGATCTTCATGGAGTAGTAGGCAGCCAGCCTTTGAAAACCTGTCACAAGCTGTAGGAGAACTGCAGTGTCAAAAATTGCTGCAGTAGTCACAACAGAGAGATGAGGGCAAGGAATTTGGGGCGAATGGATGGGTAGGACGGGAAAAGAGGCTGACAAAAATATAGGAAGGGTTGTGGTGTTATGGATAAGTAGACTGAAGGAAAGAAACTAGAGGACTGAAAATAGCCATGCATGAAAGCTACTTTTAGGGTGCGAAGTCCAGGCAAATAGACTTGCTTAGATGAACACAGAGACTGAGACTGGAGTGGCGTATGCAGAAGGCATTACTGAGATGTGTCTGAACAGAAATGACGACAAGTGTGAAAAAGGCAGATATGGTTATGCACACCCCTCTCCAGAGTGGGGAGTGGAGCCCAAGGCTCCCAGCACTGGCCACTCCTCCAGTGCTAGCTGGACAGGACACTCAGTGGGAACTATACCATCCTATATTCTGCTTATCCCCATAAAAATGGTCTCCTGACACCGCTATTAACTGCTCCCTGAGCTTGAGTGGTGGAGCTCTCTGCAGTGATTCCTAAAGCTTTACCCTGCAGGATGCTTGTTCTCGGAAAAACATGATTCTGGGCTTCGGCAGTAAAACACAAGCAGTGCTCATGCTGGCATAGTTTGTGTGTTGAATACTCAACCGTGGAATTTTAATTTTCTTTTTTCCTTTTGGTATGGAATAAATATTATATGGATATAATTACTGTCCATGGAATTAATAATTGCATTGCATATCCAAGCAAGTCAATTTGCTCAAGAAAAGGTCAGGCTGTAGTGTTACTTCTTCTGCCTTTGACTTTGAACAGAAAACGCTGTAAGATTTCTGTAGATCTCATTAAGCTTCCAAATTCCAATCTACATTTTTTAAAAGGTGGATTTTCACAGGCAAGGCTA
Source organism: Microhierax caerulescens (assembly GCA_035590215.1). Taxonomy (NCBI): domain Eukaryota; kingdom Metazoa; phylum Chordata; class Aves; order Falconiformes; family Falconidae; genus Microhierax; species Microhierax caerulescens. The sequence continues at coordinate 25,196,900 of JAVJGJ010000014.1, read as the reverse complement.
TGAACTTTCTAATGAACCTGCACACACATACACACAGAGAAGAGGATGGCAATGTTTACCAAAATCAAGGTGATTACAGCCCAATTTGTACTTCTATTATAAAATTGTTTCCCTAATTCAACTGCAAATAAACCTCTGCTGACCAATTTTATCATCTAAATTCCACATGAGGAAATGTTTCTTTTTCTTCTAACAATGAATAAGAACAGGATTAAGAGGACTCCAACATGTCAAATGGCAAGTGAAGGCAATTCTTATTTACTTGTACTGGGTGCTTTCATTCTGGCAATAGTAACAATAGTAATGGGGGGAGGGGGGAAGATAAATTCATATTTTAATAACTTTACAGGGCGAAAGTTGTATAGAGAGGGTTCTCTGAGACTTGAGGTTACTCAGTATTTCACAGGACTACCAAACTTAACAAGTCCACTCTTATTTTGACATGGGAATAATGTTTTATTTCCACCTCCTTCAACTCCTGCTTTGCTATGGCTTGCTTTTCCCAAGCCCTCAGTACTCAAAGCCATGACCTGATCTTTCACGCTCCCCATCCACTTTTAAGTGCTGCAGGGAGCCACCTGGCCAGGAGCAAAATGCTGAGAGGGGAAGAGAAATTGGCAGCCTAGGTGAGGAAAATGGTGGAGCCAGTTGGTGGTTAGGGGTCCTTTGCTTCCAGTCCTCAACCAAAACCCCTTTACTTCAGTCACACAAAATCAGCTGAAGTCCTGGCGGCCAAACCACACGTGACAATTCTCTGATGGTCACTGTGATGATACTGCTCTGTTTCTCCTCTGCCAATTAGGACTGTCAACTCCATCTCCATACAAAAGCTCAGCTGAGCTTGGAGGGTACCAAGAGAGCTTGGTAGGCAAGGAAATGAGCAAGAACAAGTGGACACAGCCGGAGCATGAAGTTGTGGGATGACATCCTGCCCCTTTTCCTCAAACCCCAGGGATGTCACTAGAGAGGAGTGGGTTATGACCAGCCCAGTGGCAGCTGGCTGGCCCCAAGTATGGGACTTCTGTCAGCACAGCCTTAACCTCGCTGATATGCCCTGTTTGACATAGACAGCTCTGTCTCTCCTGCCACATCCCCCATGGAAGGCATCACCTTCCCTGTCAGCCACAGCCACAGGGAAAGCTTTGTCACCCTTACCTGCCCCTGGACAGGTATCATCCCATGTTCCTAGCATATATCATGGGAAATGGGCTAAAAAGGGACCAGAGGTGAAGGCTACAAAATCCTAGATATTTTCCTCTCTGCAGCAAATTTACATTTTCTTGATAACTTCACTTCTGGGAAACTTCTAGGCCTCGTGGTGTCTGAGGAATCAGTCAGCAGTGAAACAGTTTTGCTACTTTAGTCAGCTTTCCAGACACTGAAGGGGGGAACCTTAGTCACCTTTGGGAAGAGCAGAAACTCAGCTGCAGATTTGGAAATGCCAGCATTAGCCTTAGGCACCTAAATAGCTATGGGGATCTGATCCTCAATTGCGGTTCTTTCCTCATAATAATAAATACCACTGTAGCTTCACCCTGCAGTCACATGGAATAGCTGTCACTACAATGAACGCAGTTGCAAGCTCCAAGGAAATTATGGATTACCAGTGACTTTAAAAAGGCATTTCTAATAACCACATCCTAGTTTTCAAGATCCAAAGTTAAAAGGAAGAAAACATTGTAGCATATGGCTGTTCATGAAGATACAGCTCTTCTGGTTGCTTTGAGATCTTTGTCATGAAAGTCATAACATGCACTTTTCTTGCAGTAATGGCATGCCATGAAATTCAGTCTAGTTTCTTGTAGAGGATCAGGTTAAAGACCTACTGTCTGTGGGATTTAAGTTATATTAAGTTATATGATGATGTTAAATTTGATAACAAATTAGATGCAACATTGAATAGCAGGGTTTGCAATAGAAAACAAATCAGGCTTAAGTACATTGTAATTCCTTAGTGTCAGAATGGCAAAATAATAATGCATTTACATTTTAGGCAAGGGAATTCACACTTCATGTTAAAACAACAGCTTTATCTCTTCTGTTATGTCTTGGTTCTTCAGAGTTCAAATCATATGGCTAGTGAACTTGAATCTAGCTTTGGATCTCCAACACATATTGAATAAATAAACTATGTGTCAGTGCAGAAATGACTATGAAATATTGTACAGTACAATCAAAAGGCTGTATTTCTTCCTGGAAGCATAACATGGCATGGAAATAGTAACATACTTCAAAGCAGATTTCAAGTAGCTTAGAAAATCACACCATGTGGGTTCATTTTTACATATCAACTGAATATTGGTGAATATAAAAGTCCACTCTAATTCCTCTTTGATTGTTCCAGCACTATGTACTTCTTATTAAGATCTAGTTGTAAAATGAACTGTATATTTATAATTTATCAGAATACTGAGTGAACTAGATTTCCCCATCCCAGGAAATGCAGAGTGCCTTCACTCCATTGTCTCAGTGGGAGTTGTGGAAGTTCAGTGCATCGCTATATCTTGTTCTTAATGCAATCTATTTGAGTTTTTGTTGTTGTTGTTTGCTTTACAAGAATAAGATAGGGTTCTGAATTCTTGTTCAAACACAGGAGAATGATATTTTTTGCTAATATCCTTGCTAATAAGGGTGCTGAAATAGCAGAACCTAATGTGAATTCAGACAGTCACACTTTCATAAATCATTCATGTCGTAAGCAGCTGGTGGTGCAAAAGTAACAGCACCCTCACTGCTACCCAGATGATAAAACCCTTTTGTCTTCCGTGCTGAATTTCACTCAGCTTTTCATACAGTCAAAGATGCCTACTACCCACAGCAAAAAAATGCAAAGTGAAACAGGACAACTCTGAAATATATGGTTAAAAAGTCAATAATTAATTTATTCTTATTCCTTGCCATCTTTTATTGCAGTACAAAGCTTGAGTTTCTGCATTAGGTCAAAACACAGTTTTGTAGTAGGAGACAGAGTGGGGGTGGAATGAGCCTTGAAAAGTTCTTACAATCCATGTTGTTCATGCAAGCACAACAGCTCTCAGGTGGCAAGTGCTCATTGACTCCTCTCCAGCCCTGGAGAATCTGCACCAGCTACACTTTATAAGCATCACATTGCCAATGTGTGTGCACTTTTAGGTTGAATGTATGACTCAGTGTACTCTAGAACCAGCAGCAAGAGTTAAAGCATAAATTTCAGTGCTCCATACTGCTATGGAACATGAAGGATGTTTTCAGCATCCACACAGGAAGGTGGGGTTAGGAGGGCATAGTCCTCACCTCTCCTTTCCTTGCTTTCTTCCTGATGGCAGAGCCTTGGCAAAGCTGTATGTTTGCAAAGAGAGAGGAGAGGGAATGAGCCAGGGGTTACAACTGCCAGAAAAAGCAAACGAAAAACATAGATGAGTACCAGAAATGCAGAAACAGCAAATAATTTGTTAAATGGAACAAGATGGCAGCAAATCTTTGGTCTTCTGCTTTGTTGCACACCTCCAAAAGCACTAGCAAGATACAGTGACAATCCTTTCTTCTTTGTTTGTTTGAAATAGCCCCTAATTTCAGTGAATGTCTGGGAAAATATGCTACTCTCAGGATAGTAGAGCCCCACACAGAAGGACTGGCCAGCAGGAACTGTATAAGGAAGCTTCTGGGGCTGTCTAAGCAAATATTGCTGATTAAGATTTCTTTGGGGACCTGATCCTTTTATGAAAATTAAAAGGTCCTTGTCCGTGTGGAAAAGACTGACATGCAGAAAGGGAGTGAACAGATGACCCGAAGCTGTAGTCACCACCCCTAATTGTTGCAGTGTATCAAATGCAAGGAAGATGTACACAAACTGATAGTGCTGAGGTCAATGAAAAAAACACTGTAAACCAGCAGGCAACAGTAACAGCCACCCCTTCTCCCCTTCCCAGGCTGTGCTTTCCTCCTGTGGTTTCACTTTCAGAAACTGCTGATTAAGAAAGCCCCCCAAAAATCATGTACCAAATGAGGAGAGGGAGGACAGGGAGGGGAAAGAACAGATGATATTTATGATTAAGAATCTCAATCACTCTAGCATAAACGATGAACTTAAGATCATTGGCAATAGAAATAGTTGACTTAACAGATGGCAGGCAGCTCCTGTCAGAGGAAACCATTTTGAGCGTGAGCTTAATTGAATGGTTCAGATCTGTATAAATTAACATCTTTTAAAACTGTGCATATTCTCAGGTGGGTATTCAGAAAAAAAAAAAAAAAAAAAAGGTTTTAAGGTTCTTTCAGTGAAATTCTTGTTGTCAGAGGTTGTCCCCCAATTTTCAGATGTTTATATGTAAGAAAAATTAATGTCCTGTCCTCTGTCTTCAGAAAGCAAATGCCTGCTAATGAATCCTGTACTCTGCTTCTGGCGCTCATGATCTTAAGCGTGTTTCTTACAGAAATTCTCTTGTTTGAGTAGTTCCTAGGGGAAACATCCGCCTATATGAAATTCTATTAGGTAAATACTTTGAATATTCAATAATTGCTCCACTTGATATTGCAGAAAAAAAAAAAAAAAAAAAAAAGGAATGAAGTTGCTTTACACTAAACCCTTTTCTTGAAATTTTTAGTCTGTCATGGATTGCTGTGTGTATGTGACAGGACATCAGTTCAGTCGAAGAAACTGTTATGAACAACCAAATAATTCTTTACACCAGACTGAGGCTGTGCCTCAGCATAATTGTTCATGAGAGCTGTGAACAGATGCTGCACATTACACTGACATTTGCAACAGAAGTGTGAGCTGTGAGTTTTGATATATTATGGTGCAAATGGTGTGCTATTCCTGCAAGGCAAAGTGAATGCAATCCAATACAGGTAGAAGAGCATGAATGGGATTTATTACTTAGGAAATCTAAAGTAAAGAATGGTGGGAGTCTACTTAATTCACCAAGTTGTTAAGAACTCAAGAGGGGACGTGGCACAATGTGAATCTGATTCTCCACTGCTTTACATTGTGCATAAAGAATCCCCAGGCTGAAAAATTCTACTGAAATGGGTATACAATGCAAAAGTAGAGTCAAAATATCTGTCAAATCCATGAACTTCAAGGAGTTGTCTCATTTCAGCACATCAGTGTCTCATTTCAGACCAAGTAAATCTGCTGTTAAGTTTGTGCCCTGGCCTGGCCCTCTGCATATCTGTGATCCTTTCCATGAACTACATTTCCAGCTGCTCTGATGTCTATTTCTGCCACTACTACATCCCAAATACTCAGTTTTCTGTTCTTTTTGCCAAGGTCAGAATGGCTTGAGCTAAGTATGACTAAGCAGGAAAACTGGCCTTCTGCCTGTAATATGATATTACACAAAGAACATATCTGATTATTAAAATACTCTCTTATTTCAATGTAACTCATATTAATTGCAGGTGATGGGCCAAATTCCCTACTGGCCTAAGGCATTCCAGTTCCATCAGCTTCAAGCCACTTCTGCACACATCTATCAGTCATACATTTCTGAAGATGTTATTCTATGTTAAATGAGAGTATTGATTTACAGCAAATGTTTTACTCTGCAGTAGCTGTCGCTGTTGCTTATTCAACTCTGTAGCTGCCTTATTTCAATAGCTCTTTGTTTACTTTCAAATGTAATTTTACATTTGTAAAATCAAATTGCAAATTCACGTAAGGACTCCAAGCACAATACCCCCAACAAAGGACTAAATACTTATTTCATGGGGGGGTTCACTAACATTGAATGAGATACTGTACCCAGTTACAGTAGGGATGCACACACGCCAGTATGAGTAGTGTGAGAGGAAAGTAGATGGTTGTGGCATGACTCCATGTGAGCCAGAGGTGAAATTACCTTGCTTTTTCTTCAGAGCATGCACACTGAAAGACATCTAAAGATCACAATAGTTCAAAAGCAAGATTTATCAGAGTGCAAAACCAGTTAATAAGAGCAAGATATCTGTTCTAATGGCATACATTCAGCATTTCTGGCTGAGACAGATTAAATTAAACGAGGTTGGAAGATAAATCTCCCTCCGCACCATGCCCTTCCAAGGGGCATCTTACAGTTTTGCTTTCTAGCCCAGTGATTTTCAGCATCTTTCTGGCCTACTGTAACTATCACATGGTTTCCTCTGGCTCCCCAGTAAAGCCAGGGACATTGCTTTCTGTCTGTGTCCTGCTCTACAAGCCAGTCCTCTGCCCCCATTGGCATCCCACAGGTTGTCCCACTGCAGACATCTCTTGCTGACTGTATCTCTAGTTCTTGTATTGCTCCACACAGCCCCCTGGGAGCTTCTCCTAGCCAAGCCTACCCAGCCCTACCCTATCTACCATGGGAAAGGCTAGACCAGTCTCCTTTTCCTTGTGGGACCAGGTACTGGACCCTCTATGCTGTAGTCACGCCAGTGTAAGCAGTCATCCTACTTTCCCACTGCCTAGTTACACCTCCTAGCGAAAAATAATACACGGACAATTTAGAGTGAACTGTGCCCAAAAGCAGTTCTGCCATCTGTCACAGTTCTGAATAATGAGTTCTTCGTACTTCCACAGAGTTATACATTCAAAGATCTCCCCATAATTGCAGATAATAATAAATGTGGACACCTGGCATTCCACTGATGGCTGTATTAGTCCCAGTTAACAGATGGGGAAAACAGGGTGTGAAGATGTTAAAGGTAGATTTTACCTCAAATAATGACATCTATCTAAATATAAGACACCTTGTCTACTCTACTTAGATAGGTTCTGTCTTTAGTCTATAGAAAGAGACACAGGCACCTCCAGAGGGCCACTTGTCACACATTTTCCGGACTCCAACCATTGAGATGAACTGTTCTCCGGAAGTGCCTGTCTGTATTCATTGACTGCACAAGGAGACTTGTCACCAAGCCTTCAACCAAACAGCTCCCTTTTAGATGTCTAGAATTAGGTGAGATGATTTCTTCCATGAATTACGATTGGGGAGTCAATTAGTGAGCTGAACAGGGGAGCCCACCCCACAACTATGGGCTCAAAGGGCAAGTGGGACGGCTAAAACACCTCAGCTGCAGAGCACATGGGAACGGGGCAGGACCCAGCCACCAACACCCTGAGCAACGCACATGGATGGAGCATCACGTGTTGTGTAGAGTTTGCATTTATAGCTGCTGACAGCTGATCACGAAATGTAGTCTTTGCAAACTGGTACCTTCTTGGCAGAGGGTGGGAATAAGCCAGAACAAAATAAAGAAATTGAGTTAAAAGAAAACAGAGAGGACTAATAGAACCAGATCAAAGGTTTCTGAGAGCACCAAATGGGCAATCGTTGAAAGTCACTGAAATCTTTCCCATCTTTATATCAGATTGGTTTTGTAGAGAGGACAGGTGGTGAGTAGGGCTGTTCAGGTCAGTCCTTACACCTGCCTACTTGGAGAGAGGCACTATGCAGCTGAGCTGGTGCCAGGACAGAACTCAGAAGATCTGGTTTCCAGCTTTGTCAGTAACCTGAAACACCATTGCCACAGCCAGACCCTTTCCTCTTTTTATGCTTCATGTTCCTCATTTATCAAATGAGCATAGTTACTCTATAAGATTCCTTTATAAAATATTTCCAGTTGACTAAAAGGAAATAATTTCACCTCTGGAGCTAAATGTTATATCTCTAACACTGTCTGTTGTACTCACTTGAAAATAGATGGGGGGTTTTGGTTTGAATTTTGTATTTTTAGAAATGGTAGAAACCTATAAATGTACAGAAGATGAATAGTTAAATACATACATCTGTGTATATACGTATGTACAGGTAGATCTTACTACCACAGGGAGACAACGTTACATGCTAGAGTTCAGGCACTGTCCAGGTGAATTGAACAGCAAATTCCCACTGCTCTATCTGGTGCCAGGATTGAGCCAATTGTCATCTATGTGGTTTGCTTTCAGGGCTGACCACTGCCAAGGATAGCAGTATTTTGCATTGTGATTTTCAGTAGAATTAGAGGAATTTGATGGCTAGGTAGCAAGAAAATTTACTTGCAATTGGCCCTGACATTTCCCACATTCTCCCTCCAACAATGTGCAAATGTCCCTCGGCTGTTCGGTGCACAGAGTTTTCAAGCAGTGATCGAATGATGGAAGCATACCACTGACGTGGTTTAATTCATGTAGTGGGTTTGTTTAGGCAGTTGCTACAGCTTTTGATTTGTTTACCAAGTACAAATTTCTCATCCTTCCAAGGAGCCTGTTTCAATAGGAACTTCTCAGTAACAGCTTCAATTAGGCACTATGGCATCTGCCTAAGAACACGTGACTCCTTGGAACAAAATCCTTCCCCCACTGATATCAGTGGGAGGTTTGCTGTCAAGGGAAAAGTCTCTACCCTTTGTCTTCAATTCTGATTTTGTCTAATTGTATATCTGCCCACAGTATTTTCAGACCCCTTTGCAAACCTGAGCACAAGGAAAACATTTTTTGCTGAGTCCTGTGACCAGTCTTGAAATTGTACTATGATATGATTTAGTGGTTGCCATAAGGCAGAGCAAAATACATATGAGTGACTGATTTGCATCTCCCGGTTTTCAGGTTATTTTACAGAAGGCTGTATTGCTGGCTTTGCCTTTCCCTGTCTACAATGCCCTGGATTAAAAATGAAACACATAAGAGGTCTATATGATCAGTTAGATACAAAGTTATAAACCTCATACAAACACCAGAAAGTTAAAAGTATTTTTTCACATAGTATGGGTTACAAAGAATGGGAAGCCACATGTTCCAGCAATAGTCTGATCAGAAACCGCCAGACCGTCCCTAATGAGAGGTATCGCTATTTTTGTTATAATCCATTATATTGTCAGTAGGTAAGGCATATATAAGAGAGTGAAAAATAGTTATCAATGTACTTTAATGGAAAATAAACAGTAGCAACTTATGGCTTGTTACATGCTGAATGAAAAGACATTATTGGAAGCACCTTTTCTCAGCCCCCAGAGGTGCACTCACATCCATGTGTTTGCTCCCTATGGATACTCTAAAGCTGTAGGATATGTAGCCATTAATGTGCACAAGAGTTACCAGCTTAAGACAGACAGAACTTGAATTTTTTTGTGCATGCATGGCAATTTTATTAATTTCACCTATGTCGATACTAATTGTTTTGGTGAGGATAATCTGCAAATTACAGTTATATTTAAAATAAAAGATTTAGGGTTAGAGTCAGTGGAATGTGAAAAGCTATTCAGCTGACAAAGAGAAGGTGTCTCCCTTATGGTGGGATAATAGTTCTACAGAGGCTATAACAGGAGTTTATACACATAGCTCATGGTATCTTTTGCAATATGAAACAGCTTAGTTCATCCAAGATTCACACAGGGCTTCAGGCTATAGCAGAGAACAGGAAGAAGACATGTGCCCTCTGGAACTGCAGATGGAGGCCAGCTGCAACACCTCAGAGAATCCCAAATGGCCACAGAAGTCTGTCAATAGTCATTGAACCAGACCCTAAGGTTAAGAGCCTGGGGCTGAATCCTGTTCTTAGTGCACGGCATTTTTACGGCACAATACCACAGAATCGCAGCCTGACCACCATAAAATTATCAGAGCCAAGACTTCTCCTTGGAGTGTCAGGAAGAATGCCATACCTCCCTTATAAATGGAACAAAAGTACAAATTGCACAGACAATCACTGGAGTTTTAAAAATTTCTGAAATTCTTCCAAGAACCCACCAGGGGATGGAGAAAGTTGTATCAAATTTCTGTTAGAAGCATATTCATTTCTAACTTGATCTAAAAATGGTAAAAATGCCCTCATGCTTCAAAAACTGTTTAAGCAACATTTTTTTTATGGAAGTATATATTGCATGTATCCATCATTGTGATGGTGTGGGTAGTCATCTTGTTTGCTTGAGTGAAGCAAAAGGCTGACATAATTGGTACTAAGCAGCATATAACTTTGTTTAATAAGTCTTCGCAGTTTTTTAACTTTAGGCAAATGAGAGCATCAGTACGGAATACAAGATTAATCTTCAGTTACTGTTAATATATTTGGAATCTTTAAGAAGCATGGTGAAATTGCCTTTGAATCCATGGCATTCAGAAGTTGAAAGACTAGCTGTGGTAAAGAATTTAGTATCCTCTAAGTTATCTACTATTAAATTGAAACTAAATCTGAAATAGAATTCATTCGGTCAGAGTTGCCATCAGTCCATTGACTCCCCTGCAGAAGTCCCAGGAAAACATGGTGGGATCCACTTCAGCACTAAGCTCCCTCTGTCATTCGGCTTCTGGCAAAGAGTGATCTGGAAGTGTTGGAGAAATGAATGCAAGGAAAAAAATGTGCATGATAGTTTACCTTGAGTGTTTGAGTTTTTAGCGTGCTATCCAAAACTTGAGGGTTTAGCCACTTCCCCCTGTTTTCCAAAGGGCAGACCACAAAACACACTTTAGAGTCTAAATCATATAAATATTTGCAAAGAGAGATACTGCCACTGAAAACTGACACTGAATAGGATACCACATAGGGATAGCCAGAAAACCTGCAGAGATCAGAAATCTTCCCACCCTCTCTGCAACTCTGATCGAGGCTGAAAATATTTTGCCTTTCTGCACAGCTGCCAAGGTGGGTTGAACTCCTGCCTTCCGAAGGCTGCCAGGTGGCTGTGTGCTTATGCCTTTTTTTTTTTTATGGTAGACCAATGATATTAGAGCACTGGTCCAAGAAGGATGTTATCTGGATTTGAAACATCCTTCAGATGGAGGGGGCTTGGACCTGAATTCTCAGAGGTTGCCCTGTCGAGCACATTACAGACCCTTCCTGTAGGGTGCAGTGGGAGGGAAGGAAGACAGACAGTATTTACTTGTTCATACCTTCAACTTGGCATGCAAGATCCACATAGTTAAAAGAAAATCACACAAGAAAGAAAGAGTATAACTGCAAGGCTTCTGCTCTAACAATATGCCCCACGTTTCTTGGTCCCTCACCTCTGGATGATTGCTGCAACTGCAAGACCGTTAATGCATAAATTGTGCACTCGTAACAGCTTCTCTGGGGTTTAAAGTTAGCATGTGCAGTGCCTAACCTCAGTGCCCAGGAAGCTTTTAGGTTAGCTGCAAGGTGCCCATCGATTTGGAGCAGACAAGCATTATGCGATGCTGCACTGCTGTCAAAGCAGAGATGCTTAAATTGCATTGAAATGCAATAGTAGCCAAGATTTTAAAGGTGTGTATCTAATTCTTTGTAATCTAAACTTTGTGTCACAGAAATTTTTTAACACAGTATTTACTGAAAAAGGAAAAAAAAAAAAAAAAAAGAAAAAGCTATTGCAAAACAGACCTTTCTAGCTCTAGTGCAGATAAACCAGCAGAAACAAAGAGAAGCTATGCAGCTCTTTGCCTGGCAGGAAGAGACCACACTGCAAACACTTCTTACAAATATTGAATGAAGGGAAGTACAAAGGAACATATTAATGAAGTCAAAGCAACATCACTGAACACTGTATTAATTAATCACTCTCAGTATTAATTACTCCTATTGAAAAAAATAGCAAATTTTTTAAAGAGCTCTATAAGGAGACAATCATCATGGTAAACACTGCCATAGGGGCACTGTATACATTAGATAAGGTGATGCTGATATTATCAGTCTCACACAGGTGCACAGTCACATTGATCTACTGATGAGTACTGTAGGAGAAAGAGCAGACTGAGTGGGATCCAAGTTCAGACAGCATCTTTCACTCAGACCAGTTACCACAATGAAAATCTGCCACAGAGTCTGTTTAAAATACATGGTAAGGATGCTACCAGTCTGTTAGAGACTTGGCAACGGGAGACTTCAGTTTTTGAATAAAGCATCAGCAAGCACCACAGCATACAGAAAAAATGTAATAGATCCTTTAGGGGAAAAAAAAAAAGCTTTTCTACAGTGCATAGCAGCTGCCTTGCTCTAATGTTGGGGAAGTGTTATTACATTTATTGTTGGCTCCATTTCTTTCCCCGTTGTTGGCAGCAACTACATCTGTCTTAGCAACTCAGGATGTTATTAGGTAAACTACAAACACCCTCAGAGGCTCTAGGCTCTCAAGGCATCAATATATCTGTCACATTTCAAAATCATCAATTACATGTACAGAACTGACTCTTAGTGTCACAGCAGGGACCTTGACAGCAGCTGCTCAGTGCTGGCAGCACTGTTCCTACCACACAAGTCACCCCAGGTCACCTTCCCAGCTCACCCACCTTTCCCAGGCTCCAGCGCTGCTCCTGCAAGGGCTCTCCCTAACTCCAGCTCCCTGTAACCTCAGTGAGAGGGAGATGTTGCCCAGGGTCTCATATTTTCTCTGAGGGGCAAAACACAGTGGAGGATCTGGAGCCACAGGGGTGAAGGCAGGAAGGGACATGAGCAGGACTGGGGCTCACCACGGCTCAGGAGCTTCTGAGCGTGGGGACAGGTGCCCTCAGCACCAAGCTCCTTGCCACTCACTCACCAGCAGCAGCCTCACAACAACTGTCCTATACCTCAGACATATTGTACATGCCTAGAGGACAGATGCCATAGTGCCTTCAGCATCGAAAAAAATAAAGGGGCAGTTTGCAGTCCATCCCTGGGAACCTGCTGAGGGCACCACCCTACGCACAGCAAAGGTCCTCTGCATCCCACCCTGTCTCTGCTGTGGGTGCTGTGGGCTCCCCACAGATGCCTGCAGCTTCACAGCCTGCCAGCTCCATTCCCAGGCACCGGCTCCTAGGAAAGCACAGCCTCCCGGGCCTCAGGACAGAGGAGTCAGGAGCTCT
>JAVJGJ010000014.1:25157829-25180851 GCA_035590215.1 Microhierax caerulescens | reverse complement strand
GGGTGGGTGAATTTTAGAGTGATCTGTGCAGACATACTAAACCATGTTAGGTCTGTCTCGAAGCACAGCCAGGCACTGTTACAGAGAATGGGGGAGACATCTGTATTGTTTTTCAATGACTGTTTTACCTGTTTCAGTTTATGTGCTTGATACGCTTTTGTTTGAGTGCACGAATTTAAATCTGGAGCATCTGTTAGAAGGAGCATTCACTTTAGTCAAATAGAAGTTATTGAACTCACTACAAGGATAAATGGATGAAATTAAAGATATAAGATATATATAAGATGAGAATGGCCCTTCTAATGGTCCCTTCTGGGCTTAAACTTTATGAATCTATGTTTCATTTCCTGCTTGCTCAGTGATAGAGATAAGATATCTCCAGGGGAAATACCAAAAGTCCTTCAGAGAACAACGGCTAGGGTATTAATCTGAAAATGCTTACCTGTCTGGTTCAGGCTAAGGTTAACAAGCTTATTGTCCCAATTCTATGGCTTGAGATCAAAGGACATCTATCTGTTTTAAAATCTTCCTAAAGAGAAGAAGTGGAGAGCAAACAAAACTGGGGCAAGGCAATGTGAGGGGACAAAGAAACCAAGGGAAGGCAAGGAGCGGGGGGACGACGAGGTCTCCATCTCAGTCAAAACGTCATAGGTGCTGAACCTAAACAAAATTTAATGAAACCTAGAAAATAAACTCACTTGTGGGTAAACCTCAGTGCTAGTTTTAACTGTGTTCTCCACTTAGTTAAACTCACAGAAAAAAAAAAAAGTACTGAACTGTGCTTTAGAACATTGTTTTGGATCACTGATAGCAGCTGTTGTGGGCAGCTTTGAAAGGATAATCACACCTAAAGACCAAGCCCACTTGGAGCAGCCAGAAACCAGAAGCCAGCACTAGTAAAAAGCGAGTTTGAAACACAGCCAGTACAGGAGTGGCTGAACTGCAAGGTTTCGGTGAGGACCTACAGAGCCAGCATGACCCAAGGCTTGTTAATCTGCAGCTGAGATACTCAAAGGCTGCAAAAAGCATAAAGACACACATTTTAGCAGTGCCTTCCCAATTCGCAGTGAATGGCTGCCCAATGTATTCAGAGCCCTTCTAATCTGTTTCCTGTCATAATAGCTCACAATACTTTGCAACCCACTCAGTCCCACTGCTCAGCGATGTACGTTTTTCCTGTTATAATAGTTGTGTCCATTTGAAATTACTAACAAATTTGCTACCACAGCTAAGGCATAAACCTGGAAATCAAGAGGTGAGTTTCAGTCTGCATATTTGCTGGAAGGGTGTCTGTGATGTGGTGTGATGTTAGCTACCAGGCCCTGCCTCCTCATAAACAGAAAAATATCTGTAATACTCAAGTTAAATAGTCAAAATACCCAGGTTATCCAAGCTACGTAGGCTAAATACTTAGCTAGTGTACATCTTCACAATACTTATCTGCAGTAACATAGCATTCAGCACAGGTTATAAATCTTGCCCTGGACTCTGCATTGTTGTAATTGCTGATCGAGTCCACTGTTCTCAGGACATGGGTTAGTTAATTCAGAACTAGCTCATGCATGTATAGATTAGCAACCGTCAGCTTTTCTTTATAGCACTGATATACTCTAACTGAAACCATTCCTTACCCCTCCTTTGATTTCACATGTGGACCTCATAGTCACCCAGGTGATATTTCCAGGCAATATCCTCTCTTCCTGATTTGTCTTTGCTTCTTATATGTTTGTGCCTCTCCCCAAGGAAGAACTTTACAGGTCCCATGCTATCTTCTTTAACATCATCAGTGATCAGTCCTGCTATTAGTGTGGTTAAGCATCTCACCATTTCTCTATCCATTTATTTTACCTCGAGCAACTCCACATCCCCTGCCCCTTCTCTGGTTCCTTAGGAAAGAACAATGAGACATAGCCTCAAAAGTACAGCCTCAGCAGCCTCCACATGCTCACAGCAGTTCCTTTTCCTCACATGCGCCCTGCTCCCTTAAATGAGTGCAAGGTAGGGAACAGCTGCACTTTTTAAGCAATAAAACTTTTTATAGTATTTGCAGGGACGCCTGCCAAGCTGGGTTACAGTGATATGTCAGCAGCCCTGTTATGATAGCAGGCTGTGGATATTTCAGTTCAAAGGTCACAATATCCTGCCAAAAAAATGAGAGATAAACTTATATTACGTATGGAGTGTATTTGAACACTATCTGTAAAAGACAATGGAGGCAGAGAGGACACTAGGTAAGTACTGCCAAGTTATATGAACTTTGATTTAACCTTTGACAGCACAGTGCAAGAGGCAGGGACCAACAGAGGAGGTAACGAGGCCATCTTGGGCAGCTCCTTGCTTCTGTTCAGCTTCATGCCTTTGCTTCACAGCCCTATCCATGGGGTTCCAGTTATGTCCCTACATAAGACTGATGCTAATCGACTACATAAATGACAACACTAAAAAAAAGCATAGCAGACACTTATTCTGTGTCACACGCAAGATGAAGTGCTGCCCTGCTGTTGCTAGGACATACTGATGGCATCAAGGGTGGCAGTGGGAAGCTTAGAAATGCCATCTCCAGGGCTGATATTAGATCTGTTGAACCTTGCAGACCCACAGAAGAAGTATCAAATTTTGATAATTTTTGCCAGTGTGCCAAGCATTTCCACAGATGATTCATTTGTATGAGTAGTGCGAGCCAAAATTAAGTTCAAATTCTGCACATACACCAATAAAGAGTGTAGGAGGTTGCGGATTTTTTAGGATTCTGCCTAAGTGATGTCTTATGTAGTTTGAAAAGGATGAGCTTTATGTAAGTGTTTCAAGAAGCTCTTAGCTCTCTTCGCTACAACCTATCCCTAAAACACCAGTCTCCCGTGGGGTGTTTAGCCTTGCATTAGCTGCTTGAAGTCCAAATGTCAGTGGTTACACTCAGCCAGAGAGGAAAAAGAGACAGAACTATGTTACTTGTATCAGTCGTCACTTAAAGACATTGAATATTGCGTTACACACCTCTCAATAAATCCATAATCCCACATGTGTACACTAATAAAATGGATTCATTTTGGATAATTACAGTATGGATGAAAATTTTCATAAGATTGCAAACAAATATTTAGAAAAAGGTTGATTTAAGCCGTTAAACCCTTCATTTCCAGTTGTCAGCTCAAGTTCTAAATGTGGGTATCTTCCAAGCCACCAAGTGACTAAGAAAACAGTGCTGCTGGTGCAGGTTTAGTCACTATGTTGGGTTGTGTTTCTGTACATGCCTTATGGATAGATTTCTGTGGGCTGAGATAAACTGCATGTTGCTGACACACTCTTCAGCATGAACATGTGTGAAGTGAGTGATTGTATTTGATTCTTCTTGTGTCTTTACCCAAAGGGCTTGGGACTAATGCCCAAAACTGGTTTTGTCATGGTGTAATGCCATTATCTACATTGGAATGGCTTACTGCATGAGCCTTAATTTACTTATGCCTGTTTTGGCCCACAGCCAATAGCTTTGAGATAATAGGACACCTGGATGTGGAAGGCTGTCTCTGAGGATGTAGCTCTGGAATTGACAATCTCAGCCATGTCTTTGCCTTTACCTGGTAAACCTTATCTCCTTGCATTACCTGATGACTCCCAAGAATTAATGCAAGAACTGTCTCTCTGCATGAAAGGAGCATGACACAAGATTGGCCAGGTTATCCTTTTTCACAGTAAAATCTGTCATGGTTATTTTGTCAGCTTTGTCACATGAGCATGTGACTCAATTCTTTCAGTGCAAAGAATGTCTCTATTTGTAATGGCAAAGGCGGTCCACTTTGCCTCCAAGGTCTTCAGCCCCTATACCCCAGTAAGAGCTCCCTACTTTGACTCGTGCGCAGGAATTATGTAGTGTGGCAATCTTCCAGACAAGATGCTTTCACTGCCAAATATGCCCACTCTCCTCTCAAACGCAGCCCTGTTCTTATATGATGGCTTTTGTGCAATGCACAGTACATGTTTCTAACAGGAGCTATAGCTCAGCACCAGTATCACTCAAAGAGAGGCAATTTTGAATGTCTGTTGCATCTTTCTTCTTTGGACATCAAGGCATTTAGTAGTCCCTGCAGAGCTCATCTCACTCACGATTGCCAAGCAGGCTAACTCTGAACTCTTAAGTCCATAACAATAGCTCCCTGTGTTCTCAATGGTTCCCAACACCAATGTGATAGACGAGAGTATCATCAGCTTTGTTTTCCCCTAATGCCACCCTTGCAAATTTAGTATGGGGTCCTGCAGTGAATTTGACTCTTTCCATTTTGTGCAGCAGAAAGAGTAGCACGGATCCTTTAAGACAGTGCTAGGACCTGAACTATCCTGCCTTATTTACTGGCTTCACCTAGAGCGTCAGGGACTCTTCTTCTGTTTTTGCAGCACTGATGGATCTCTAGAAATGCAGCACTTGACCTGCACTGGCACTTCATAAGCAAGAATGGACTCCAGCTCACATTAATTTGTCTGTGTTGCTTCAGAGGAGTTAACACCAGAAACATGGTTTTCCCTCTAACACAAGGAGATGCAACTAGTAAGAAACTGGTATGTTAAGTAAGACTGGACTGGTGTTATTTTTCAGGGTTGAGTAATCCACTAAGCGATTTACTCAGTCACAAGTAACCTGTGAAAGGGAATCCCCAATTCCCAGAATCACAGTATGGTATTTTCTATCACATGCTACCTCCGCTAGGTTAATGAGAGATTATGGTTGCTGTTCTTGTGTTGATACTGTTTATCAACAAAGCTGTCGTGATATCTTGGTAAGATTTGAAATGTCAGAGTGAAAAAAATCAGTTTGATCAGATTAACATGAGGTTGAAGACTAGATTGATGCGATCAGCCTATTAGTTTGGAAAAGAAAGGATAACTTGAAAAAATAATAATTTCTATTAAATTATCACATTCTGTATTTTTATAGCTACAAACCAAAATGCAGGTATGATTTTTTTCTTATAATTTTCACTGTTTCAGTGCATTAACAGTGATTTTTACTTTTATTTTTTAGGAAATCTACAGTCTACTGTTTATTGATTAAATGGATTTAATAGGGAAATCCCAACACACGGCTCCTCATGCACTTTTTAAAATTATCTTGATGGAAACCTTCTTTGGTTACATCCATCATAAGTCACTTAAATGTGGAGTAAGAATTGGCAGCATTGATCTCCCAGACTAAGCCACATAATTGAACTGAAGTGATTTTATGTTATTTGTGCTGCAGCTAATAATTTAGCCTAAGTTCTGAGCAAAACTGATGATCCTTGCACAGTCCTGTAGGACTTCAGTCTATCATTATGCCATTACAAAGTACCACGTTTTGTCTCTGCAGAGTTCAAAACGCCTGTTCTTCAGATAAGAGTTAGATCATAGTACATCAGAGTACAATGCAACGTTGTCACAACTGTTATTTTGAAGTCCTGAGGGTGTTGTAACTCCGATTTCTTTTTCACTGGACCTGCTAATGCTTTTCAGGCACAAAATAACTATTCTTTCTGCATTCCTTTAGTTTGGATACCATCAGCCTACCTCCAAGCTATTGGCAGTGACCTGTAGCATTCCTGCTGCGAGGGAAAATAGAGGCTACTGGTATCAAAGGCAGTGCACAGCACAGGCCTTGGGTATTTTATAATGCAGGTCTGCAAGTTTGCAAATGGAAGCCCGGAGGTTTCGAAATGGAGAACAAGCTATGGAAACTTGCTTTTGTATCATGCAAAATAAAACACATCTGCATGCACATAGAATTTTGGTTCTAAGAACACTTTTTTTTTTCCAGTAGTGCATACTGTCCCTGCACCTTTATGTCACAGGCAGGCTGCACAGAGGCAGTCCAAGTCATGTACGTGCTAGCAGTCTATCTTTGAGGCTGATAAGTGTAAGTAAATACGGGGCTGCTGCACTTACAGGATTAAGTAATCCTTTCTCTTCACTTTTGCTATTACTGTTGCGAATTAAGATCAAAGCAATACAGCTACCTCAAGGGCAACTAATGAAATAAAAGTTAGTTGTTTGCTAGTGTGCTTATTATTTGTCCTGTGCAATGTGCCTTGACTGTAGGTCAAGGCCACCATTCCTCCAGTCCTGCCCTGGATGCTGTTCTCCAACTCATTTCTGTTACTGTCATATTATTTTGAATCTTCACTTGGTATGAAAAGCCATTCTTTAATACATCCAGTCTACCTTTTCAAGTAGATCACAATTGGCCTGAACACTGAAGAAACAAGCAAGCAAGAAGAGGCAGACAGGCTGAAAATGCTGAAAGGGAAGAGAAAGGTCCTGAGAGAATGTGTTTAAAACAGTCTGTTAACCCAGATATTACTTCCCTCAGACTCTCTAGTGGCTGGCTCACATAGAAATTTCATTTTCTATCACAGAAGATCAACTGAAAATAACTTCTTAATAGAAAATGAAAGTTTTAGATTTGCAAGCTGCTGGAGAATTGCACAATTAAAAATAACTTGACACAGTCTAGATGAGAAAATGCCAAAAAATACCACTGAATGGGCTCAGAGTCTTTATGAAAAAAAGACAACCTCAACCTATTCAAAAATGCTGCTACTACCCTAAATCCTTGAGTGTTCAACACATGTTTTTCTCTACCATTTTTCCTGCCTTTCTGCAGGTTTTTGTAGCATATTTTCCTCCTACCACATCAGTAAATTATGTTCAAAATGACAATCCTACCATCCCAAAAATAAAACAGTTTCACTGAAAGAGCCAGCTGCAATATAGGAAAGATTAATTGCACGAGTGCTGAGTTTAGAGGTGATGTGGGCATATCACTCATGTCAGCAGTAAGACAGATTTAGAGCTCCAAAGAGGAGTATGAGGTACTTGCTTTAGGTAAAGAGTTGCTCTCAACCCCCTTTGTTAAATCAATAGCAATAGAGGAGGACAGCAAAAGATGGCCTTAAGTCCCTGTTTGCAACCCTCACAAGGGCCACATCTGTCCTACTAAATGCATCCACTCCAGCAAATGGTTTGTCACTCTACAGTCAAGTGGTGCAGAGAGTAGAAAGGGCCTTTACACCGTTCAGGGCTATCATAATATATCATAGTACATTGGAAAACAATATTGTCATGAGTTTCAGAGAAACTGGTCTGCAATCTAGGATATAATTATGACCTTTTTTTTTTGTTTTTTTTTCCTCTAAGCTCTAAGTTCAGCAATAATACAAGTGCCACATTGCAGCCCATCAATAAGGAACTGCAGCTTTTGTTGGCTGCACTGGGATGCAAACCTGTAGGTGTTTGTGGGAAATAAGATACTTCAGTGCAGGGTGGAGGGAGCCAGATCTCACACAGGCTCATCAGTATTGGCTTTTGGGATGGGTCCCTGCACTGAAGTACTTGCCTACTTGTACCTGAGCATTGGTTTTGAGAAAGCTGGTTGAAGTGATCCAAAACAAAAACGGGAAGCAAAGTAGTGATTTTCAGGTGTGAACAATTTGCCTGATCCCTTCGTTGTTCATCAGAATAGCTGTACATCAGCATGACCCCTTCGCAGAACTGTACTAGGGTGCGTCACTACATTGTCTTTACATGCCCCAAGCAGCAAAATTATTTCAGAAATCAGTGACAGGAATTAGGGTTTGGCCTATTCCCTCCCTTGTTTTGATGTAAAAGTGTGAAATTATTTCTTTCTTTCCAACACTGGAATAGATGGCACCCTTGCACCAAGTGGCTCCCCTCCAGAGGCAATGCAGATCTGTGCCATCTCAAGCTGACAGAAACAGAGGGGAAGGCAGCAATAGTTTGATAAGTTTATTGGGAAATCTTCTGTAGAACTGGACTTATCATGAATAAAAAAAGAGCACAGTGAGTCGTATTTCTGTTTCTTCATCCAAGAAGCTCTTGAATGCCAACTACCTGGTGAGATTAAAATAGCGATGATACAGGTCTAAGACATCTTATTCTTCAAAACATAGATGAGGCAAACAAGTGCCTGTGGATACAGCTAGTGAAAGACAAGGTATATGCAGCAACTGAGGAAGCAGAAGGAAAGGGGAGATCACACATTTCACACACAGCATTTTCAGCTAACTGCACATCTCATGGCTTGTTGTGTTGGCAATGGGGGACTCTCAGGTCCAAGTGAGGACGAGAATTATGACAAGTAAAACATTCACTGTGGTCCAGCTATGCATATGTGACACCACTTTATTTCTATTATAGGAACCATTGGTTTTAACCACTTAATGAAAAAAGGGGGGGAAAAATAATGATGAGAATTAAACTTAAAGCTTTCCTTAACTTCCATTGCTTTCACCTTTCTCTTTGGCAATGGAGAGTGTCATGGTGGGGAAACACCAGCCTTTCTTGAGCATCCTCTTAACTATTCTAAGAGAAATGTTATTAAAGTGGTTTACATGGTCTCTGTTTGGAGGATCATGGAAATTAGTTTCCTAATCTTTACCAGGAAAGAAATCGAACACAGGAAAATACAATTCTTGTCTCTGTAGTGGACTCCCAGAACACTGTAACATGATATTATTGGTTACTTTAATATCCAGATAGCTTTTGCCAAAGCCATACCATCCTTAAAGCAGCAGTTCACAACATCTCTTGCTGTCTATGTGTAGTCACCAAGGACTTTATGAGCAACTGCCACATGAAAACTTATTCTTGTTATTACACAGTTGTATTTTGACTGTGACTGTCAAAACTGTCACCACTGGGGATTTGGCAACCACAGCAAAAATGTGTTTGAGAACTATGAGGATATGTCTACATGAGTCATACACAGAGATTTGAGCTCACTTTGCCCATGCTCACAGCTGGTCCTGAAGTGCTGTGCCTGAGCTAATACACTCTGTTGAAAAGGCAAGTTATGGTTTTATAAGCTGGAGCTGGGGCCACAAGCTGGCTTTCTAAGTACCCAGGCTAGTACACCCCTCGGGAAACTGTGCTGGGGCTGTGTGCTCTCCACCACACTGGTGAACTGAGGTGATGGCTTCTGCCCATGGGGAATCCCTTCCCTAGCACTCAGGTGGATTTTAGTATCACCCTATAGATTTCCAGAATTTCAAAACTTTCCCCTTATTCCTGCCCCCCCCCCTTTTTTTTTAGTACACTTCAGGTATTTGTCTCCAAGACAACTTGTAACATTTTTAGGTTCATTACAGCAGTAACTTCAGTAACTGTCCAGTCAGTCATAATTATTTCTATATCCTTTGGTCCTAGGCATGTAAGGTTTTGTTACTAACAATTTAATGTCTCTACTGGACAGCCATATGCTAACAGTTAGTCTTTTATGAAATATACTTACTATATATACATTGACATGAAAGGAAATAAAGACACTTCATCCTGTAACCTCTTATGAAGTCATCCAAGCTGTTTTCATTTTCTGTTTTCACAGTGCACTTATTTAAAACCTTGGACATCTGCTGCCACACAAAGTGAAAGACCTATAAAAAGGCAGTGAGATCTGTTCTACTATCTGTTACGTTACAGACAATGCATAGGGCACATGGGTGCAACTGGGATTGTCGGTAGTGGACACCCAGTGGGGTAAGGGGTGATTATCCATGATATCAAACATCCTTCTAACACTGCCAAAGAAGGGCAAGCAGCAAAGCTATTGTTCATAGCAGGAGCGACCACCGCAGTGTGCTTGCAAACAAATTGTTTGCAGAGGAGAATAATCCCCGTGAATGTACATTGCCTGAAGAACATTTTTAAAGCCACTTATTCTCGCCAAAGATGTCTGTTGTCATTCTCCTGTGTATTCATCTTCCTGCTAAGTGGTACTGCCAGCAAAGAAACAGTCATGAAGCCTATGCTAAAGTACATGACAAAAAGATCTGACATTGTGATTGACATTATCTCTCCTGACAAGAGCCAAATTATGCTACTATGTGTATATATCAATGGCATGTAATCTTCAGTGTGATCATTAAAAAATGAGAAAAAGAGAAGAAAAAAACTGTAGGGCCAAATCAAAAGTATAGTTGGCCACTAGAGCAGCTCTCCACCTGAACAGTAAGTTTTTCACATATGCCAACCAATGACGCCATGTCATCAGCCCAAATGGCAGCAGCCTGTGCTTCTGGTTCTGGAGAGAGGGTTTCCTACTGCAGGGCAAGCTGTGTTGGGAAGAAAAGCTGCTAATAATGGCCTCACAGCCAATGTTACTTCTGACGTGGAGTCCCTGAACTAAGAAATTAAAACTCTTCCATCATACCCTACTCCTCCCGTCATAAGGTCACATTTCTACAGTTCTGTTCCCGACTGTGAATTAGTCAACCTGTGGCAGAAATTTGAAGTTGGTACTGAATTTCAATAAGGATGGAAAACTGGCAACTTTCTAAAGTCTTGAGATCTGACATTTTTTCTAATGCTGCTTGAAAATGAGCCCAAAAAAGCTCCAAGCAACAACGCAAATAACAAAACAACAAAGAATTAAGGAAAAGAGAGTTATTCAAGAATAGTCAATAGTCTGGGGTCATGGCACTCACCCTCACTTGGGATGGGAAAGATCCCTTTCTAAGTTCACCTGTTAGAGCAATCCTAGGACTAGTGATGCTGATGATTACAGACTCTTGGCTGTGCTGGGAGTAGGTGCTTCTGTACGCCCTGATGTAATTTTCTGCATGAATCATATTACAGTCCCCAAGCAGGAAATGAATAGCACAATCAAAGTAATTTTATTGCATTCTTGCTCCATAGTTCCTCTTTTTCTTAATTTAATTTTCATTGCTTTCCACTACCAAGCCATTCTGCACTGAGCAATGCTGCTCACAGCCTTATGAGACACAAGATGGTAGGTTCTTCAGAGCTATCTCCTGAAAGTCTTGTTGTAGGACAAAGGCACTTTTACCACTGTTAAGCTGCACCAAGCCACTGTACTTCAAATACTTTCGTTCCTTGAGATCCCACTTATAATACCACTTTTTTTTTTTTTTTAACCCACCTAGATTTGCACCTTTGTGGGTACAAATCCCACCCACAGTACATCTTTGGCTCATGATCTAATTCTTCACTTATCAACAACTATGTACCAATTCCAGTCCTGCACTGAATATAGTCACTGTTACACGCACAATAGTGTTATGGGCAGAAAGACACACAACTTTTTAAAAAAGCCAAGAATTTATTGTTAGTGTAATTGAAATCTTAACTATCTAATCAAAGAGTTATTATTACTTTTGATGTAACTATTACATTAAAAAAAAAAAAACCCACCCAGAGAATGGTATACTATTATAAAATGGATTTCAATAATGACACGGTTTAAATAGTTTTACATCCCCTTCCTAATGACTGCACCCTTTGCCACTGTTATGGTCCACCTTCCACTCTCCCCCTGCATACAACTGTTTTGTGCCTCAGTGTCACAAGTCATCAGCGTCCCAGGTCCTTTGCCAAGAGGAGTATGATACTGATCATGGGAGTTTCTTTCTCCTTGCTCACCACATGGGACTATTACGTATCTTCTATTGCACTGTACTACTAAATCTTTTTTCCACTGGAAATGTAAGATTTCATACACATGAGATTTTATATATGCTGGATACTTCTTCCTTGTTCTCTTTGTTAATGCTAAAACCAGTTTACCCAGTTCTTAGGACTGTTTTTCTTTAACTACCAGTGGTTGACTACTGATGATTTGTTTACAGCAGTTTATTTCTGTTATTATCCCATGCGTGTACTCCTCCACACTGCACTCTCCATCAGCCTCAGCAAAGGCTTCTGCTATGATACCATTCCTTTACACCACAACATTTTTCTAGGGTCAAAAATATTCAGTTCTACACAAAATAACAGCTTGTTAAATGCTATCAGTATAAAAATTATGGCTATACCAGATGATTATGCAAAGCTATGCACAAGTAAAACAAAAAATAAAAAATCAGACAATAGCCACCTGGACATTGGGAAACTGCTGCTAACAGCTAAAACAAGCTAAAGCAAAGCTATGGGCAGCCCAGGACAAACCAAGTCAAAGCCTGACAGGTCTGGAGGCCTCACAGAGTTAGCGTGAAGCTTCTGGTATGTTACTAGCAATGACAATTTGTACCTATGATGTCAAAGGGCTGCTCTTAGCTGCTCAGGACACTGACTTTTTGTCATCTGTCTAGGAACTCTTAGAAACTTCACCAGGGTCCATAAGGCATTTTTGAAACTTTCAGTGGTATTTAGGATCAGGAATGACTTGTGATTAATAGCTCGGCATTCCTGCTGCCCCAGGTTCCCATCGGCTCTTCCATGGAGAGAGATGGCAACCACACTCAGCCTGCCATGGCTGAGCTCAACCACAAGAGAAACCCACTCTCTCCCTGCCACAGCACAGTGATGAACCAGACACCATGAGTTTCATGGTTTGCTTTCATCCATGTTTCTTGGATGAAAAGTTTCTTCTTGACACCTACTTGAATTTTGCAGTCCTTCTCACTGGGATCCTTTGTGTCTGCTCAGCAGCACCATTAGAAGGCTTACTAGCAAGCCACCTAACTTGTGATATTACTCTGTGCTTGATTAAAGTCAGCTGGTATCTGAGAATCTTATCCCAGAGAATTATTTGACAAATGATAGCCTTGTCTCACTTCTGCAGCAAAGCCTTCAAAAGCCCACAGGATTTGGATGCAAATTCCTAATGAAGACATGTTGTAATCTCAGTGATACTGTTCAGTGTTAGCAACAATTTGTGCCTTCTTTTTCCAGCAAATGTGGACGGAAGAGGGGTTAAATAGATTTTACCTTCACACAGTATTCTGGTTTGCTAGTATATATATAAAAAAAGTATTTCCTTTTTGTTCTAAGTGCACACTTTTGTCTTTTTTGCAGGAGTAGCTGCAACTGGCATATACTTTTTGCTGTAGAAATGAGATAGTTTTTATTTGTCTTATCTTCTTCAATGAGAAAATACAAAATCAAATTGAAACAGCAGGCAAAAGAGTATATATATGCACAAAGAAACATGCAGTCGTCCCTCCTCCAGGCTGGAGCTGTCGTCAGTTACAACAAAGCCAAGAGACAGCCTGTGCAAAATATGCCAATAATCCATCTCTCTCTTCAGTTCATACAGAGCTTTGCATGAGGTGTGATCCAAGGGAAGTACTGGTTTTGGGAAAGAGCCAATATCTGGGAATATTTTTCTCTCCATCTGATGTGAAAGAGCCTCAGTACGGTGCTGCAAACACTGAAGGTTCTGGCTGACAGCTAGTCCAGATGTCTGAGGTCACACGTACCACCACACCACCAACTGTATCTCAGAGAGACACGTGGAATCTGAAAGCCTTCATATACATCAGAAGCCCGTAAGGACGAAAAAATATTCTCTGGGTGGCACGAGACGATTTGGTGCCAAGTAGTTTAAAAACCTTCCCAAGCATATGTGTTTACTTTGCTCTGAGGCACCAAGTCCACTTCAATCACCACAGAAATCAGAGCTATAAAGGCAATTGCTTAGGAGGGATGGAAAAAAAAAATTTTTTCGTGTCTTTGAAATGGTTAGTTGTCATCTGGCAGATTATTTTGGCATCACAGAAGCTTGGGGGGGCTGCTGAGAAAGGCAATGGAGCATAAGTACTTAAGAGCATGAAGCTGCTAGTAGTGAACTTGGACAATGGCAAGGATGCTGCTGTGGCCATTCCTTCCCAAATTATCCTAGTTACATGTACCGGTTGGTGCTGTTTCATGTGATTAGAGCTGTGGAAAAGCAACTGCTTAATCTAAAGCATTTTTTTGCAAACAGAAAGTGTTTGCCATAATGCATTTCCAGCATTTTTATGGAAAAAAGGTAGCACAGAAGGTATCACTCCTGAGCTGTATCACCAGTTGCAGATAAGGCGAATGCCTGCTAGCCCATTCCTGTTTGCCTTGGTGAGATTCTGTTTGTATTGATACCAAAGCAGACTTCTGTCTGTCAAAAGCATCACTTTTTGTAGTACTAGTTAGACCTCTCAAGACCTTGTGGAATTCAGCACTGATGCCTTATCCTGTTAGAGTGATTTTGGGGGCACAAGAAAATCAATTATGTTTTGGGGAATTAGGATGAGGAGAGGCAGAGAGTGTGGAGGCTGCTCCGGGGCAGGAGCGTGGTGTTTTCAGGGCCTTTTCTCCCTCTGTGTGTGAGGATTTATGAGCCTGGGCTGGAGGAGGATTGGAGAAGAGGTGGAGTTGTCCACAGGACCATGTGTCTTGATACAGCTCCTTAAACATCCCCAGGGAGGAGAAGTGGCCAGGGACTGCTTTACAGGCTTTTTGGGAAACGCACATGGTTTCAGCACCAGGCTTTACAGCCTAAGTCCGAGCCCTCCTCAGCACCCTGTGACTGGCATTCAGAAACATCGCGCCCCTGTGACACCATCCAGCTGTGCATCGGGCACTGCTCCCCCGCTGCCCTGCCATCACTCCCACCTCTGGCCCTCCGAGGCTGCCTGAGCATCACTCAGCTCACCTCAGGGCTGGGATCCAGCAGGGAATGGTGCCCTGGAGCTCCCGGCCAAGAGTCCTAGGGAGCAGGTTTGCACCTATTAGTGTGCGTGGAGGTCCTTCTCTGGTTACCCATTTGGATTCTGTAAAAAAGCTCTTTAATACTCTAGATCTCTCAGTGACTAATCCTGCTCCTTGTCCCTCACCCACTCATTATACATTTGGGATTGTTAGTTACACTGGTGCTAACCATACTGAGGGCGTGGAGGAGCTGGACAGCTGTGAGCACTTGCATAATGCATGATGTGCCTCCAGCAGCCCCTTACTCCTTTGCTCTCTCACGGCAATAGAAAGGATGTCTGGGTTTATTTTTTTCTCCCCTTTCCTTCTTTTCACCTGGCCTTATTAGCCCCTCTGGGGGTCACCATTACTGTGCATGACTCCCTTAAAGTACACACGCCCACACACCTCACCCACTGCTATTTGTCTGTACTGCCAGTGCCCAAGGCTACCTTGAGGACTATTTCTCTGACAGAGTGACTAATGCAATTCTGTGTACTTCATTCTCATTTAAAAAAAAAAAAAAAAAAAAAAAAAGGATCCCTGCCATCTAAGTTCCTTTTCCCAGTTGTACCATGACCTCTCAGTGCTATTTTCATGTTAAACTGACCCTTTTAAGAGTCTGGCTTTTAAGCAAGAACTTTAATAAGGAATGTTTTAATGTGGGGGCTTTTAGCACCAGTGGTACTACCACTGCCTATGGACACCTCGGGGGCTGCCCTCTTCTCCAAGCCTGGGACCTGAGGCAGCTTGCTGCCATGGTCAGTGCAGCTATCTTTAGCTTTCAAAAAGACTACCCTGTGGCACCAGCAGTGACACTTTTCTCTGTGATTACAACTGTTCAGCCTTCCAAAGATTATTTTTAGGCTAATAACCTTTGAGATGAACCTTCCCACTTAACCTCATCAGATCCCCCAGGTACATACATGACTGTTGGGAATAATCAGGCCTATGAAATTTTAAAGTGAACCATCTTCATGTCTCACTTTCATTTCTCAACTTCATCTCTTTTGCACTATACATATAGACATGAATGCACATCTGTACATACACTTCCATAGATGGGAAGGTGTTGACGGGACAATAATTATGTCCCTGAACATCTGAAAGTCCATTACTTAAGCAATCACATACAAGCAGTCACCTTAAGTCCTGTCAAGCCAAGGAAAATTACGGAAAATAAATAAATGAAATGAGGAAACAAGGGTTAAAATGGGTTAACAACAAAACTCAAGTTCATCTCACATTGGGATCACTCTGCTGGCTTGAGACATTCTCGAATTTATATTACTATGAATTCAAAACAGATGAAACACAGAATTAAAATATTAATCAAAATTTATCCCATCTTGTGCCATTTGGAGATATTTTAAAACTCCCTTTGTTGTTCAAAGAGGCAGGCTCTGGTTCCCATTGGTACAGCGAAAGACTTTATTGTGCTGACACTATATTTACATTTAAGAAGGGCGTAGCATTCCAAACCAGGTACTTCACAATACCTTTCTGCAGCTCAAATGGCTCTCTGAACACCATTGACAGTTTGAATCACTCAGCAAACATTGTGCAAGTTCTGCAAGGTGACCTTGTGCATCCAGTTTTGAAAGAACTTCAAATGTCAGCAATAATCTATTGTTATTTATTGTATTTTTATTGGCATAGCTATCCACTTCTTTTTGTAGTATATCCATGTAAATCCCTGTGATATCCAGCATAAAGCACACTTTTGACCTTCTTCTACCTTAGCAGATTTGTACAATGTTACCTGAGGTATCCCTAAAAATTACAAGAATATCCACAGCATAATCCTTTTTAAATTTAATTTTCTTTTACAATTTTGTTCCCACATTTATTTTTATTTATTCTGATAGCCTCCAGCAGGTGTAAAATATCATCCCTGGTATTGCCATTGACTACTTATATTAGTCATTTCACATTTCTACAGAGCATGTTTGTGTAACATAGACAGTAAGGACAATGTGAAAAATATAAGGAGAATGGAAAAATAAATAAATAAACACAAATAAATGACATTCATTCTCCTCTGTCATAATGCTGTAAATTCACAAATACATAGGTATTTACCTTTTTTTATGAAAATGTTTTTAAAATCTGAAAAAATCATAGTTGTCATATAAAATGATTTTGTCAATATTAGATACTAATTACCTCCCTCTTCAGAAGTTTTTTTGTTCAACCTGAAAAGAGAAACAATATTCAGTATCTCACCTAGCCAATGAGTTACCAATTGGGGTGAAAGAAAAGCAATCAAATCCAGCATAATGTTAAGAATCCAAGTATGGAATATCTCTGTGTTGCTGTAGCACATAATTGTTGACAATAAATTAGTTCTGAAATTGAGTGTAGTTTCACAGTTTGAGGCCATACGCCCACTCAAGGGTGTGCATTCCCACGTTCTCTTTTATCCACACCAGCAATCACAAAGCTCCCCAGTGTACCAGATCCAATGGTAGACCCATGAGATAGTGGATCATGTGTTTTGTAGGACTGGTTGTCAGCAGGATCAAGGAACTGAGCAGAGCAGAACAGATTGACACCTGACAGCATGATGTGATGTGGTGCAGGTATGATCAATTGTAGGGATGGGGAAAAGCAGGATCCCCCTTTCAGTAGCAGCTTCAGTAGTATTGCATACACTACCCATAAAACCTCACCCTGAATTAAAAGAAATCAGGGCCATATTACAGTCTGAGCATTACTCTAATTAATCGCTAAGCAATCATTTGGGTATCAAGTGACATTACAGGGCTGACTGTGCTCTCTTGTCTTTTTTTCCCCCAAGTCAGAAGCCTACCCACATCTCTTCTAATAGAGTTCACCACTGTGCCCATTACATGGAGTTTACAAGGCTGGCTGTGTCGCTCAGCTTTGCCACTGCTTTGTTATTTACATGACAGCAAAACTGGACATGAGTCTATTTAGTATCATTGATTCTTCAGAAACTCCTTTCATCCTTTCTTTAAAACCTTTTGTCTCATGTAGATATTCCAGTTCAAGGATCGGCAGCTATTTTATCAAAATGCATTATTTGTCTGGGGCATTTTGTTGACAGGGAGTTTAAGCTTCACCATCTCCTCTTACAAAGATTTTGCTAAGCTTTGGAATTGTTATTCAGTGAAGTGAAGTGATAAATCTGTCCTCATCCATGGTGTTCAGATCACTGACTGGAACATTTTTGACTGACATTATTAAAAAGAAATATAACCCCAATCTCTTTTATTTTCAGTTTTCTTTGTCTTCAGTGATGTATGAAATTTCTTTTAGGTTATTACAAATCTTCATCAGTTTTTTTCTTCACTTGTCATACTAATGCAGACCTCTGTTATATTGCTATTTTCACTAGTGAAAGAGCATAACTGGAAGTTCAAACGGGCAGAAATCTTTGCATGGATTTGGAAGCAGTTATATATTATGTGCAGTGGGACTTTACCTACTTCATCAAATCAAAGTCGATGGCATGTGTTACAGTGGGGATGTAGCTCCTGATGTCTGCAAGACAACACGCCAGCTACTGCAGTCTGATTTCTATGGAACTATATTTGCCAGAAGTTTTTCCATGTTTTCTGAGCACGCGGCCTCTATTCTCGTTTAGGATGGCAAAGTAGCATGTCAGCCTGAGAAAAACCCTAAACCATCTGCGCTCAGCTGGGTGAAAGGAATGACTTCTTTACTCTAACTCAAGGAGAGGTCTTCTGACAAATGGGAAGAATGGAATAGGGATTTGTAACTACTTTTGGAAAGGAAACAGAGCTTGATATGAGCAGCATTGAGAAGCAGCGCTTTACGCACAGATTGCTCTTTTTCCTTTTCACTCAGCCACTTCTACCAGGTTTCACATGACTGATACTGGCCCATGGTCCGTGTGCTTTTGAAACTGGAGCAAAATTTCTTCTAAGTTTGAATGTTGTACATGGCGTGGCAGCTAACTAGTGGTCCAGAAGATTACAAATTCAATGATTTCCAAATGATTATGCTGGTGTGAAAAGCAAATGTCTTTCATAGCATGAATCTAAGAAAAGCAGCAGTGTATTTAAAGGGCGCTTTTCTTTCTCAGAAGGTACTGTATGAAAGAATACTATTATGCATGATTGAATTATTTGAATACTCTTTGGTGGAGTATTTAACTAGTCATTTTTCTTTCCTTTTTATTTTCAGTAGATGAATGTATATTTAATTGTGTATTGCTGAAGGTCACTCTAAAATGTAACCAGGCTCTTTTACTCCTCCATTCACTCCATTATTTCATGCCTGTCAAGATTTTTACAAACTTCCTAATTTTTCCTGAATATCACTCTACATGTTAACCTAAAGATTTAATGAGGACAAAACAGGTATGACCAAGTTACCATTTTCAAGCAGAACTTTGCACACTAGGTTCAGCAGATGCTAGGAAAATAGACCACAATACCTCTCAGGGGGTCTAGAGCACTTAACATGATTGCACTAAAAGGCATGACAGCTACATCTCCCAGGAGGAACAATGACAGTGAACGCAGCTGCACTCTGAACTGCACACACAAAAAACCCAAAACAAAAAACCAACAACAAACTAACTAACCAAAAAAACCCCAAAAAACAACTGTATACAGCTCAGTAGACTTAAAGGAACCTTGTGAGCATTTTTATGAATATATTTTTTAATATTCTGTATTATTTTATGTGGTCTTTTTCATAAAGATGTTTATGTTCTAATTCAGAATAAGAAAAGATGTTAAAACATCAGTATTTCCCAGGCATAGATATTTCAGATGACACTCAGCTTTGCCCTCCATAATGCTGGTACTTGTGGGTGTAGTTAAGACTGTTCTGCCACTTTAAGCACGGCTTATGGCAGATATATAGTTTGATATATATAAGACATCCTTTGAGATACCGGGAACATCATGGCTTCTTCCAGACCTACTGAAGAAGAAAGTTTGATTCAGTTGCTTACACTGAAGTATCCACTGCCATTTGAGATGCCGTCGGGTGTCTGGAAGACATCCACCAAATCACAGAACCCATGAGAGACTGACAATCATACGGAACACTTGCTAGAGGCAAGTGAGGATACCTGGAGGCATCTCAAAAAAAAACCAGGTGTATGACATTGACATACAGTTACCTCTGGGCAACAGAACTGAGAGGTCATGGGATTTGTACCACCTAGTTTTAGACACCCATCAGAGATGCCTATGGTAAGAGACCAGCATCATTAGACTCCTCAGGGCAGCGTTAGATTGCCCAAACATAAGT
Source organism: Microhierax caerulescens (assembly GCA_035590215.1). Lineage (NCBI taxonomy): Eukaryota > Metazoa > Chordata > Aves > Falconiformes > Falconidae > Microhierax > Microhierax caerulescens. The sequence goes on along the minus strand of JAVJGJ010000014.1, from coordinate 25,161,153 downwards.
TTCTAATGGCATTTCAAATATCTTGTGGAAACTGAGACATCTTCCTGGGACTTGGCAGACTTGACAAAGGCTCTATGGGACACCAATGTTCCTACACGGGAACTAGAGGCTAGGCAGGATGCTTTAGGGAAGACAACATGGTAAAAGAAGCTACATTAGGCAGCTGAATCCCACCTCTCGTGAAGCAGATGGAAGAAGACATGGCTTGATTCTAGACATGGAAGTTGAGAAACCATTTGAGGTGTCTTCAGGGAACTCAGCTGGACTCCAGCTGCTGATCCTGAAGGCATATTTTTCCTGTAAGTCTAGTGTCACATCTAATTGTGACAAAAAAATCTAGCTATCTTGGCATTTGAAACTCCACATCTATGTATGTTAGGGCAACCAAGCCAAACCCCTCAGTTCTGAGGATACTATTCAGTTGCCTTAATATAGGTGATTAGTATCAAATTAGGTCAACTACATCCTACTCTGAACAATTTTCTGGTGGAGCCCAAGTGATTTTCTTGTGAAGTTATGAGAAAACAATATAAGGAATGTAAACTGGAGGAGAGGTAAATTAATTGGGTTTTTTTATGATTTTCCCTGTTCCTTTCAACTTCTTTCCTCTTTTGATATGTGACAGAGAAGGAAAAATGGCTGGCTTTTCCTTCAATCTGTATTCAGGACATTCTCTGATGATGACAGGTTATGGATCAGATACTTAAATAAAATGAGGACAAAAAAACATGAGAAGTAATGAAAAAAAAAAAACCAACAGAGTAAGGAGTTGGAGCATAAGCAAGGCTTAAACTTTAGTATTTATAGAATAAGTCATATAATAAAACTTAAATATTTTACATTTTGTGAATATTTCTCTTCCTTAACGGGATGTTTCTGATGGTCACTGAAAACTTAAACCTGTTTAAATTGCATATAAAATGTCTTCCAGTGAGAATTCATAATGTATTTAGCCTTGGTGTCATGTGTGACACTCTTATTCAAATATGACTGCCAAATTGGAAGTCTAGAAGTCCTGAAGCCAATTCATCTTGCAACCCTTGCCTGGAAAACTTCACTATGTACCTTTGATGTTTGGAGAAGTGTCGTTATGACATACAGTTCATATGACATATCAGCCATTTGACCACTGCTTAAATACTATACAAGGTGTAAAACAGTGTAAATCACATCTTCCATTCAAATTAGCCTAGAGACATTGCAGAAAAATTAAAAACTGAATAGAATCGCATATTTCATTATCCTAACTGCTAGAAGTGTGCCCTGAAACATTCCATCTCCTGACTAATAAATGCCCTCAGGAAATATTATTTATTTATGTGGTTTTGCAAAGCAAAACATTCTGAAAGTTTATGTGGGATAATTCTGAATATAAGGAAATGCATCAATAAACTTCTAATTAGGCCACTGACATTTTCCCCTTGAGGTGACATAAATCTATCCATCAGTATCTCAAAACTCACTATTGTGTCATTAGGATCCCATATAAAATGGGAAAATGGGTAATTAAACGGACAAGAAAACAGAAGCAAAAAAAACTTTTTTTTTTTTTTTTTCCCTAGTGGTAAAATACCCTTTTACATTGCAGCTGGGGTCGGGGGGGTGGGAAGGCATGGAAATAATGATAGTGATGGGTGGAGAGGCAGATCTGATCCAGGAAATTCTTCCTGTTAATGACATATCATCACACAAGTGATCATGATGATAAATCTCTACCATTGCACCTTGCCTTGAAAATAAACAATCTATAATGCATGGAGCATGATAATAATGTAAAGTACAACAGACAATACAGGAATATAATGAGAAAAAAACTCTTTAGAGAATATCCTCAGGTAGAAAATGAGTATTTAGCCAAAACACACTTGGAGACTACCTACTAGTATAGTCAAGGGAGGTTTTAAAAAGGTTGCTAAGGGTGTCCCAAATTCTGTAAGTTTCTTGTTTCTGATAAGCTGCCACCCTGAAGCTTTGAAACATTCCCACGTGTCCTATCACTGGATACCCAGGAGAAAAGCTCAGCATCTCCCTCTCCACTTGCCCTCCTCAGGAAGCTGCAGAGAGCCATGAGGTTGCCCCTCAGCCTCTTTTTCTCCGAAATAGACAAGCCCACTGTCCATAACTACTCCTCATAGGATATGCCTTCCAGCCCTTTCACCAGCTTTGTCGCCCTCTTCTGGACAATGTCACATGCTCCAATCCCTTAATAATCTTAGTGGCCTTCCCAGCATGTCCATGTCCTTCTTGTACTGGGGAACTTAGCGCTGGAGATGGCACTCCAGGTGTGGCCTCACCAGTGCTGAGTAGAGGGGAAGGATCAAATCCCTTGACCTGCTGGCATTTCTTTGCCTAATGATCCCCTTTTTTACTGCAATGGCATGTTGCTGGCTCATGTTCAACTGGGTGCCCACCAGAACCCCCAAGCTCTTTTCTGAAAAGCTGCTTTCCAGTTAGGTGGCTCCCAGTGTATACTGGTGCCTTGGATTGTTCCTCCTCAGGTGCAGAACTCTGCATTTCTCCTTGCTGAACTTCATGATGTTCCTGTCAACCCATTTCTCCACCCTGTCAAGGTCCCTCTGGATGGCGGCATGACCCTCTGGATTATCAGTCACTTCTGGTTTTGTGTCACCAGAAAACTTGATGAGGGTACACTCTGACCCATCATCCAGGTCATTAATGAAGGTATTAAACAGGGCTGGGCCCAGTATTGAATCCATGGGCTACACTGCTAGTTGCTGGCCTCCAACTAGACTTCCTGCCACTGATCATCCCAATTAGATAAGCAATTTAGGATGAAATGTCTCCTGAAGTGGCCAGTCTCTATCCACAGACCTTGGAATGAGGGTAGAGTGACAAAAAATAAAACACCTTAGGGTAAACACCTATAATATGGCTGCCATGATTTAACGCGGGCCGGCAACCAAGCACCACCCAACCATGGCCAGGAGAATTAGAAAGGAATGTGAAACTCGAGAGTTGAGATAAGAACAATTTAATAATTTAAAACAAATAAAAATGTAACAACAACAATAACTATAACAATAATAATAACAACAACAATAACGATTATAATGGAAAGGTGGGGGAAAGCATAAAATCCAAAGGGAAAGGGAGAAAGGAAAACAAGTGATGCACAGCACAGTTGCTCACCACCCGCTGACCGATGCCCATCCAGTCCCTGAGCAACGATCCCCCAGCCCCAGCTAACCCCCCAAGTTTATATACCAAGCATGATATCCCATGGTATGGAATATCCCTTTGGCTAGTTTGGGTAACCTGTCCTGGCCGTGTCCCCTCCCAATTTCCTGAGCGACTCCAGCCCTC
>JAVJGJ010000014.1:25145221-25157790 GCA_035590215.1 Microhierax caerulescens | reverse complement strand
AACATATATAAACCTGCAATGGTGTACAATAAAGTTGACATCTTGCTTGCATCAAGCTGTGTCCCGTCTCTTCATTCACCGCAAACTAGCTCCTAAGAAGAAAGTTAACTCCATCCCAGCTGAAACCAGGACAGATGAACAACTCCCATGTCTGTGTGTCCACAAATATGTTGCCATGCGGGTTTACACGTCTTCAAGACCATCAGTGACTGAATACACTGGTTTAGTACAGTGAAGAACACGTTGGAGGCCAGCTAACAGATAATGATAAGTCATTCTTAGCCTTATTTTACCACTATTATTTTCCGATTTTCTCTCCGATTATACTCTCTGTCATAGGCATTTTCCCCTATTTTTCTGAAATGGATCCTATGTTACTATATTCTGCTTTTCTTCTGAACTCTTCAAGAAATTATTTTTCCATTCATCTAGGTGTGCTTAAGTTCTTACAAAGTATCACCTGCTAGTTTCATTAGTGCTGTTTATTTTCTCTTTCAGCTCTTACTTCACCAAATAATTAGCCCTCGAGATACTGTGCTACTTAATGTACCTTTTTCAAATAATGTTTAGTTAGCTTTCTTCCTGCATGATAGCACAATCACATGGATTGTGAATCCTGAGAGTTTGAATACATTTTAAAGAATAAAGTTTAATGAATGCCATAAGAAGCATGTGTGACTCAGATCCACATATTTACTGCTTTTCCCTACTTAGATTTTCCAGTTTGGCCACAAAAACCCAAGTCTGCCTGGTAAATGGGCTTGTATACTCGTGCTTTGCACTGTAGCGTGCTTTGAGGGCCTAATTCACCTCCATGTTAGTGCACATCATCCAACTGAAGCAATAAAATGGCAAATCAGGCCTGCTAGTCCTCATACAGTTTCAGTAATTTTTTAGGTACTGTTTCTATTTCAAAATACCAGTTTGGCATTTGGGAGAATGAGAATCCAACACTCCAGTATGAGGCAATAGTTCTGAAGATTGCAGGTACTCTGCAATATCCTTGGCTTGTGTAAATTGGTCTTGCCCCAGGAGAACCTAAGAAACTAAAGCGATTTGTTTTAGATGAAGTTTGGCCTATGAAACACATTTCTGATCTGATAATGAACAGTCACAGTACGCAAGAGCACACAACATCAGGCCACTTTCTCCTGCAGATATATCAGGCATGCAATAAGCAGTTTCTAAGAAAAAACACATTGCTTGCCATATGTTGATTTACAGTCCCTATCAACAGGGTTATTGTAATGAAGACAGCAAACTGGATTTGTCCCTATGGGTATCTACTGGCAATCCTGTCTTGAACATCCTTAGCTACCTTTATGACTACCACTCATAAACTGTGCTCGGATTTTCTGATCTTGATTTTCTGCAAATGTTGCATGTGAGATGCAAAAATCAATTTTATTCTTAGTCTATTCAACTTGTCTAGATATTTTTGAGGTGGCAGAGGAAATGTCATCAGTTCCTTCAATGGGAGAGACATTTTAGCTGGTGAAAACATTCCAATTTTCCCTTTACTTTCTCCAAAATGGAATTTAAAGTATTCATGTGATTTCAAAGCATTACTTCAATGCTTTTTATTGTGACCTTCAATTCTTTACTCCGTTTGTGTGCTAAGTGGGGGCATATGTAAACTTTCCTGTGGGAAAACAATGTTAACAGATGGGAAGTCTGATTGAATATTAGGAGGCCAGAGGGCTGGATGCAGCCACAAGACGTGGCATAGGAAGGGGGGATGTCTCTTCAGCATTTCCTGGAATGTACCTTAGGCTCAGGATGAAGCAAGGCAATGGGAGGGGAGAGGGGTACAGTGCAACCCCAGACATCCACACATGGACATGTAGTTACAGCATAACACATGTTCACTGTAAATTCATGGCACTAAGCTTATTCCTTTCTGCCTCCATAAAATGAAATTTTATGAAAAATTTCATAAATTTTGAAATGTGAAAAAATGCCATCCATAAATAACATGCAAAAAAAAAAAAATTCCTTAATACTTCTGTGTATTACAGTTTCTCTGGATGGTACAGTCCTGCCCTGATAAAAGGAAGGGAGAGGAAAATGTCACTGCCAGGAATGTTTTTAGCAAAAGCTGCTGGTGATCCAAAACCAACACAGGGAAGGAGAATTTTTATTATTTAAGAGACCAGGTGCAACACTCTGCTGAGCAAGCCAAACCCCCAAACTAGCCCAGAAGCGTGCCTAGCAGGCAGGCAGTGCCACACAACCCCATAAGAGACCAGTCCACTGGCAAGCAGTGACTTCCAGCTCGACTTGCAGCTTTAGCAGAGGCTGGTGATGCCCAGGCCCATGTCTCCTGCACCAAGCAGCTCTTAATCTCATGTTGCTCAAGTCTGTGGGTAGATGTCCTGCCAGGACAACTTACAGTGGGCAATAAAAAGCTGTTCAGATGAAAGGTTTGCACTCCCAAAGGCCACCATCTCAATGACACTGGTTGGCTCCCCTCATCCCCTTTGCACTGATTGTGGCCCCATCTTCTCGTTGGGTGGAATATTTTCCTGATCAACACAAGCAACCTTCACTTTTAACATCATGTTTAAAAGTTCAGCTCTATTCTGAAAAGTAACTGTATAAAAATGTCACCTTCTAACTCAACAGATTTGTCACTTTAACATGTTCAGAAGCAGATCTGTTCACTTTAATGGTGAAAGTAAGTTTTTACTACTTTTTGCCTGTGTTAACTCTATGGAATAAATACAGCTAAAACATTGGTCCAGACTTTACTTCTTCACAGCTCTGCAAGAATTACTTATTAACATTCAGTCATAAAGCCAATTGCCAATTCTAATTTGCAATTTCTAATTACAATCTCAGATCCATAAAGGCACCGGAGGCAGTAGATGGACAAATTTCAGGGCAAGATTTATTTACAGACAATGATGCTCTCAATGAAGTTATGATTTGAACAGTATAAATTATGATAAAGTGGTAAAAAGGAAACTATCTTTCCAGGTTTAGGTTGGATCTACAAAGCTGATAACTGTAATAAATTTTTATCAGTGGAACATTGGGAAGACCTTAAGATATTAGATGGAGCACTATCATAGCACTTCACACTTTTAGTGATTTTCTTTTTGGAAGAATTGCAACTGCCTTGTCTTTTAAGTGACAGACTGAAAAGTCCATATGAACATGAAAGGTGAACTGGTGCTTTCCTCTGGGGGCTAGTGTTGGAGGAAGTTTCAGATTTCAAAATCAGGTGGAGTCTTCCCTTCCCTGTCAACATGACGTCTTTTTTCTGAAGGTATTTTCAAACCTCTCTTTCTTCCCTGCTCCTTTCGATGAGCTCACAAAGTTACACACAACGCCATGGAGCAGCTGGGAACCAGTGACATCTCTGGCACTGCTTTTGGTGCTCTGTCCCTTTCCCTAGCTACTTTCCTTCAATAAATAGATTAGGAGAATCTGAAGGTCTCAGGGTACGTGAATACTGATGCAAGTTCGCAAAACATAAATACAGGGAAGAATTCATTTAATGGGGCAGGAAGACTGGAAACTAACAGGAGATTGCGAGGAGTAATGGGTGAGAGAGGGCTGACTGAACACAATAAACCTCAGACTTGCACAGTCTAATCTCCCTTAAATCTCTGTGCCTTTTGCCTAGTACCCACTGGCCAGCTTTGTGCTTTAAAAGGCCTTTGGATTCTGAAACAAAGCCTCAAAATACCATGTTTGTCCTATTTCCTTTTAATGCTCTTGGACATTCAAAATAGAAGGTACTATAAACATTTCTCAGTGTTGAGATGCTTCCATCCTTTCCATAAAGATATTAAAAAAACTTCTTTTTGGGTAGAACAGGATTGTGAGACGTAATGTTTTTAACTGACAACTTTGGGCCCACTAACACTCTCCTAATGCTGTCATGGCTGTATTTTATTGTAGAACAGAAATCCAGGCAAACCTGTACTTAAACTGGGGAGGAATCTTTCTTCTGATGTGCAATATGGCTTTCCTTTCTCCATTCAACGTTCTTCCTGGCATAAGCTGTGATCACGTTTTGAATCATATTAGCAGACTAAGATATGAACATTGCAAAGTAACTCAATTTTATTAAAAAATCCTAGGGTCTGAAAGTTCAATTTATTTTCATCTTATTTTTTCATATCCAATATTATTTTAATGCCACTTATACTAAAGTGTCAACCAAGTGATGCTGTAATCAAGTGCTTGTCAGATCCTTCTTTACGATACTGTTTGTCATTTTAACAGTAAGAAAGTTATTCCCTACAAACGGTCTGCATAAGGGAAGGTCTTAGTTTTGTAGAGAGATTTCTTTTCCCCTGCTTAGGAAAGGGACTGTGTTTCGAGGTTTTGGAGCTCTCAGCAACCTCAAATGTGTCACAATTACAATGGTCTTCTGTACTTGTAGAATATAAAAGTGATTTGATTCATAATCCCTTTCACTTTGATGAAACCACTGGTAAGTGCTTTTCAGTGTGAAATGTAAATCAGGTAGTTAAAGAAAAAGGTGGGGAATGTGAGAGACTGGACTAACAAAGAAAAGAAGCGAGGGCATGCAAGTCTTACACTGGGTGAGAAAGGGCCCTTTGCTGAATTTGATTGTCACCATGACTTGGGGTTAAGGATTAAGCATCTGCTCAGTCTTGTGGTGGGACGGCTTGAAGCACAGCCCAGTAGACCATGGGTATCTTTCTATTTATTTCTATGGGTGATGGATTACATTCTTATTGAGCAGAGGATATGATTTATTAGGAGCTACAGAATTTCTACAACCCTGGGTTTGTACATTCATTACTTGAACTGCATGAGCAAGGAAAGTAACGCTGCTCTGCTTACAGTTATCACAAAGTAGAAATGGGCAAACCTTGAAAAACTCTCTCATCTCTCCTTCTTGTCCATATAAAGCAAGTTTCTTCTAGGTTTTTAGATAGAACTCCTTTCCACATATCATACCTGCCTGGGAAGACTTTCCGCAACATACTAATGAAACCCTTCATTCCCAAAACATTTTTCACTAATTATGTAATTTCAGTGTTAATGGTTTCTCTCAGCTAAAATGTAGCAATAATTTAAAAGCAATCTGAGACATGTTTTTATTTTTAAAAAGACAAATACCATGCAATTGTTCACAAATGTTGAGAATGTCAGTAACCATGGAAGCCAGGCTCTTCCCTTTTGCTCTCTGAGCATACTCATGACCAGGAGTCATGACCTAGAGCTCTTGCAGTTGTGACCAGAAATGGCCTGCCTTTAAGAGCAAAGAGGGCTGATGCCTTCCTCTGTGCTGTCCTGGAAACTCTGGATTTCTTTGAGGGGCCTAACTTTCAAGTTGTGAGAGCTATGTATGAGCTGTCCTGGTTACTTTTCTAGAATTCTCCCAAGTCCACGACTCTGCAACACACATTCAGAATGGCCAAAAGGGACAAAGAGCAACAGTAGCAAAAAGGAAGCGTTCAAACTTTTGCACTATTTCTAATCCCTGTCCCCTTGGCAGCACAATCATTTCATGCAGGATTTCTGACATTGGTATACAGACTGTGAGAGTGTTTATAGAGACACACACAAGGGAGAAAGTCTTTAAAACTACTCAACAAAAGTCCAATTAAATTTCTTACCAGCTATTAAACCAGCTCAGAATAATTTTGAATACGCTTCTTATTCATTTGGGAATCAACTGATATAACAATGAAGAAAATGTAACAATGCACTTGTTTTCCAAACCATGTTTTTAACAGCAAATGACAAAGCCTGGCAACAATGTTCCTGTTGCATTATTTGATGAGAGTTAGGTGTTTATAGTATGTGACAAAGCAGAAAGAGTACAAGCTTCATTTCCCACAGACTTGGATAGGCCTGCAAGGCTATATCAAATTGTTTTCATTCAATCAACATCTAGCAGCAATCAGAAATTGAATTCTACAAAAGATTTCTTTGGGGTCCATAAGCTTTAGGCACCCTCAAGTGCCAGCACAGGAAGAAAGTCTGCCAAAAAAACAGAAGGATAAGGCAAGTCATTTCCTTAGGCCGGAGATATTTAAATTTATTGGCTTAATTGGACACATCCTTATTACCATAATTAATATAAAATTGTTAAGAAGTTCTATTCACTCTAATACAGGCTTTGCACCTTCGGAAAAAAAAAAAAAACAAAACCCAACAAAAAACAAAACAAACACCACCCAAACCCATTTGTATATACATATTCCTACATGTCCCCCTTTGGCTACGTGTCCCCAGACTTCGGCTAATTACTTCTTTACTATCTCCTCTGCTAACTGTCTCTTCATTAGCATCACACCATATACACAATTTTTATGATCATAACCAAAAGGCCATAGGGTGACATGTGGATTGGGTAGGTGAGTGTATCACTTTCACAGAGAAGAGCCAAAGGAAACATTTCTATTTCTGGCATGGACAACATCATGAAATGTTTGACCACATCATTCATTTTAATGCCACAACAACTCTACTTTTTCATTTAGAAGAGGAAGAAATCTATCCTTATAACTCTCTTTCCCATAAGGCTTTCTTGTCCTCCTCATAACCCCCTCTGCCAGCTGCCCTGCCTGAGGCTGGGAGGCCAGCTGGGACTTCATCTGGGGATGGGGTGTGCAAAGATCTGGCTTCCCTTTCTATTGCTAATCCAGGAGGTGGGTATATCCCTGCAGTTTCAGATACAGAAAGGCTGCCAAAGCCTGAAATTAATCCAATAACCCTACTCAATAACCTTCTGAAACACCCTCCTTATGCAAAGCAGCAGCCAACAAATGGGGTAAGCTGGAAGCATTAGTGGGACTCTGAAGGTGCCACCTTCTGTGATGGCAGGAAGGTGAATTAAGGGGTGGGGATGCAGTTCTCCACTCTGATTTTGCTTTAGAAGAGCTCTTGGTCAAGAAAACAGTTTGAGAATAACACTAGATAAAGCAGACGCTGTGACAAAGTGAACTTTAGAAAGGCAGTTCAATTGGAAGGTAAACTTTATGTGGCCTTTTTTTTAATGTGAATCTTCGGGGAGCCATAAAATTTGAAGGGTTGGAAACTGTACATCTCTTGGTGGATTATAAATAGAGTGTATACATATATATATAAGAGAGAGAGAGAGAGAAAAAGAGAGAGAGAGAGAAATACAGGCCATGAGTATTTTCCAGTGATGTTTCCATCTTATTCTAGTACTCCACTTCTGTCTCTGAGAAAGATCTTCAAGGGTTATGCATATCTGAATATTTGCCTTTCTACTGTGATTCTCAATAAAGATACAAATTAGTGTCAATGATTATGATGTTTGTTCATAGTATAGACAGCTGCCCACTAGAAACTGGACTGAAACCAGCCGATAGTAGTCACTTCAGTGCTGGGCAGTATTCAAGTCAGTGACACAAAACAAAAATCTCAGTCACCCATTACCAATCACCCAAAATATACCGTCTCCCTGAATATATTTAATTCTTCACCAATGATTAAAATAGCTTCATTTAAAAACGTATTCAAGGGCTCTGGAGTTTCAGCCTCTGATGCTTTTTATGTAGGCCAAAGAGTACTTGCTCTACAAGATTGAAGGAGGATTAATCAGCAAATTGGCTGCAACTTCCTTCAGAAACAGAATGCTGATTTTTAACTACTGTATTTTAATGGTATCTCTGAGCCTAAGACTTGATTTTGTGGCATTCAGCATGTGACTCATGTTCTCTTATAACTTCGAATTCTGCATTTTGTCTTTTCTTCTGATTTTAGTTTTCACCCACAAAGAGCTCAGTCACTCCCAAATAAAACCAGCTGGCATGTTTCTAAGGCTTTTGTTTTGGTTGCTTTCATTTTTTATTGTTCATAGTTTAGTGGTAGACTGGCAGGGCTGGGTTAACGGTTGGACTCAATGATCTTAAAGGTCTTTTCCAACCTAAACAATTCCATGGTTCCATGATCAGGACTCAGAGAGTCTAGCCCTGGACTGAGTGCTTGTGCCTGCCTGAGCACCTCTCACGGTGTTGCTGACTGCCCTGCCAAGTCAACTGTTTCAGTGTCTCTCATTTTCTCTCCAGTTTTTGCTTCACTTTTGAGACTTCAGAAGCCTTGCTTTCCTCATGGAGTGGTACCAACATACTTTTTGAATGCTTATCCACCAGGAAATCTATCTGCTGATCTACCATGCTACCTTTATGTGCTGCCACGTTGGTGCATGAAAAACAACTATGACCCAGGTTCTGAAAGACTTTTCTTCATGAGAACTTCTGGCAGGCAATCTGCGCCAACATTTTAGTTGTGTGACTTATTCCCCTTTCTTGCTATTTACAGGACCACAGGATAGCTCAGTTTGCAAGGGACTTCATACTGCTAGAGCAACCTCCTGCCCCTAGCAGGGTCAGCTTCAAGTTCAGCATCCTCCCACCACAGACCACTGAAGAGTCTGGCTCCATCCTCACTGTAGGTGCTTGGGGACTGCAATTGGGTGCCCCCTAAGCTGTGTCCTTCCCAGGCTGAACAAGTCCATGTCCCTCAGCTTCTCCTCATAGGGCAAGCACTCTTCCCTCTCCCATGGTAGTGGCCTCTGCTGAACTCCCTCCATTTTTTCAATGTCTTTCTTGAATTGGGGAGCCCAAAACTGGATCCAGTAGCCTACATGTAATATAATAAGTGCTAAGCAGAGACAGTAATCACTTCCCTTACTGTGCTGGCTCTGCTTCTATTCATACAGCTCAGGATACCATTGTTCCTCATTGCTGCCAAGCCTGCTGCTGGCTCATGCTCAGCTCACCATCTACCAAACCATAAAAGTACCTACAGCAGAGCTGGCCCACAGCAGAGATAGTCCATCCCCAGCCTGTGTTGCTGCCATCGGGTTTTGCTGCCTAGGGGCAGGATTTTGCATTTTTCCATATGGAGTTTCACAAAGTTGCTGTTGGACATTTCTCCAGGCTGTCCAGTTCCCTCTGAACACAACCCTGCCCTTGAGCATGTGGACTGCACCCACACGTGGGTGTCAGCTACAAAACTTCTTCTGCTTTCTTTCTTTTCACAACTTTCTTTTTCCTAGATCCCAATTGTTTTTATCTTAACTGTTTAGTTAAATTGCACAAGGTAAATTGCACTCTGCTCTGCTGTTAGAGATGGTAAGCAGGTCTCCTTGTTTTAAACCAGCTCGCATTCCTTCTTACACAACTCTTTCTCATTCATAACATCCACCCACACAGACCTGGAGAATGCAAATTCCCTCACTGCTGCAACAAGACATTTTTCTAACAGCAGTGTAAAACCTTAATCAAAGCTTATAGGAGCAGGGAATGCAACAGTGTATGTTTGTAACGCATCAGTAAGACCAAATGCCAGCTCTTTCAGTGCCAGCTGATTAGTGTAATCTCAGGCAAACCAGCTAGTAAACTGTACTATGAGAGTATTTCCAAATTGGATTCCTTTCTCTGACATGCACATAGTTCTTAAAAACTTCAAAAACTCTATTTTTATTTTAATGAGTAATTTTTTTTAATCATAAGAAGGCTTTTGTAATCTTCCTAAATACATATTTTAAATATTGATAGATCTCACAGTTTTAAAGGAAGAGTTGGTCATCCTATATTTGTTTCAGTTTTATGGTTTATCATACTAATTAAAGGATCATTAATTTTTAAGACATTAATATATGCAAAGCTCCCTCTAAATACAAAACTCAAAGCTCAATTACTGTTCTACATTTTGCTTTTCTGCTGTGAAAAAAAAAAAAAAAAAAGGTAGGGGTCACTTTGTTCTAAAAATACCCAGAGAATATATTTTGCAGCTCAAATATATGTCAGCAAGTATTTATGAATCAAAACAGGGTAAACACCAAATAGATGATACTAAAAATGTCAGCGAAAACATTAAAATGGAAATACACCTCCTATTTGTTTGTCAGCCAAATACTAAACCTGGACTAATGCTTTTCCTTTGCCAACCCTGTCTGGTTTTTTCAAGCCTGTGATTAGCATTAAAGCGGAAATCATGCGTTCTATGTGCCTGTAAATATTCACATATCCCATTTCCCTCAGCTGCTCTTTTGTCCTCTGACTGAGATATATGTATGTTCACCTGAAAAGCAAATGCCTGACTGTCATCACTCATGTCTGAATGCCAGCTCCAGAGCAAGGAGAAGCCAAGGCTCTTGAATAAGCAACTGTCAAGGAAAGTTTCAACAGGCAACCAGGAATTGTACCTCTGACAGTGGCCTCTTGATGACAAGGCTGTTGCCTTCTGGAAGGCACCAACTGAAGAGGGAGATCAGTGTCAGGCTCAGGATCTGTCTGTGCTCCTTCTCCAGCCACCACTTATTGGTTGTATTGGCAATGTCCAAAGGCAATAACATCAACCAAAGAATGCTAAGGACAGCAATGAAAGTATTACATAGAAATACATTTCCTATTTATCAGCCCCACCCAGAACCAGGTCTGCTGCCTCCTTTTTCCAAACACCACTCAACATCATACATGTTTTGAGATCCTTGGGGCAACCAAATTGTTGGATGCTGTCTCCCTGCATTCTCCAGGGAATAAGGAATTGCAGATTGACATTTTTTTAGCTAAGCACAATTTATTTGAGCACATTCAGCTTCTCAAGACTTCACTCACTAGCTCAGATTGGAATAAGTTAGTATTATTGGCCCTAGATGTCTGTAGGGCTCCCAGGCAGTTCCACCAGCTAGAGGCAGGCTGGGAAACAGAATGGCAGCAGCCATCATCCTTCCCTTTGAACTTTGCCTTCACCATAGTTATGCAGTGCTGCATCTTGGCTGTGCCACTTACCTAGCAGATGTCTTTGATGATAACAATTCTCCATGCTTTACTTTTTTTCAGAACAAATGTTAAAAACCATCAGACAGCTTTATTTCAATATGCAAGGGTCTGTCTCATTTGTGAATTGCTAAAGCATTTATCTAGAGCGGTAAAAACAGTTTGCGCTGAAACTAAACACACCTAAATTAAGGTGAAGGTCCTCAAATGGACAATACAGGAGAAAGAAGAGATCTCAATCTCCTAGCAGCTCAGAACAGAACTATTTCATATGCTGACTGTATTTGCTCTTGCTGTGAGTAGTTAGCTCGCTATAGAGCAAAACAGTGTGATTATGGTAAGAAAACTTACTTTGGATTGTGTAAGAACTACCTGTAAGATCTGAGACAATCCCATGAAGCATAGATATAATGCACATAAGACCCCTGTTTTTCAGTTCCCTGGGTTTTTCAAAAAGAAATGCAACACACTTCCCAGATCCTTTTCTATTTGCAACATGAATTGCCCCCCTCAGTTTATAGTCTTCTGCAGGTCTTTAATTTTTCAAAGCAATTCATGGCAAACTCTCTTTCTGTTTCAAGCTAAAACCAAAAAGAAGATGAAAAGGATAGACTTAGGATGCCACACTGCTTTTTGCACTAGGACATTCTCTTACCACACTGGTCGGACCACACAATCTAACCAGTAGTGGCTTTTGTAATCAGGATGCCCCATGTTGCACTGTAGTCTGGCTTTTCTCTAACAAAGTCATTTAATGCCCTGTGAATCAGTCAAGCCTTGCATAAAATCACCAAAAGATACAGATTTTTCAGTACCTAACAGAAGATCTGTTAGATATAATTTATGTTTGCCAGATTTTTAAGACATTTACAAGAACATACTTGAGAAATTATTGACATTGAATTACCATAATCATGTTTTCAGTGTAGGGTCATAATAGATGTGAAAACATTTGCCATTATATAATTCATAATGACAATTTTTAGGAACTTCCAGGACTTTTCTATCTCCAATACCAAAGAACCTCATCACCAACAATATTTATTGAAGTTATCTGCAAAAATAGTTCTGTGAAGTAGAAAAGGTATTTTATCTTGGTTTTATAAATGGGAGTCTGTCTTGCAGACAAACAGACGTAAATCTCGCTGTGGCACACTGGGGAGAAGGAAGAACAGGGAATGGAAATTTAGGGTGGAAGTCATCTCAGCACTTCAAACATTAAATATCCAGCCTAACATTATCTCTGAGAGAGCAAGAGAGACACCTCCTGAGCACAGTACATCACATCACACAAGATAGATGGCTGGGGCACACTGCCCTCTGAAGATGTCTGTCCCCACTGGTCCTGACAAGAGCTCAGCCAGTCTGATCAGGCGGCCTTCTGACAACTGAAGCCTGAATTCTTACCTTTAGTACTGCTGCTTCCAAGGTAACCATGGAAGTACCTACCCATTGGGCTGACTTGCTTGTGCAATCTAGGTCATTTCTCCAGGCAGTTTATTTCAAAAAAAAAAGAAGCAGTAACCATGTCACAGCTGGCCATTGTGTTCCATTTGTAAAGCAAAACTATTTTGCTAATCAGGATACAACATACCATTTCACAGAAGAAGCAAATGTTCTTGAACATAACCAAAATAAAGCATCTTTCCCTGCTGGGAAAGCTAGCAGGTTAGACCATTCTGCTCTGTAGTCTCCTCTGGGGACACCTACAGCATTCACTCTGCATTTATTTTAGGGGACAGGCTGTGCTAGCCACAAAAAAAAGATCAGCTGAAATTGCAAACCACATACATCACATATCTCTGTTTCCACACAGAGACAACT
>JAVJGJ010000014.1:25118501-25129870 GCA_035590215.1 Microhierax caerulescens | reverse complement strand
ACCTAACCTCATTTACCAACTTGGATATAAGCAACGAAGGACACCATGGGCATAATAATAGCTAAAAGGCGATCCGCTCAAGTGATGTTTGCTCAAATTGAAAAGGTAACTGGCCAGAATGATATACAGGGGAATCACTACAAGTCAGATCTTGGAGACATTGTAGGAATCTCTTTCCAACAGCTGAAATATAAAATGCCCTGAACCCTCTTGCCAGGGCACTTCTTCGTTTTTCAAAATTAGCTGCACTGATGGCTTTGATGAACCTGTAACTCAAGGATAGTTAACCTACTTCCTTTGCCTTTCTGCAGGAAATTAATAGAAAAGTGTCTTCCAATATCTTACACATGTATGGCTCTCCAATGGCTTAACAGAACTTCCTCTACAGCATCTACTAAAATAAGATTTCACTTCTCAGCTGAGACTCCTCTTGCTAGATGATAGCTCAGAATGGCATTTTTTTATGGTTCAGTAGCTAGGCATCTCTGAAAACTATGAGTTTAGTGCCAACAATAGATTGACTTTTAATGAGAATAGCATTTACCAATGTCCCAGTAATTCACTTATCACATACTATCATTAATGTTCTGGTAATCATAAATTGCTGCTGCCTACCGAAGCTCTGTTCACAGGGTCCTGTGAAGTCAGCATCTTTGCCTTTACATAGACTGTAGCATCTTACTTGGGTAGTGAATCTAATGTGTCATTTATTTTTACTGCCTCATTTGTACATTGTTCCCGTTTCTTTCAGAGGCTATATTCTGCTTTCCATGACCAAGCTATCCATCTTTATAAAGGGATAAGATTCCTTTTAAAGAGGATGAGTGCCAAATGCTGTGCTTTATTGAGGTTGAAATACAGGCTGCCACATTGTATTCTGAAAAGCAAACAAAAGAACAAATTGAAGAGCTGTAAGATTTCAGAAGAGCTGTTCATCAGATAAAACATCTCTGTATCAGAACCACTGGGATTATTAAAGGTAAATGGATACGGCTTCATTCCCCAAGCACAGTTAGAAACTCCTTTTTTGAACTGTATACAGAGTACAACACGCACAAGCTCCCCAACGTCTCAGGACAGTACTTAGATGCTATAATAATTAATCAAAAACAAAAAGAGGAAGAATTATCACTATGCAGTTCACGAGAAAGCCTGTGCAAATACAATTTCATTGTTTAAAATATGGCAGGAAAAAGAATGTAAAGTCTTCTGAACAGCCACAGATAAATGTGCTTGCCACATCTTTGTATTTCATCAATCAGGAATGAAGCCAGATTTTTTTAGAACTGAGGCTCAAAGACAAAGCTCTGGGAAGTGGAGGAAAATACATTATTCTGCAGTTTCCACTGATCTTTTTATGCCCGTTACTGATTTTTTTTCAGACATTCTTTGAAAAATTAACTTAACTAATTAGCAACACTAGTAATACAAAGATGACCAATCACAAGGTGAAAATTCTGTAAGTGTGCCAGTGATAATTACATAAACCTCTCAACAAACAACCAATTACCTCTATCCTTTCTCTTCAAAAAGGAATAATACCAAATTTAAACAATCACAATGTGTATCATATTTGCCTATAGAAGAGTTGCATCTGCAGCTTGGAAGGAAGCAGTAGGTAGAGTTACACTACCATTTATTTTAGAATAGCCTTAAATGGGCTCAATCTAGGTTTGGAGGGCAATAAACTGAAGGGGAAAACACAACCGTTACAGAGGAATTATAGTAATTTGCAAACAGAAAAGTGGGTGAAATCTGCTGCATAAATTATTCATAATGAATTGTTCTTTCAGTTTTATGTTGGATAGATTTGAAACACACTGAAATTGAGATCAGAATTTCTGTAAAGGTAAAATTACTTTAGCATATTACCAAGAACAGCTATAGTATTTTACTTTATGAAATATCAAGTTGACATTTATTTATTCATTAGGGTTACCTGCGTTACAGAACAATCCATCCATCGAGGAAGCTCTAAGCACAAAATGTCACAAGGAGAATGTGCATTGCATTAATGGCTAACATTTATGGAGAGCGAACATGAGAGAAAACTTGACTAAAAATACCTACTAGTACTAGAAAATCACACTATAGGTTTGAGCCCCCCCCAGTAATAGGGTGCAGGGCAGTTTGGCAGGCACAGAAGCTGAATGCAAGATGCATCTGTCTTTAGGACTGATTCATCCTTTCTGCTGGCACAGTCTGGTTTCCCCAGCATGTGAACATTTAATCCAGCCCCCTGGGGATGTTTATGCTGATAAGTAAAACAGGCTCTGTTTCGACCTCGCTAACTAGCTGTCTCCCATTCATATCCACTCTAAGCAGCCTTATCCATAGGCATGATGGGCACAAGCCTGCTGGGGCTATCAGGCCGAGATGTGTGCTCCTGTTTCATTTAGAGGTATAGCTGTGGAAGAGGTAAGGAGGTCTCCACTGGCTTCCCCCTGCACTTGCCTTCCCCCACCCCACAATGGAGACCTGTCAGGGAGGAGATCCAGGTCAAGCCTTTGGGGTATCCGGTGAGAGCAAGCTCTGCAGGCCAACCACTGGGGCAAAGACTGGGCACTAAAGTCCTGCACCAGTACACTGCTGTAGGAACTTGTCCTCCAACAATACCTTTCTGGATCCTAGCAGAGAAACATGGATTTGGATAAGATGTGCTTTTTCAGGGAAAGCTGCTTTTTTTTTTCTTATTTATTTTTGGCAACTGCTTTGGTTTAACAGGCACATCACAGGGAATTCTCCTTCTCTCGAGACAAATTTGTCCTTGACAGAACTTCACTTCTCTGACTGGAACAGTTACATCAGGGTTGATTCTGGCCAATTACCTTCTCAATTTGGGTAAGCATCACTTAGCTGCTTTAGCATCATTTGCTCAGATAATCAATATACGCAGCAGACATACAGAAATGAAGGCAAATCCATTGCAGAGCTCCACTGGACACAGCTGAGGATATACGCTATAACACTTGGGCAACACTACAGAAGTGCTACAACTTGAAAATGCATAGTATGTCTCTCTCCACAAAGGACTGTTCCTGGCTTTGATCATATATGCCCAAAAGAACACTTTCTAAATGCTCGTGACTTCCACTCTTGTTTTTTTAGTACGATTGGTACAAAATAGAAGTACCTTTGGTACTTAATAGTGTGCAGGATTACACAGCATTAGAAAGATGACCTTTTTATTCTTTTCCGCAAGTTACATAAAGTGCTTGTAAAACATGCTGAGCATTGCTCTCTGGGCTGCTGAGTGGCAGAGAAATTATAGCAGCTGAAAGGAAAAGGTACAGGTTAGATAACTATTTTAAGAGAACTGTTTTCAGCCTTTTCTAGCAGCAGCCAGCATTGTATTTATTGTACATTTGGAAAAAGTGGTACGTTGAATCTTCTTCACTTCATGCATCAGTTGAGGGAAGAGAGAGATTCTGCTTGAGAAGCATGATCTGGTTTTTAAATGTTAAAAGCTTGCATAAGATTTTTGCATGTCCTCGCTCAATACTACAGCTACCACTCAGGCTGAATTATTCTTCAGAAAGAGCTACCTGCTCTTATATCCCCTGGTCACCCATAGCTTGCATCAGAGTAGTCACCCTCGCTAACCTTGGATGGTATCTGGACCTCTCCAAAAGGACAGCACCCCTGTGCCCAGCTGTCCTGGGATCAGTGCTGAGCACCTTCCTCTCTCCCTACTCTCTCTTGCTGCAGTAACCAAATCCATCTTTTTTTTAAAAAAAAAAAACAAACAACAAAAAAAAAAACCAAAAAAACCCCATCCTGTTAGAGCTGACACCTGCAGAAACACATGAGGGTAGATGCGAATTATCCATTGAGGTGTCTGGACAGCCCAAACCCATGGAACACATAGCTAGATCACAAAAGACAGGCAAACCTGTGCCTAAAATGATGGAAGTCAGCACAGAGAAGGCCTATGTATGATTCCTGTCAAAAAGGGATCTTGCCCTCTAGTAGCTTCCAGGACCTCCTCATGAAGTCCCAGGACATAGTGGTTCTTGAGGTCTCCATCTAGAGATGAGCGGCTTTCTTATTTCTCCCCTCTGAACTCTGAACTGGAGTTCAACCCATAGAAAAGCAGTTTCCTGGCTGATTTGGTGACACCATTTCCCAAGTTATCACCAAGAACAAGTCACTGGTTGCTAACAGTTCTTTGCTTAGCTGAATGCTTCTCCTTTGAAACTTTGGCCCAGAATGGAGGTTAAAAAAAAAAAAAAAAGAAGCAGAGACGTCACAGGGCAGATTTACAAAACAACTACATGGTCTTTTACTCATGGGAACAGTCAGGGAAACAGCATGTTGTTTGACATGGATATGGGCAGACATGCACTGAACAGTCACAACTAGGTTACCCACTCAGCAGAAAAAAAATCGCACTATCAGCATCTTACCTGCCTTGCGTCCTCATCCTGGAAAATACTCCTGGCCTCTCAATTCCGCCTGCTAAAGCTGCTCTGGCTGTGCAAACCCCCCAGGCATTTGGATTGAAGTCCAGCATTATGTCACCAAAGAGGATGCAAGTGTTGCATTAAAGCTGGGTCCCTTCTCACCCCACAGTGTCCCGATCCTTGTGGATAAAGGATAGGTGAGAGGGAAGTTAGCAGTACATCCTCCTGGGAGTTTTCCCTCCCCATCACCTCCCTTTCTGCTTAAATTCTCACATAATTTGTCCCGAGATAACTGCATTTCTCAGGGAATACAGTCCATAAAAAAAAACAGCTCCTCTTGTTAGAGTTATCCTGGACTGAAATAATGAACCACTTTCTTGTCAGAAAATGAAGATCCTCACACTCTGACCTTAAAGTAACCTTCAGGAATTCCCTCTTCTCGCTGTCTGCTCAATGCCTTTTCATTATTTGCTCTCCTTTATGAATTTCTCATTGTAGAGAGCTGCTTCTCCAGCACCGCAGAGAAGCCAGTATACCAGCAATTTTTACAGAAAAGGTGAAAGGGGAAAAGGATCAGTGACAGGGCTTAGTGGAGAGTCAGGGGTGACAGATTGCTGTAGCAAGGTGGCCCATGCTATAATCCGAGTACTGCATCAGCTTGTGGAGTGCATCCTTTGGGCACACATAAGTGGGGCAGTAGGTCATGGGACCGGTGATGGGTATAGCTTTCCACAAACGCTCTTACTCCAGTGCTAGCACTGTGATCCACAGGATGGGATCCTACATACTGTGTTTCATATTTTTACTTACATGTGGAAAGGTTGTTCCAATCGTCAGCACTCTCATGACCCAGTGTCCCAGTTACCATGGCTTTCAAAGTGTGTACTCCAGGGACCAACAATCTTAATTTAGTGCACGGTTCACAGCCTTCCCTGTTGCCACAAGAAAATCTTAGAAACCACAAACGGACACATACTCTGTTCAGCTGCTGCAAGTTTGCTGCAGTACACTTGCATCACCACACTACAGAAATAGCAGAAAAGCAGAGCAAGGGAGGCTGCTGTCTGCACCAGCCCTACCCAGCCCAGGACCTTGTGAGGGAATGGCTTTTTATTTCCATCACTAAATAGGATAAGTAAAATGGAAAAAAAAAAAGAAATCTCTGTTGGCCTTTCAGAGGCATCACAAAATTGACTAAGGATGCGATTTTATTCTTGTCAAATTTATTCGGCACCATAATTTTATTTGCATTTGATTCACAGACACAATAAAGGGGAAGATATAACACTACACAGAGGCAAGTGTTATGTGACAGGAGTATTAATCTTGCAATACAATCACCTGCATCAAGTGACTGGGGCAAGAAATACCCGTCTCTTAGTAGCACTTTGGTATGTCACACACTTATTACAAACTACATTACATCATTCCATAAAAAGCTGCTGAAATATTTATTTGAACTATAAATCTTTTTTTTTCCAAGATAAATACAATCTTAAGTTGATGTCAGAGGTTACTTCCTAATACTTCTCTTTCTGTATTGGATTCAGCATTCTTAACATAACAAATCTCTCAGTCAGATACAGTATTTCATGTGTAATAATTAACATTATTACCATTGAATGTTCATTAATTATCTGTGAGCTATATTTGAAACTCAGATGTCGTTCTTATCCAAACTGCAATCTGTTGATCACAAAAATGTGTGCAAATGTGGTTTGATTTGATTTACCAACCAAGGGAGAACCCACAATCTCATTAAGAAATAGCTGAGGAAGGGAAGCTTTCTTCATTGATAAAAACAATTAACAAGTTGCCCAGCTGTGTTGCAAAGCAGCCTGCTACTTCGAGGCTGGCACCCTGGCAGGCTAATAAACTAGTGCTAATTGAGATATACTAGATGGGACATTCAGGTTTTGGTTCTTATTTATGCTGATCTCCAGTATATCAAAATATAAGCCTGATTTATTCTGCAGCATGGGACAGTCAAACCCTTGTGATATGAATGTTCCTGTGGATTCTGAGGAAGGTTTGCTAAGGAAGAGTGCAGCCTCGTGCTGCCAGCGGGGCTGCAACAAAAAGCACATACCAACAGGGGAAGGGGGCTGTAATTCCTGCTCCTCTATCCTTGCTCTCTGAACAAACGTGGTGAGAAAATAAAAGCATTGCTCAGAGCAAGAAACAGTAAGTGGGGCTTCAAGGATCTGATCCTGCAGTAGCTGTGGAGCCAGACTGCTTGCAGGATCTTCAGGGAAGCATTAGGATTTGCTAAGCACCTGTGCCTCTTTTCTCCCACCTTGGTGGTGCACTACCTACAAACAAGAAAAGTATTGATGCTGAATGCTTTCCCACAGGGTAAAACCCCCTCTTAGTAGCTGTTTCTTGTATTCCCTGAGAAGCTCACTTTAACAAAGGAAAAAAAAAAAAAACCCAAACAACAAATAAGCAACCCAAGACCCAATCAAACACAAAACAGAAAACGAAGAAGTGAACCACAGATAACACACACAAAATCCAAAGTCCCAGGTTATAGACTTAGCCCTACTTATTAAGTTAACGTGGTCCCTAACCATGTATGTAGCACAGCTGTTTCTTTTCATACCCGGAAAGCTCCTCCATACAGACCTTGTGGATTTCAGCCAGCTGCTGATGCAAGCTAATCGGATTGCCTAGTATCTCATCTGCAAACACGGTGCCCAGATTGGTTTGGTACCCTCTGCCTAACCCCAGCTTCTTGCTCTAGTCTGCATCCTCAGAGCACGCCCAACAGACACCAGCTGAACCTGGGTCATCCCAAAATGCCACCACTTAGCTTGCAACTCTTACATTATCTAACTTGCAGGCATCTTATTGATTTGCTTGACTCTCGCTTTCAACCCTAGGCAATCAAGCCTTTTGTTTATCTTTGGGAAATTAAAGTATAAAGCTTTACATTCCTACAAGTTCGTAGGTGGTTGATGGAACAAATGATTTCTAGCAGAAGGGTCAGAAATATGTCCTTTTCTGAATTACCTCCTACCTTTAGAGGCATCTCTATCCTTCTCTGATGCTCCACCCCAACGAACAAGGTCACGCAGCAGGTCAGGAAAAGGGATGGTACAGGTCAGGCTGGCCTCTTGCATCAGTGCTGAATAGTACAACTTAATCTAAGTCAACTAACTCCAGCTGGGTGTAAGAGAGTAAAAAGAAGCCATTATGTCAACTCTCACATAATTTTCCACTTTTGACTAGTAAATTATTGGCTGCACTCTGTCAGACAGCACCCATCCTATCATGTGAGGCATTCTTTTGATTGGCAAATGAGCCAGACTGGGGCAAAAAACCAAAATTACTCCTTGTTTAGTAAAATCATATTTGCCAAGCCACACAACTGAGTAAACATCCTGAAGGAAAATAGTTTGTCATAACAAAATGTATCACAATGTAAATATTATATAAAGAATGTAAATATCCCTTGAAGGTGCCCCATAAATAAAATGATAGCAAAATTAGTTTATTTGCTGTGTATAGTATGGTAGTCATCAATCTGTACAGGTAAAATTCAAGCAAAAAGCAATGTAATCGATCAAATCTGCAGCTTTCCTGCAAATGGAGGGAAAATTGCCTTTTAGATGATATACAGTACAGCATGACTGCCTGACCATTGACTTTTAATCAGCTGAGACACAGGCAAAGCCCACCAATCATGAAGCATTTCCCTGTTATTGGTGGGATTTTTTTAAAGATTTATTATTTTGCATATGTCTGACCACAATGTTGCAGCACATGGTTTCTTTTTGAGATATTTTTTGTTTGATGACTATAGTTTTACACAATCTGCCCATGCAGCTATGTAACTGCGCTCAACGCTTGTGAATTACTTCCAAGGTCACTTTTAACTAGCAAAAATATTTCATTCATTGTCTTTTTTTTATAGAATAAAATCACATTATATTGCAGCTAGTGAAATATATAGATTAAAATGGAAACTCTAAAGGGCTATCTCTGACCTTCATAGATTTAGGTCAAACCTAGCTATGAAAGTGAGCAACTTCATCACCAAAAAAAAAAATTTAGATCTATCAAAGACTGGACTGAAGGTATCAAGGCTTCATATTTCACATCCCTCATATGGCAAATGGGATTACAATCACAGAAATACACCTTCAAATGGCAAACATGGTGGGGAAAAACTAATGTGATCTGGCACAGTGAAGAAACCCTTATGAGATAGTTCTTAATACAGTTTCCTCAATGCAATTATGCAGGCACAACCTCTGCATATAATGAAAGACAGTACTTATCCTATTTGTCCTTGTTATAGATGCTACACACCATTACTGATCCACCCAAACAGCCCTGATGGGTATGTGGCCAATAATGGAAGGCACGGTGACTTGGTTTTGGGGCTACTGTTAAGAAAGCCTAATTTCTTCTGCCACTTACAGGACAGGTATGAAAGAGGTACCTGGAACAATGTCCTCTCTGCTCTTTGAGTTCATTTCCCACGCCCAGGGATACAACGCCTTCGCTCCCCATAAAGGCTTTGCCATTGTCATTACTAACTACGCAGGCCACATAGTACCATTTGATGGTCCTTTTTGTCTTCACTCTGCTGTGCCAGAGCCAGGGGAATAGCTCTGGCCGTGCCAGGGAAAGCATCTCAAAAGGGCAGCTGTGGCATGGGAATGTGAAACTCTCCTTACTGCCTAATGGAGGAAGCCTTATCGCATGCTGGCAGCAGCAAGTGGTATTACCCAGTGACTCTGGGCACACCGTGCTATCTCCTGGTGCCCACAGCTGTGCTCAAAGAGACCCAGTGTCATTTGGGGGAATTTGCTGTTAGAACCACAGCCAAATCTCGAGCTGTTGCTACATCTCACCTGCCTGAAATAAAGCAGGTTTAGCAGTGCAGCTCGGGATGCATGCCCTACCCTGTACCCTGTATCCTTCTCCTCTGTGACAGCTCAGTGGGCTCAGCACAGGGAAAGGGGATGCAGTCTCCCTGTGCTCATGGTGATGGGACCTGGGTGAGGGAGCAGCCTCTACTGCTACGAGCTGCCAGTCATTCCCCCCAGGGCTAGCTGACAGTCATTCCCCCCAGGGCTAGCTGACAGTGGAGGTGTAGCATGCCCCCAAAAGGCTGCCTTTTCTGTCCACTCTGCCCAATCAGTAAATAAAGACTGTCTTTTACAGTGTGGCTAAACATTGCCTAGATTTTTGGAGTCTTGGTCTCAGCTAGGGTCTCCAAACTCAATCACAGTTCAAATATAATAAATGACTCAGCAACAGGCTTTTTGGGCTTCTGACAGCTTCTCCTTTGGAACACAAGCCTGAGAAATGCCTATGCAACTCAGACAGTGTTTGTATTTCTGTTAGTAAGCAGAAGAAAAGCAAACCATGTTACAGTATTTCAGGGTCTGGAATGTGTAAAGAGCTAGCACACAATGTAGCATAATAACATTCCAGTAAAATTAAAGCACAGATCACAGCTGGAAAAAGCAGGCATTTGTTCACATTCTGGAGGCATTTTCTATACAGCTGAAAAGATGACAGTTTATGGTCTTTAAGTGATAGGTTAACTAATGTACTTTATTTTTTGAATAAGTTTAGTAGTAAAAGACAAGAATCATGAGTCTACCTATTTTGTAGCTGAAGGGCATCAATCATACATAATTTTGAAACTTCTTTTTTTCAAATGAATTGGATCTTAAACCACTGCAAAAAGAAGTTGGAATCTTTTCATTGAAGCACTGTTATAATTTTATTATATAGCAATGTGAGTTAAAAATTAAAATGTTAAAATTACACAGACCAGTAGATAAAGCATTTACCAAAAACTTATCTGGTAAAAAGGGCATGATTTGTTTAAAACACTGCCTGAACAAAAGTAACAAACACAAAATGATGTATCTGCAGCCCACTTTCAATGCTCCACTTCAGTTTAATTAATTTCCTTCACCTCCTTATGTAAAGCTTGGTGCCCATGAAAATACTGGCAGCCTTAGAGAATGAAATTGTCTACCTGCTACAGTACAGTGGATTAAAGAGATCAAGTCTTCGTCTTCTCTATGCTGCCCTACCACTGTGATTCACAAAAAGGCAGTGCCTCATTCCCAGTACCTTTGTTGGCAGGGGGGTGTGCGTGTGTCCCAAGAATAGAAGGCGCAGCACAGATAGCATAGCATAGCATAGCATAGCACAGCATAGCTAGCATACTGTAGCATAGATGCATAGCATAGAACAGGACAGGTAAGGAAGGAGAAGGCAAAGGTGACAATCGTTTTCTGCCACACTGTGCAAACCAGGGCAGCCACAGACCTGTCCTTTCTATAAATACCAGCTTGCAGGTGTCCACACTCAATACTGAGTTATACTGTCAAAACTGAAGACACTAAGTCTTGGCTTACATTCCCTAGCAGCCTCAGCCCTGGTAGCAGTATATTCCCCTGGGTTGATATTGAGGTGGACACTCCATTACCAGGGTAAGCTCACCCTCACAAATTACTTAGGAAAAATAAAAAGGATCTTTATGCATTTTGTTCCCTGATTGAATAATTTGAAGAACCTGGAGTTTGATAAGCATAAGCGGCAATGCCTGATAAAGAGGAAGCTGTATGCCAGCTGCTGATTTCCCTTTTATTTTCTTTGTCCTGGTATAGCAGTGCCAGGTCCCACACTGCACAGGTCTTTCTGGAAAGGGTTTGGGACAAAAAGAGATAAATGAGATCTATTCTACTTGGAGCTGCCTTAAGCCTTCTCTGGACAGCTGGCATCTTTACAAGAGGTAGATCAAGCCAGGTTCACCACTGCTTGAAGCAATAATGTCTATTAGCAGTACTGTTACCACTTTTACAATAGACATTATGTGACCTACTGTGTCCCTTCCCCAGACTCTCGAGTTTTACAAATAAGCCTTGCTCTTATGTACCAGATGGGAAAATATAGCAGCTCTCTGAAGGAAGAAGGCCAGATCACAGCCTGAGC
>JAVJGJ010000014.1:25069629-25106715 GCA_035590215.1 Microhierax caerulescens | reverse complement strand
GGCAGGAGCGGCAAAGACCACCGGGAGGTACTGGCCGTAGCACCCAGTCCCTGTTCCCCCGAGCCGCTGGCAGGGAGGTGGCAGAGAAATTGGCAAATTAAGCCAAGAAGAAGGGATGGGTGGAGGGAAGGTGTTTTTCTGTTTCGAATGATAATAAATTGAACGACTTTCCCCCAGTCAAGTCTGCTTTGGCTGTAATGGTAACTGCTGAGTGGTCTCCCTGTCCCTGTCTCGACCCAGGAGCCTTTCGTTGTGTTTTCTAACCCCTGTCCAGTTGAGGAGGGCACTGAGAGAGAACACAGAGAGAGCTGCCTTGGTGGGCACCTGGCATTTAGCCAGGGTCAAACCACCACAGTATTATTTTTCCTACCTATGACAAACACTTTCCTTCCTGGACCTCAATTACCAACATTTTCCATGGGGAAGGATATCTGTATGGGGAATACTTGATGTCCCATAAAGGCAGACCATAAGCTTCCTTCAGGTGTCTAGCTGCAGAAAAATGTGGCTAGGAAGACAAAGAGGCAGGATTAATCTAATCCAAGTTAGTCATTTAGAGTTGTTCTTTGGTAAATGGAGAAAGACAGACATGTAGGATCCTGTTTACATCCCATACAACAATACAGGTTGGAGCCTACACATCTCCCCTGATTAGAAGAGAAGCCTACGCATTTATCCCAGGCGGTGTGCTCTGATGTTACATACTGAAGGGCTGTAACAAGAGAGGATGAATTCCAGATGTACTGGCAAGTACCAATAACCCCATTAATTAACAGAAGACCTGCAGCTTCAAGACAACTGAATATAGACCCCAGTGCTGTCCCTCCACTCCAATAAAGTGCCCCCATATTACTGGTGAAGTAGGGCTCAGTATTCGTATTGCTCTTGAATTAGAAGGCAGCTAATCCATGGATAGCACTGAATCAAACCTAGACTCACAAATTAACCTTTAGGAAAGGAATGA
Source organism: Microhierax caerulescens (assembly GCA_035590215.1). NCBI lineage: Eukaryota > Metazoa > Chordata > Aves > Falconiformes > Falconidae > Microhierax > Microhierax caerulescens. The sequence goes on along the minus strand of JAVJGJ010000014.1, from coordinate 25,105,751 downwards.
CTTCTGTTGTACAGAAGAGAAGACCTTTGCAAAACAGGGAAGAAACTGAACTGTGAAACTCAATCTCCAACTAACATGGTGGCCTTTGGGTTCTAATAATTTGAGGAGATTTTAATATGACGTAGCATTTTTTAACCTTTGAGTTTTTGTATTAATCAAATTCTTGCAGTATGTTAAAGATGCAGAATTTTACAGGTTAAATGACTGCTAGAAAATAACATATTCCAGATTTAGTATTCTTTGAGCACCACAGTACAGAATACAGAATTACTTTATAATGGTTCAACCGCATAAATTGCTACATCTGCTTTATGAGATTTATTTTTAAGGCTGGAGCTTATGATTACCATGCCATTCTTCACACCATTATAGTCAAACATCTATCAGTGGTTTTACTTTGAAGTGTGTTCTTCAAGGCTGTATTTGTTTGGTGGTGCTTCTACATCTCAATACACAACCAGACAGCTCAGTGACCCGAGACTGTGTAGCATGCATGTAGTCTTCAGAAGAATGGACCAGGAATCCCCCAGGGCTTCCCTTTGAGACTAGTAAGTCTCAGAAGCCGTCCCAGGAGGTGACTGCTCCTGCTGACCACCTAGCTAACCCCAAACATCGCTTTCATGAGCCAGTTCTCATAATGTCATTGACTGATCTCCAATTCTTTGGAATCAAGGGAGCAATTCTTATACTCAGATCAGGATGAGTGAGTCTCCCACCAGTGTGTTCTGCAGCCATGAAGGTATGGGGATGGGGACAGTTTCAGATTCTCCAAAACATGCTGCTCTGCAGGGTGTCCAAGCCCTGGCTTTTCAAAATGTCACAGCTCCTTAAGGAAGCTATTCATTTTTTCAGCACTGCAATTGGAAGTGTTTCTGCCTCCCTGACAATAAAGTATTCACTGGAAACCAGGGGGGAGGGACTGTTCCTGGAAAGGCTTCCAAATTATGTAGCTTAATACATTTTCTAACAGCTGTCACTTAATAGCTTTCTTAGAGGAAAGGCGGTTTTTCTCCTGCACAGCCCTGTGGGGCATTCCTGAAAGAGCAGGGGACTGATCATGAGGACACTCGAAATGACGTTGTTAATAAATCCAGCTGTAAGACAGGCACACCATGTTGTTAGTAACCCACTAATGACAGCTCCCCTGGGAGTGGTGAGGCGCCTGGCCCGCTGTGCTAGGAAGGTCCCTCCAGCAAGTCGACTGAGAAAAACAGGAGTGGATGTCTTGGTCTGCTTGCTGCCTGCCCTCTCTCTATTCTCCTGCCCTCCCCAGGGAAAAGCTCCTAAGTGGGAAAGCGCAGAGCCTTGCTCAGCTCACTGCTGCCTCTTACCTGTCCTGGGGCAGGCCTGAGAGCAGCTGGCAAGGATGCTGAATGAGGTTGAGCCCACTGCAGCTACTGGGGAAGACAGCCTGAAGCACACACAATAAAGCAGCCTCTAGAGCACCTTGTGAGTGGGGGAATGGTGGGGGCCAAGTCATCCCCTCCCCTCCCCCCTCAGTAAATATCATTTGAAGCCAATGTTCTAACATACAGTCACCTATGCTTAATTAGGGAAATAATCAAATAGGTACTATACTTAAAATTAGCTCTAGGATATTCTTGCACAGCTAGAAGTTTAAAAGTAAAATGTTTGCATGCAATTAGTACAATTCGTTCTGACCTAGCTGTCTAAACCAGTCAGTCACAATTTATCTGAGCTGCCAAGGAGCAGTGGAAATAGAAACACTAATTGATCAACAGGTGCATTTAATAATCATTGAGAGTGAGATTCTCCCAGTAAACATATATTTGGGACTTAGCACATCAGCTGGGCATCAAGTCTCATTTCAAATCCTCCCTTGCATGTGTCTTTGAGCCTGGTGGAAGGGTGAATTTCCAGATTGTTATACCCCCTGCAGAAGGTTGCTGTTGAGAAAGGTGGTGACAGCAGAAGTGTTGAGTGTGCCTCACAAGCTCCAGCTGCTGCATATGCATCAAAAGCCATCCAGAGATGACCAACATCCAGTGGAAGGGGGCAGGCTGGCAGCTTTCACAGCCCTTGGCAAACACTCTTGAGCCCTGGCAGCCCTTGAGGAAAGAGCTTTTGCTCTTACTTTGCCAGTTCCATGTCTCCACATAGATAAATCCACGCACACCCAGCGAATGCAGAAACTGGTACCATAAATGTTGCTATAATGGAAACTCACAAAGCTGAGGTTAAGCATGCTGTTAAGTCTTGTATAGGAAATTATATAAATACCACTATAAAAGCATTATAGATGCAACTAGTAACTGTGGACTTTAATTTTAACAGCCATTCTCTGACCTCCTCAAACTCAGTAATTTCAGGCAGTATAAACGTTTTGCCTACCTTAAAGCTGATGGCAAATTACCCATTGTTTTCAAATTCTTGGTTCAGAAGTTCCTTCCTTCCCCTTGTCCTGAGTGCTGTCACCTTTCATGCAAACTGCATATTGCCTTTGTGTGTATAAGTTATAATGGATCAATACATTAAGACACTGCTTTCAGTTTCTGATTTCTCCTTTGGAATGTGCCCAGGTGCCCTATATCACACATGTCCCATGAGCTACCTAGGACTCCTGGTTTCTGAACATGCACTGATTAAAAGCATCTGCAGCTGTCTCCCTAGCAGTCTACTTTCTGGAGTTATTCTGCCCTTTGCCTCTATAACCACATACTAGCACCAACAGCACTTTTCAATTAAAAAAGTGATAATAATGTAGGAGAATGAAATTTCTTATGGCTGAATGCCAGTATAATTTTTGTATGAAAAAAATGCATGTCTGCCCTGTTTATTGTTTGATAATTTGTATATTATGTTTATATTTAACAGATCTCTGATTACTATATATGATGCATACTTCACTTGTGTGTTCAAAATCTCTTTTCATTTTTGTTTGTATGCATGTTTCCTCTTGATTGAAGGAAATCTTAAACAATATTGAACAGAAAAAAGTAAGAACATTCAGATGATTTGCAGAACAGCATGTCATTCAGTAACTGTATACAGCCTGCAGCATAGCATCTGGAACTAAATACCTGGATGGATTCATATTTGCATAAAATACTCTTATTCGCTATATAATGCTGATACATGGATGGCAGACAGGAATGTGAAAAACAAGGATTGAAGATTCAGGAAAAATAAAGAGAATATTTAACATCATATTGGGCTCCACTGAAAAGGAAAAAAAATCAGGGGATAAAAAAGGATAAAAACTGTTAAGAATAGCATCTGCTTCTGTGACTGACTGTTGCATGTTCTTGAAGACCAGGAAGCTAAGATGGAAGGAAGAACCACAGCCAGGTGAAACTGAGAATGTTTGGAAAGACTGAAGGGCATCATAAGGAGCAAGTATCCTCTTCATTTTTCTATACAGATAATGATGACATATGGTATAGAAATAAAGTGACAATAATGATTGGCATCTGCATTCAGCCATACTTCTTGCACACAGAGTGAAGGTGCTACAGCTGTCAAATGTGTAACTCCAGGAGGCTCCCAGGACACCCCTGGGTGCCCCACATTATCCAATCCACCCACTGTTATTGTAAGGTTTTGCACTGGTGAACAGAGGAGGGAAAGTCTCTGTGGAGACATTTGCATGTTAGAAAATATGTGGTATCAACTAGAAATAAGTTGAAAATTCAAACAGCATAGGAAGCAGCCTTCTAGCAGTTTGCTGCATCCTCACTGAGTGTGCTGACAACACCAAAGTGGGTAGCGAGGTGAACACATGGGAAGGGAGAGCCATCTTACAGAGAGACACAGATAGGCTGGAAGAGTGGGCAAGCAAGAACTGCATGAAGTTTAACAAACACAAGTACATATACCTACACCTGGGACAAAATAACCAAAGAGCCCAATATAGGCTAGGATCTGTGTGGCTGAGGAGCACCTTGCTCAAAGGGACCTGGGGTTCCTGGTGGACAACAAGCTGAACATGAGTCAGCAGCACAAAAAACAAAGCAAGTTGGCTCCAAGGCTGCAACAGCAGGGGCATTGCTAGCAGAATAGAGACATGATCCTCCTACCATCTTCACTGCTTGCTAGGCTGCATCTGGAGTACTGATGTGGATTTCAAGAAAGATGTGGACAGACTGAGGAAGGTCCAAAGGAGGACCATGAAGATGATCAAAGAGCTGGAGAACCTGCCCTGTGATGAAGAATGAAGGAGTGAGGTCTCTTCTTCATGAAGAAGAGAAGGCTCGGAAGGGACCTCATTGCAGTATTCCAGTTCTTAGAGGGCAGCTGCAATAGGGACAGCGGCTCTCTCTTCACAACGAACCAGATGGAGAAGAAAAGACTCAATAGATACAAGTTACACTGGGAGACATTTAATCTCAACATTATTACAGTGAGGACAATCACAGAATCACAGAACTATAAGGGTTGGAAGGGATCTCAGGAGGTCATCTGGCCAAACCAGTGCTAAAGCAGCTTCTCCTAGAGCAGGTTACACGGAGTTGCATCCAGGTGGGTTTTGAATGTCTCCAGAGGAGAGTCCACAACCTCTCTGGGCAGCCTGTTCCAGTGCTCTGTCACCCTCAAAATAAAGAAGTTCTTCCTCATGTTCAGGTGGAACTTCTTATGCTGCAGTTTGTGCCCGTTGCCCCTTGTCCTGTCACGGGGCACTCCTGACAAGAGCCTGGCACCATCCTCCTGACACTCAAGATAGCTGTAGACATCGATAAGATCAGTCACTGGAACAATCTCTGCAGGGATGTGGTAGAGTCCCCATCATTGGAGGATTAGAAAATGTGATTGGACAGGATGCTAGATAACCTCATCTAGGCTCCCTTTCCCATAAAATGTTGAACCAGATGATCTTTGAAGGTCCCTTCCAACCTGGGCATTTCTATGATTCTTTTGTATTCTGTAGTATTGTGAAAAGTAAAGCAATGATCCCAGGCCCAAACAGTGCTACTGTACCAGAAGTAGGATGAGGGCAGCAGGGGAAGAAGAGTTTCCAGTCTTTTTCAACTTCAGTAAACAACAATAAACCAGAGAAACAGGAAAAGAGGAAAAAAAAAAAACAGGGGAAACTGGAGGGACTGTGAGGGTCTTTCTCCAACAATAGCTAGAGACACCACCCCATGCAGATTTACGGTTCTGGGACTGTCCTAATTTGTAAATGTGGTAGAACATTCCTACCAACAAAAGGAATACTGGTATGAATATTCTGCAACTGGCATTGCTGTATATAAAAGACCTGGAATAAATGTTGAAAGTCAGTTGGCCTGAGGGATCAATCAAGTATTTTGAATTCAGTTATCTGAGCATCCAACTGGACCTATAAGTTATTTCAATTAATAAAAGTCTTCCCAAAAGCAATGGCTGTTCATTGTGTAAGTGTTTACATTTGGCACCCCACAGAAACATGGTATTTTAAAATCCTCATAGTAAAGCTGATAAAAACCTTAAAGAATCAGTAATGGAAGAACAGAAAGCAGCAAAGTAATTTTATTTTATTACAGTCATTTATAGGGTTCAGCTGAAATCAGATGCCATTATACTAGCTACTACCTCGGTGGTTAGGAAGCACTACTTCCACCGTGAAGAATTTACCATCTGAGATAATAAAATAAACAAAAGAGGAGACTGATCTTGTCTAACTTTAGCCAGGTGAAAATGAGAATTGAGCTCTGAGATAGTTGTCTGGGCTACTTGAAAGCACAATGGAAAGAAACTCTTCCAGAGACAAATAACTTACTTTACCCACCACAGACATTTATTTTCAGATGAAGCATGCTATCCTGTGCAAGCTTCCTATTCCTTTTTTCTCTTGTCTGCAGAGAGATATCCCTCTCAGATTAGATGTCCAGCTCATTGACAGCTAAATTAAGTGAGATCCAGAATAAGAATGACTTGCCCCATGGTTATGAAGTGGGTTTGCAGCAGCAGGGTGATGTGAGTGCCCACACTGCCTGCATGCAGGTAGGGAAGCCTGGTCACACAGCACATGGTCGGTGAACAGGTGAAGCTCATGCAAGGGCAAGGACAAGGTGAAACAGAGCAGAATTTTGGAGTCTTTGCAGGACCAGGTGGCTACAGTTACCTGAGGTGTTGGTTGGTAACACCGGTGTCAAAGCAGGCAGCACTCTCTTCTGAATTAGTAAAGTCAGTGTGCTCTTGGGGCAAAGGTATCCTGATATTCGTTCATATCTTTTTCTGACATGTTTGAGCTGTTACATTTTGGCTCGGATCCTTCAATACTCCTATAGTTATAACACAATATACAATGATAATGCTACAATTCAATACCTCTAACCAAAATTTGGAAACTGAAAAGAAACATTTTGAAGTATGTGCTAATCCAGAAAGTATCTTCCTACCCCCCAATATCTTTTAAATCACTGGCAAAGAGCATCAAACTAGCTGAAAATGTGGAAGAGAGTATGAGCCAGGTTCTCTACTACCTCACTATAAGCATCACCTGAGTTTTATTTATCATCACATTCAAGACCAAACTGATACCAAGTAAGAGGTATTTTCCATGGACATTTCCAGACTTTACAGTCTGGGAAACAAAGAGTAGGAGAAGAAACAAAATTACTTATTGCTGTAACTCAGGAATTTTCCATTACTATACTTATCTCTATTTTCCATTTTCTTACATGTCACTAGTGCAAGAGGCAGAAAAAAATACAGAAAATTTTACAAGAGTTTTGCAGGTAAATCCAAGCCAGGGGGTCTGCTTGAAGTCCCAGATATGACAGCTAGAAACATTTTGTTTCCACTGAGAACTCTTGGTAAAGAAGCTCCTACTGAGAAATGGAAGGTTCTGAAAAGCAGAGATGTCTTCTCTGAGCCCCATTTAGTGTAAGTCTAAATAGTTTTAAATAACAGCAAATTAATGACAAATTTCTGGTAATAAGCTTAGATCCTGTATCCTAGGAATAAGGTAGCAATGGTAGCATTTTTGCTTTTCTTTATGCTAATTTGCCTACAAGAAGCTTTTACCTGGCCCTGCCTTCCACAATCTACTACTATTGTTTAATTCTTGGATGAGATGCATGAAAAATGTCTAAAATCAAAACATCAAGAAGTAATTTTAAAAATAAATTCAGAAATAGCAGAACTGAAAAATCACAAGCCTAATGGCTGCTACCCTGTTTTCACTGTACATCGTTTGGTACATTTCCCTGCATCACCTTATTGCTTTTATTTTAAGGCCTGTCCTTGCAATTTACAATCCACGAGACTGCTGAGCTCTGTGGAGGCATTAATTTGCAAGCTCTTCATGGCACAGACTTTGTCTGTATTTCTGTGAGGCATACAGGATGCTATCAGCACTGTACAAATATTAACTGAGATAACCTAACAACAACTCCTCCCCAACAGGTGTGTTAGGGTGGATTTAGGGTTCTCCAAACATCTTCCATTACAGTGGGCAAACAAGTAGCACATTAAACAGCCAGTTCTCAGCCCACACAGGACCAGCCTTAAGGGATTACCCAGTACCCTCACATCTCTCACTGACACCAAATGCTAACAACATCTCCAGCATGCGCCCGCTTTTGATTCAACAACTTTATCATCACCCTCAGCCCACACACCAAATAGCTGAAAAGAACCGGCTAGTCATCAATACATAAATGTGCTTTCCAACATCAGCTGGGGTAATGGAATGCCTAATTCTGGCACTGCTCCTAAGGTTATAAAAATCTAAGTAGTAGAAGAGATGTACTGAGTAAAATAAAGCTCACGGTCAAGAAATGTCAAGGTTCTTTATGGAATTTGTTGAATTAAATTAATCCTATTGAACTACAAAAAGCAAGGAGCTCATGTAGTTCCATCCATGCCTGGGGCCAAGTAGAAGAAACTCAAACTGAGACCAGATCAATTTATTTTCATCCAGGTCTAAATTGTTGAGAGATACTTGGACCACAGTTGCTGTTCTGGGCGTACAGTTACTATCACTATAATGAACACTATTAATCCAACAGCTTAGTGCAGCACAAAACGTAAGGAAAATGTCTTTCAAAAAAAAATATGTCTCTCCCAGAAGATTCAAGTGTTTGGTTTTTATTGTGATTGTAAGGTCTTGTTGTGGCACCTTGATGGTGTAAAATAGATGAAGGAAAATCAGCATGTCACTCTCCAAATTAGGAAAAAAACAGGCAAGGGGTGGTGAGAGTCCTCCTCTGCCTCGTCCCACTCCCCCCATCCCAGGGGAGCCCAGCTCCTAGGGGAGTGTGCAGCTCAGGAGCATACTGAGAGCTTGTGCCTGGGGATCCTGCTGGGGTATCAAGGCATGGACACCTCACGGGTGCAGCAACACCACCCTCCCCCACACACCCATCCACAGCCAGAGCTGCACAGAGACATCCATTCCTTCTCCTTAAACTCTGCCCTGCACAACCATGTAAATCTGGATTAACTCCATTACATCAGCGAAAGGGCAGCAGCATAAAAGTGAATGTGAATGAGGTCAGACCAGTACAGCTCTCAGCTAATGTGTAAAATGCAGACTTAGTTTTGTGTCATTGATTTGATCCACCATCCTCCAGTTACCAATCAAACATTTTTTTTAGGAGCCTGACATCCATAACCAATATTTTAAATCAAGAAATAAAATACTATCCAATCATATTAAGGAAACTGAGAACATGAACTGAAACTTAATATCTAGTTACATTATTAATATACCCAATATATATTCAGATTATTAAAATCTTGAACAACTTAAATGCAATTTGCAAGAAAAGAACCCTGGTCTCTCTGCTTACTCACAGGATGAGGAACAAGGGCCTTCATGCAGAAAGAAAGGTGTCACAAGTATTTGTACTCAAATAGTGAACCTAGATTCTGCAAAAAAAATCAGGATGGGCACTAGATCATCCAATGGTCCTGACAGAAAAAAATAGATGAAGTTAAAAAAAAAAAAAAGATAAAACAATGGGCAAGATCCAGCCCATCCTCTTCTGGTACCTAAACTGCAGACTACAATACTAAAATTAGGAATCTGACTCTGAGCAGGGTTATCCAGATTATAATTCCCTTGGCACACAGTGGAAGGGATAAAATTGAACAAGAAAGCATCCTTCTGCATGGGCACTCTCATAGAGGTAGTCAATAGGAAATGGCCATAAAAAGCCTCTCACCCTTTTTGGGGGGCTTGGGGCCAGCCACGCCAACACAAAATACCTCTGCTGAGACTAGACATGTGGCATATGAAGGCACAGACTCCAAGTGAGATCCCCCATTGCGTACATAAGTGCTGGTTATATACAATTGCTTATCCGCCCAAGTTCTGCCCTGGAATATGCCTACATACAGCAAAGCACCTTTGCACCCAGTTCACACTCCACCAAGCTGTTTACTCCCCCATGCTCACCTGAGGAGGTCTCTTCTTCCCCCATACTTAAGCCATGGGAGTCTTTGGCCATGCCCCACGTTGCAGACAGGTGAGCACAGAACTGATCTGCAGGTGAGCTCAGAGAGCCAGGTATAGTGCTAGTTGTTTCCTCACTACATTTTAAGGCATAATCAGTCTGCAACCTGGCACCCACGGAATGAACAAAGGCTTTTCTCAGAAAGGAGAGGCAGTCTTATGCACAGGGCTCACTTATTTTTAAAAGACAGACACCAAAAGAGCAATGAGAGGCATCAGCACTTCACACGGTGACCCCAGCAGACAAAGCATGCACCTGCCAGGGGGCTGAGATCTTGACTTCATGCTCTCCTGCCTGATGGGTTTGGTGGGCTGTGTGTAAAAGTGTGAACAAAAGCACCAGATGTTTGGAGCTTTTGGATGGGGGGGGTGGAAGGAGAGAGATTCTTGCTGCAGCAGCTACTCTTCCAGGTAGCCAAAGAAGAATATTCACAGCCAGAAGGACCACGGACTCAGCCTTGAAGGTAGGCACTCAGGTAGGAGAAGGGATTTCTGGTTCCTGGCTGTGGCTTTTATCTGATAAAGATCTAATGTAACATGCATAAGCAGTCCAGGGACTTTTCTTGATCATTGTCTTAATTGACTAAAGTGATACTGTTCTAAGTATTGATTTTCTAATAAAATTAGTGCCTGCTATTTACGCTCCATATGTTTATTCCTGTGTTGTGCAAGGCTCTCTAATGTCCCGCAGAGTTAGTATCTAACTTATACGTTTGTTGTCCTGTGCCTTCTCTGAATATGCACAGAATGAATCAGGCTCTCATAACCATTAATAACCAACTGAAGGAGAGAAAATATTTTTTTTTTTTAGCAAACAAAGCCACTGATAGAGAATTAGCTTTGCATTTAGGGGAATCAGTTCCATTATTGATTACACTGCTTCAGATTTCCTCCCTGACTGCATGAAAATGGCCGTGTCTCGCTCTGCCTCAGTTTCCCACTAAAAAAGACTGAGTGTGATGAAGATTTTAGAAGTTTTAAGCTGGAGAGAGCAGCGGCAAGACCATTCAAGTCTCTCCCATGAAAAGCAGGCTGCAGAATGTCTGTCCTGAGAAGGCTGGATTCTGCCCTCCCCGGTTTGACGGTTTCTCCACCAGGTACTCCATTTACTCAACCTGAGAAGCGAGTCTTGGATTTGGTCTTAATGAACCAGGGGAAGAAAACATTATATACGTTTCAGAAGCATCCATAATGCAAAAGGGAAAAATCTTGTTACAGTGCACTCCAAACAGCCTATTCAAAGTAATCACATTTATATTTATTAATGAGACAGCATCTACAAAATGTCAGCATTACAGCCAAGACCTAAACAACATTACCCAAGACATAGTCCAGAAGCAAAAAAATTATTTATGACACTTCCTGTTCTCAGAGACCTCCTTTTTCATTCCTAATGATCCCTAATAAAAGGATGTACCAGCATACATGCGTGGCCATCTCCAGGCTAGCTGCTTCATATAAATGCCTTCTTCAATAAAGGAAACACCGTGCAAGGTGGCATATTAAAAATCAGTGCCAAACTTCTTTCTCTTAAATTTAGTTAGCCAGTCTCTGAAATAGCAACTCCAGTAGGTTTTTAAATGTTTATATTTCTGATGAATATAACCTTTATAAAATAGACATAAATTTACTTTCTCTGCTTATCCAATAATGTATTTAGTTAATCAATAGTAAAATAAAGCAGGTATAATATAAACTGGATCTGAGTCAGTTGGAGGTTTTGAAGAAACAGCTGCAGGAGTTTCTTTTGTGCAGAGGTGGTGGTGAGCTTTCAGAATAGGAAACAACCTAAACCGAGGGAGCAGTGCAAAGGGGTTTCTCTCACTGCTGGTTTGAGGCACAAAACACCTGGAGAAAAGAATTTGGCTTATTTTAATTTGAAAAATAGAAAAATGTGGTGCCTGACAATACACTCTTCATTTCATAATTACCACTATTATTCCAGAATCACTAAACAAAAGCATAAGTCAACACATGATTTTAAACCCGAAAATAGACACATCTCAGCAAAGTACTTAGGCCTTGTACTTATATGCCTTGTTAAATAAAGATGCAATTCTGAACTTCATTCTGTAAAATGCTTTGGGGCAAGGTTTTGAAAATGCATCTGAAAATGACATACCAGCATCACAGTTTAATGACTTTGTACAGAGATAAGTGATGAACAATTGATTCAGGATTTTCAGACACGTCATCGTTGAGGACAAAAATTACTAAATTTTAAGACAAACAACAACATTTGAAAAAAGTTTCCCTGGCAAAAAAGAAAAAAAAAACCCCACAAAAAAAAAAAGCAGATTATATCAGAATGTGGAACTTCTCTTGTGCTGCAGCATGTGTTTAACAAAGCCTTTTATAATCAAAACTGAAACAAGAAAGTCAGCATTGCCTCCATGTAGCCACAATGATCAGTGCACAAGAAAGCTGAAAGTCACCATGGAAGCAGCATGCCCCACCCTCACACACACCCCATAAAAAAAAAAAATCAGAAGACTCATAAAATTATACAGAAATGTCTAGAGTGACGAATACTTTGGTCAAGATGCCTACCTATTTTCTATAGTATTTTACATAACAAAACACTTCTTTTTCAAGGCTTCAAGTACTGATTTTTCTTCTTTTATTTTGATGTGGCTTCCAAGAAAGACAAGGCATTGTAATCAGAGTGCAGTATCAGGCCTGTAATATGCTCTGATCGGCAAAGCAGTTTTGCTGTTTTGGTCTCAGAGACATTTATTAATGGATGGGCTGATAATGATTAGTATGTGCCTAAGATAACCTCAAAAAAGCCAGCAAGTATGATGAGAGGTGAACAATGTCTGCTCTCATGAGGGTTTCTTAGCAATAAATTAGATTTTCAATGCAAAATAGGTCACATTTTTGAAGAAAAAGCAATCAGGCCTATGAGACCCTACTAGCTGTAGCAAGTGTTTGGGAAATAAGCAAAGACACATTGCATGTCTTCAAAATCATTTAATCCATCCAGGGGCAAAGAAATCATCATCTCATTGAAACACAGCTTTCTCTGTCTTTTATTTCTATTTCACATGAAGGTAAGGAATACAAGTTTTCTAGTATTACATTCTCTGGTAAGCAGGATTGACAAAAATACAGTCACATCAGTCAGACAATAAATATGAGGTGATCGTCTTTTATTTCCCTCATTAGTACTTAATCATGTACTTCAAAATGATTTCTGAAAGCACAGATTTTCCTAGTACCATCGTACCTTAAGATCCACAGCTACAGTTCGGGTTGAAGTGTGTTTATCTGTATCCGAATGTATGCTTTAGAATTAAATTAGTCTTTGAGGGTTAGTCCTCTGCCAACTGCTATTTGTCCTGCAGGAAAACAACTCCCCAAAGAACTGCAAATAATTCACGGTTCTTGAGGGCTTTGGGACAATTACTATGCCATCTGAGTTCTTAAAATTGCAGTAAGTAGGTTATATAGCCTTGGCATCATCATTCCATATGGCTGCATCTGAAATAAGATGCTTAGGAGGGTTGTAAAGTGACATAGTTTGAATACACATAATTATATCTTAAGCTCAGCTACAAGCCCTAGGCTACCATCAGTTCAATAAGGGATCAGACATGGGTCAATTAAATTCTGTGAACATTTTATTATCTGGGAGCTGAAAGTCTTTAGCTGGGATTAGACAAATACGGATCTTCACAGATTATAAACACTGCACTGATGCACCGCTACTGAGTTATGCAATGAATATCACTTCACACCACAAATAAAACTAAAAGGAAAATAATGTAAACAGGTAATTTCAGGAGATACTCTAAAACCCCAGCATTGATTCTGTGTTTTTTATACATAGGAGCCATTATACAGGACTACCTTTGTAAAAGTTACACAAGCAAGTAAGAAGGAAACAAAGATAAAACCAGTAGATTTTCTAGGCATGAAAGTGTAAAATATTGCTGTGTTGTCAGACTGCATTTTCACTGGAAAAGGTTTTCCCAGAGACCCCTGCCCAGCTCTTGTTAACTGTTCCCACTCACTCGAGCTCACCAAAATGACAGAATTAACGGAAGACGAAGGAGATGACTTTTCTCTCTTATTGCAGTTTTAAACTGGACTGACTTACTCAGCTCTTTACGAAGTCCCACCACACTTGTTGTAAGAAGGCACAGTGGGGGCCAGCAGTTACACTAACTTTTTCTGCTATTCTTCCTGTCTCTACATTTCATCTTCTGAACACTTTGTTTTATCCCCATGGGATGGACTACAATGTAGAGTATGAAGTCCCAGATCACAGAATATTTGGGGCTTTTCTGCTTTCACACTTTCCTCTCTTTCCCTTCTTAATCATCTCATAATTCTTAAAGTAACTATTAATTTACTCTTATTTTAAAATACCCTCATTATTTCTGCAATTCTTATAATTTTCCTTCCCCCTTTTAAGTATTTTTAGAAAGGATTTTTGATGCAAAACAACTATGCAAATGCAACTTTTAACAAAAATTAATGCAAATGAAGAATTAATATTCAAAAATAGATTAGAAGTTTATTCCTTTTCAACAAATAAGTGTCCTATCTACTTCACAAAAACAGTTCCAAGATCTTGGACCCTGTTCTGAGGCAGTTGCAATTCAATCTTGACTTAAGATACAAGAACCATAAATTAGTAAAGGAGGCAGGGGGAAACGTATTACTGTTCCCCCAAGCAACAGCAATTTGACTATGTAGCACCAGTGATGCCATTGACTATGCTGAATACAGAAATAGAACACTTTTATCAACAAAAGCAATTCAGAACTGAAAATTAACTATATTTTCTGGAGCACACAGTATCTGGTATTTTGCATGGTGGTGTCTTATTTCTTATCACTCATAAAGCCTTAACAGATATTTCTTCCCAGTTTCCTAAAGAATAGTACATTGTTTAATCTAAGCTGTGAGCACAACCACACTGAATGATAGGGGGTAATATGTAAGGGTTTTCTAAAATAAAATAAAAGTAGAATTTTAAGAAGATAAACTCATTTAAGTCATTAAGAAGATCTAAGGAAAGAATGCCCTTGAAAGTATGTTAAGCTTTTTGTCAGGCCAATCACAGATACAACTTAGTCCAACCTGAATTGCATTTTAACAGCTACCATTTAGTTTCCTATGGATTTTTCACAAAATGGACTATAAAGTCACAGGGGAGGGTGCATATAGTGATGATAGTGGGGTTTGTTGTTTCAGTGGGAAAAAGTAGGTCTGAGATTATTCAAGAGCCAAACCACTTTGAGTCAGTGTTTTCCAATTTGGGATTTCAAAGTTAGGCAACCAGCTTCATGTGGGAATGTACAAACCAGAGTGGTCTGGTTTCCAGTAGCACCAAACATCCCGAATAACACAGGAGTGTCATGTGCTCAGACCTATGAAAACTGGACTTCGTGCTTTGCCCCGAGGCTAGAGATCTCCTTTGGGTAGCCACTTTGGGAACCTAGAAGTCAGATAGGTACTTTTCTTCGGTGGACACCTGTGTGCATGTAACAGAGATATTTTCTGCCCAAATTGTTTTGCAGCCTAAAATCCCAACAGTTGTTTTTCATTAAGAGGGAATATGGTCTTTAGATCAACAAGTGGTATGAGGAGTATAAACTATGTGGCTCTACCCCCTCGCATTACACAAGAGGCAGAGAACTTTCAATGAAACCAGCAGGTATCCAGCTGCTGCAAGGATATGTGGGTTTTGGTGAAATGTAATTGACTCCAGAATTCACTGCTGCAAGGTGTCTCAGAATCTCTACAACTGCTAAGCAGAAAGATGACCAGGGAGTTTGCTCATACACTGGACCTCCAGGCATCCCTAATGCTTAAAAGTTACCTTGTGTCTTTGCTCTCTCAGCAGCTCCAACTTGCTTTCTTGCAAAGTAATAACTGGGAGTAGTTCCCTTTGGGCAATACAGCTGTTCTTGTATGGTCAACAGTGCACCAGTTTGTCTCTTTCTGACCTCCAACGATATTCTCAAAGGATCAGGGATTCCCAGATGCACTCCAGACCATGAAATATATGTCCTCAGTTTCATGTTGTTAAAATGCCACTCTCACAGACCTTGACATATTGCTGACATTATTGCAGATACTTTGAGGGGGGGCGGGGGGGGGACCAACAGACAGAAAAAAAATATTCTGATGTCCTAAGACCACCATTTGGGCCCAAAGGAAATAGTGGGCCAAGCCACCATATGGTAGACACACTCCACTGCAGAGTGGCAGTGTGAATGCAAGCCAGTAGGTACCATCAGCCCTGGGGACAGAGACCATTTCGTGGCCTTCCTGCCAGGTGAGATGTGCCACATCACCTACCCTCAGGCAGACAATGGGTCTGCATCTGTTTTTACTAGCATAGGTGTCATCACTGAGACAACTTAGGAGGACCAAAAAAGTATCTTGTGGTTGCCAAGAGTAATTAAGAACCTACACAGCTGAATTAAATACAAAATAAACATTACCTTAGCTGTCAGTCCTCATATTTCAGGATATCAGTTATTAAAATTCCTGTCATTAGACAGAAACTGCCACCCTAGACAAGTTTACACAGTATGTAATTGCCTGCAATGGTTTCCCATCTTCTGTAGTACAAATCTTCATACAACACTGGTTTGATTCAGTCTAGCAACTTCTGTGATCCTAATATTAGCATCCAGTCATGTCACTGTTCAGCTAATATATCCCTCAACGCACAGCAGTCAAGTAATACTTTTGCCACTACTCATCTTTTTGAAGTTTACGAGTTTAAAGCATTAACTTATTTTCCAGCATGATGTTCTTTATTATCACACTAAACTATGTAAATTGTTTACAAGAGCTTCCTATGGAGTGTGCATTTGCTGATAACAAGCGCTTCCTCAATGGAATGAGAGTTCTTAACTCCCCTTAGTGAGAGTAGGAGACAGTTAGCGTTTTGGGATTAGGCTTGAGCCCCTCAATCCTTTCCATGATTCCTGGCAAAATCTGTCATCTGGCCTACATACCACAAGTTCAGCCCACCAACCACCACATGATCCTCCTGCAAGTAAAACGCATTGGCAGAGATTTGTTAGATCAAAGGTAGACATCTCAGAGTATAATCTAATGGGACCTAGTTGTCTGCATTCCCTTCATAGCTCGTGAGAGGAATAGGAAGTTCTGCAGAGCAATTGATTTAAATCTAATGGCTAGAAACAATTTTCCATCAATTCTAAAGGGCATCTACAGAGATTCATCTCAAACATAAACAACCACACTAGATGTCTACCATTAAGTGAGGTGAATCTCACCACCACTTCCATGCTTCAATAGCTTCATCAGCTGGACTAGACTGGAGTGCAGGTAAGCGCTGCATGGTCCTTATGCACAGAACCTGGCAGTTGCTGCTTCTGTCCCAGGGTTGCTTGTGCACAGAAAAGCATGCCACATTTTTCCAACCCTGCTGGCTGATCTGGTAAAAATATTAGTACTGCAAACAAAACTCAGTTTCCCATTTTTCTCAGACCACCACCAGATGTCAAAACTACCGTTAAATCCCCGTCCTGTCAGTATCCAGCATTTCTTTATGTGGGAATTGGTCAGCAGCATAAAGGCCAAGCAATGGCATAAATAAGCTGAGAGTATCGGACTACAGCTGAGCTACATAACCGAGAACACGGGCCTCCTTCTGCCTGTACACCCCAGATCTGGATGATTGCCTCAGACCGTGATGTAACTGTGGGACCCAATACCCAGAACTCAGTACCTGCTACAACCTTGACCTGATGCTACATCAGGATAAGATCCAGGTGCATACACCCACACATGCACATTAGCTGTGAAGTGGGAGACCTGGAGTCACTTCTTTCCTTTGTTTCCCTCTCCTCCCAAAATAAGTTCCTGAAATACACCTGCTGATGGCAGAGATGGAGGAGGAGGGACCATGTCCTGCAGGAGCTCCTCCTTGCTGCAGGCAGGAATGAGGCCAGAAAGGGAGCATGAGAAGGAACTTGGTGAAGTTTCCCTTCAGGAAGGGAAAAGGAAGCAGAAAAGATGGGACTCCAGCTCTTATTCCCCGGTCTTCAGACACAATGCACAAACTGATTTGGGAACACGACTTTTTTCTCCTCATCCTGTGACTCTGTTTTCTTGGGTCCTCTTCTAGGACACAGGAGGTAAAGGTGTTAAACTACCGATGCTGAGGAAGAAATCAGTCTCTTATTTCATAGGCACCTCCTGGTACTTAACCTAGTATGTTAGGCACCAAGCCTTTACCTGTGTATTAAAGGATTCCTCACCAACTGCATTTGGTGAGGAATCAAACCTTTGCAGCATGCACTATATGTTAATGGACAATGCTGATTGATTTCGGGACCTAAGGGCTTGCAGGCAGAAGGATTCTTAGTGTCTGGGCTGTCACTGGGTTAAGGCATTGACTGCCTATAAACTGCTCAGACTGGAGAAAATTTTGGCATAAAGGGGAACTTCCAAAGGCCGACTCGGGTATCCTCAGACTTTAGTGGTTGGTTAGATAGGCGGTTTTAGGCTGAAACTTTGGACTTTCCCCTAATCTTTCCTAACTTTCCCTGAGTGCCAAATCCCTTTGTGCAGTTTTCCTATTGTTTGAAACAGGAACTATCCTGCAATTGAAAAAAGATAACACTTAAAATTAAAATAGGGAACAATGTGCTAGAAGGACATAAAAGCTGAATAATGATAGAGTGGGAGAAGAAAGTGAGCAAAAGGGGTGTAAGAAGAGAAAGGCAGAATTAGGATGGAGTGGGAGAAAACAAGAACAATCAGAATTAAAAATAAACCCCAGCCACTTTTCATGTTGAAAGCTCACAGCTAGTAAGCTGATTGGCATCTTACAGCTCTGCCAGAGTGTTACAGAAACAGCATTTGAAATTACCATCATGCATTTTATGTGTTTCATAATCACATTTGTTAATTGGAAGATGCGTGGTTTCATATCTACTAAAATCTAGTACTTTACCACTACAGTCTAATTAGTGAATCTTAGAAAGAAAGGTATGCGTGCTGATGCTCTGCTCAACAAGCTTGTGTGTACGGTGGAAGAATATAATCAGAATTAAATGCCATACAAAACCATGGCTTTATTAATTTTCACTTGACTGTGATACAAAATTATGAGCCATGCAATTATTTTAAAATCCTAACAGCATTAAACTCTCCCCATTTCATACTTCTTCCTCATCTTACTTTCACCCACAGCAGTGGAGAGCACTTTCTCCTGCTAACCTGCAATAAACTCTGCTTACATCTGCCTTTGAAGGGGAGCTGCTGAAACTTAAAAATAAATGAGACAAGACTAAGATTAATAAAATAGGCAACAATAATTGTTCATTTTCTTATGACTCAAATTCAATCCATTAAGGGATGAGTATGAGACTACCTTCTAGTTAAATTGACTGAAACATTCTGCAACAATGGAGAACGATAAAGCACAATTAAAAGTGAAAGTGACCGGGAGCTTTAAATACCCAAGAACCATGTTAATGGAACAAAAAGGCCATTTAAAGGTCAGCAGCTTATAAACAATATCCTCAGAGCAATTTCTCAAGAGAAAAATCATTGTGGATGGACCTACATTGTAGTTTATAAAAGAGAAGGCTTCTCCCATCCTGAAGGAAGCCAAGCAAAATTAAATGCCTACTTTGAGGCTCTGGCAGCCATTGTTTCATGTCTCAGGTTCAAGAGGAGCTATTCTTTTTCCAGCTGGCATTCAGTGGGATTGTCTGGCAAGGTAAATCTCAGAACACCACGCTGATAGAGTCATGCATTTTCCAAAACATTTGTTTCTTTGGACATGATATCTGGGCTGCAGTCCACCAGCTCTACCCGCACAGCAGGTAGGGGTGACCTGAGCACCTCCACTGCTGCAGGGCGAGAGGCAAAATAAAACACTGAAGCTCACGGTTCTTTCTGGGCAATGGTGGGAAGCAGTGGGCATCTACCCCTTCTGTTTCCTGCCCAGCTGTGCTTTTGTGGCAGAGTTTCTGTGGCATCATAAGCACACACCTCCCAGCATGTGCTGGGGACTGGCACCTGCTGCCAACCTGTACAAGTAGCGAGTGTCCTGGTGCCACTATGGAAGTCTTCAGCCCTTCCTTGCTGAGATCAGTTGTTCTGGATGTGCCTGACTTTGGAAATTTGTCCCCATGAGTGAAAATACAGAAACAATTATAAAAAACTAGTATTGTTCTTTATATTTACAGAGATTCTGCAAGCTCAAAAGTTGGGGGGGGGGGGTGGACGGACAACACGAAGAACTTTCTCCACTTAAAGCTTTTTTCCTTCATTTTTCAGACTTGGAGGTAGCACCCCATTCCAGCAGGGTCTGTACCACAGAGCTGGAAACAGAGATTATGCCCAAAAACCCCTAACTTTAATTGACTGGAGGAAAATAAGGCAATTCATGTGAACATCCATCAGAAATCTGTCAAAAATATATGGCTAGAAGATTATTTTTCATCCAAACAGGCATATTGAATACAGTGGTCCAACAGAAACTGTATTGTGTCAACACCCACAAAAAAAAACTTCTAGGAAGGACTTGCAGAATTCAGAGAGTTATTCTGCATCATTTAAATCCATATCCAGGGAGGTGTGAGGAAAGTGATCTTACATATTTATTTAGCCTGTGTTATATCTCAGTCATCATGGAACACCTCATAACCCAATGTTCAGGCAAAAAACAACAGGATAGTTGGCACAAAGTATTATCATGTGTAAGGCATGTTTTATGTTTCATGCAGCTGCATCAAAGACTGACATAAACCAGTCGTTTCAAAAGTCATCTAACGACAGAGAACTATACTCAGGCTTTTGGTGAATTCTTTGCAGATGTGTCTCAATTCAAGGGTTAGACTAATAGTAATGCTGCCTTACACAACACAGGTTTCACTGGCTATTTGTGGGCATTTAAAGTTTCATTAGTTCCCTTTCTGAGTGCCTTTCTTCTGCCGTGCTCATTCTGCATGTGTTTCTCCATCTGCCCTCTTCCTTCCTTTTGCACACTGCAAGTTCATTGAATATGAACTCCCCATTCCTTTCATGCTCTTTTTTATCCAAGCAACACATTAGTCCAACGATTTGAAGTTTGGTCCCCCTGTGTTCAAGTTAGTCAAGAAATTACCAAAAGAACTCAACCACTTTGCTGTGGATGTGTGTTGCTTGTAAAGTACAATGTGTTTTTTTCAAATATGGCATTGCATAGTGGTTTTGATATTTCAAGAAAAAGAGTCTCCTCCACATTTTCTCCTGGTCCAGTTCATTTATGGCAGGCTGACTGTGCGTTCACTGTGCACAGACACTGCATGCAGAGTCGCAGGAACAGCTATCAAACATAACCAAGCTAAATTCAACCCAGTACATTTTCCATTGCCTATAAAAAAATTTGGGGTTTATAGATTTTGTCTGGGTCTTGCTTCTGAGCTATAGGTGTAGAAACAAGACAGGAAGCTGGACAGATTTTCTTCCCTCAAGACTGTAAAACTGCTCCATAAACCTCCTTCTTTAATAAACCCCTTAAAATGATGGTTGAAATCCTGGCTCCACTGGAGTCAATAATAAAACTCCTATTCACATCAGAAGAGACTGACTTCTGTGCTAATGAAAACCCTTTAACTACACTGGGTATGCTACATAATGACTCAGTATAATAACTTGTTTTACACAACATACTTTTATTCAGCTAGGCTTTCACAAATTTTTACGAATATTACATTTTTTAGAACACCAATTTCTTCCATTAATAAAAGACAGTCAATATACCAATGCCCATTAATACTAGGCAGCAATTTTAAAAAGCACTCCTGAAGACAGCATGGAAATGAAACTACAGGGGGAATGTTATATAGGCCAAATGAAATGGTCAAGGCTGTTTTATGTCTCTGCTGGAAGCTGATATTTCTAGGGCCAAAGTAAATGTTAAAAGCATTATTGGTCAAGATGGACTCACAATGACATCTGGCAAATTCATACAAAACTAGGAGGAGTTTGTAGTCTTCATCTGTGCCTAATAATTTGGTTTAGACTGACCAAATTATACACAGTAAGCAACCAGACAGAAAAAACAAATTCCAGTTTATTGCCTGTAAAACGCCAGCAAAAATGGATTTTGGAGAGAGAAATTCACGTTGTCAGCTGTCTGTTCACAGCGCCGATAAATCCCGGCGTGTAATTGCAGCGTTGTCATGCAGCTAACAAAGGCACTGCGGTCCAGGCAGGGGACCCACGGCAGAGAGCAGAGAGGTCACCACCTGTCCGAGCCACCAGCTCTCCTCACCAGCCTCCGGCAGCAGCTCAGCCGGTGTGGTGGGGAGCCCAGGCTGGAGCGCTGCTCTCGCTGTTGCCCTCTCTGCACCACCGGCTCGGCCCAGGGGTGGCTGCTCCCCCTGCTCCCCTCGCGGCCAGCCGTGGGTGGGCTCAGGTCCTTCTGCACCACTTGTCCAGAACACAGGGGACAAAGGCGTCCTTTTCATTGCAGCTTGTAGCTGTGTCAATGCCCGCTTAGTTTTGGAGCAGGATGGAAGAGGGAGGATAAAGCTTTTCCAAACCAGCCTCATGCTCCATTTCCAAACCCTTCTGAATTCAAGCTTTGGGTTAACACATGCGTACCACTACAGGTGGGAAATGAAAGCCCCTTCTCCACCCAAAGAAAACTCTTTTGAAAGATACATCCCGAGACTTTTCTCTTTTTCTTTTTCCCCAGTAAGTCAGTAACTAAGCAAGGGCTTAAATCCAGAAATGCAGTCCTCATGTAATGATTTCATCAGTTCATAAATAGTAGCAGGGGAAGACTATTTCTGATAGTGACATCTCTTACACTGTCACTGTTGCCACTATGAATGACCAGAATTGTAAAGGCAGAACTATGGGAATAATCTATCAAGCAATGTGTTAGATATGCCATCACTTGAAGCCATTAAATCAGCTGTGGACATCTTTGAAAAATGTATTCTAGCTTGATCACAAGGCAAGCCTGTGCCATGGGCCTGCACTGTGCAGGTGGAGGATGTGATGACAATAGCTCTTGCAGCTCTCTGCTTTGCCAGACTGGTTTGGATTTCTTTTAATTCCAAGGTTTTGGGTTATTTCAGCTTTCATATTTGTCAGCTTAAAAGGAAACATCAAAAAGAGAGGTACAAAGCCGAGCCTTTCAGGATATAAATAGATTAACAGTTCCTAGAGGGATAGGTACCTAAAGACCCTGGCTGATTCTGGGCCTTTCCAGAAGGCTGCTATTAGACAAATAGCTTCCCCAAACCCACTGTAAAGGGCATTTGAGGTGGAAGGAAATATTAGCCACAAGACAGGCACTCAAAGCACGCTTCCTTGGGGGGTAAAAAGTTCAGAAGTGTTTTATAAAAAGCTAAAAGCATCTAAGGAGAAAAAATGTTTTAAAATACAGAATAAAGGCAGGAGGACCGAGGATACTGTTTTCTTTAAAGCATGGAGAGCACTAATACTGAACAAGAAAGTGTTTCAGTGTGGCTAAGCTGGAGTACCCAGCATTGCGTGGAATACAACAAACCTTCACCAGTGCTCCAGTGTCCTGCTGCTGAGCGCTCCCTGTGCCAAGGAGGAGCCGTGCCAATTTACCCCTGTCAGGTTGTAAATTCCAGCCATGGGCTGGAAACAAAGAATTCTTTTTCTTCTACCTAGTCACAGAGATCATATAGTTGTAAACAGTAAGAGGTTCTCCAGAGCTACAAATAAACTGTGTGCCTCAACACTGCCTGAGACTGCACAGAGGGAGATGTCACGGGTCTCTGCTGGCACACATCATGCAGGAATAGGACCCAGAGGATGGTGGGATCTTCATCTTGCAATGAAGTGTGCAAGGAATTCGTACTGAAGCCATAGGAATTGCACAAACTGTAACTCCCAAACAGGGACTTCTTTTCCCGTTAATACTTAGCATGGTAATGCCCCCAAGACAGGTAGGCATGGCCACAGCAGAATTCAGTAGAACACCTTAAGTAATACGAGTTAATTTGCATGATTAATCAATAGTGTTTTGCCCTGAATTGTTAAGCTTTTTGTCAGCTTTTTGGTTCTACCAACACGTCAATTAACAGCCAGTCTCTCCAACCATCCCCAAGCCATGCTGGCAAGATACTAGGATGGGGGCAGGGAGGAGGGTTTTGGGAAGGTCATTAGTGAAATCTGTGATGTGTACAAACAGCAGCCTCAAATTTCAGACTTGTTTACTCATTTTAGACACCTCTGGAGTCCCAACAAAGGGCACATAAAACCTGATGTTTCTGGGATGGTCAAGAGGGAGAAAGAGCAGGACAGAGGAGTGGGAGAGGCTGAGAAAGACATGTTCCATGGTAATGCACAGTGGTCAGGGCAAGTGGGAAGAGAAGGGCAGTGCTGCTCAGGACTTAGAGAAAAAAAAAGGTTCAAACACCATGAATGAGGAAACAACATGGGGCCTCCCATGTTTTGGTGCTGAAAAGCAAAGAACCAGGTAAAGAGTAAGAGAACATGAACCCAAGAGGATGGTAGCATCTGTGAAAGAAAGAGTAGAGGAAGCTGGGGAAGAGGAGTTGGGGAAAAATAAGAAGGGAATGGTATTTTTTTCTTGGCAATCAGTGAATCCTTCTTATGCGCTTACAGAGGAAATTACCTTTCCTTGGAGAACCTGGCACAGTCCCCAGAGGCTGATAGCCTTTCAGCAAGGAGATGCCCTGTGTACCAGAGCAGTTTTGTATGCAAACAAGCAATAGTTTTGTTTACATCATTCTCTAATCCACTAAAAAAAAAAAAAAAAAAAGGATGGGGCTGTAGCAAAACTACTCCCCGGCACACCCTTACCTGAAAGAGGAGCTTCATGGCAATCTATTGATACCTACCTGGTGGTTAGCTGTGCGGCACGGGCCAGCAGGTCGGGAGGGGTCACGCATGATTTGTGAGAGACCCAGGACCATCCTAGTCAGAAGTACCGATTTCTGTATGTGCAGATACATTTGCCTGGGATGTATTTGACATTTAAATGCATAGGATTGAAGTTACTCATAGTTCCTCTGAAGAGCGTTCTGCTTTTGCCCACCCCCTCACCATCACCTTTGGTCCCCTACAGTTCCCCATCATCCTTAACTAAACATCTTGTTTCCTCCTCCAAAGAATACAGCAATATAATTATTAATAAGTAAGAGCTAACCTACAAATGTACGCATTCTCTTGTGTTCTCAGCCAAGCAAATCTTTCATTTTGTCGGGTAATTTCTTTTTAATGTGGTGGTTCCTATTATTTCTTGATAGTGATAAAAGACCAGAAGCAAAACTCTTTTCAGAGAATTTGAGAGGAAAAAAAAAAAATCTTTGTTGGCTGAAAGGAGCATATTTAATGCATGCAGAAGGTGTTAATTAAAAATCCTTAAAGTTGACATTATAGCCCTAAAAATCAGGAATACTTTGAGTCTGAAATGTCTCAGTTATCACAGAACATGTCTGCCACAGCACCTATTTCTTTGCCTGAAGGCATTACTATAAAATTAAAAATGGACATTTGGAGCTAGTAACCTTTGATCTAATTGAATCAGTTGTGGGATCAAATCATAATATGCCCATTATTTGCTGATTTCATTCCTCCCTTCTGGCAAGGGTTTGTCAAGTGATAACAGTGGATATTTATAACCTAGTAAGAAATTTGCTACAAAGTAAGCTGATTTTTCACCGTATAACTTGCTGTTGCATGGGGGCTTAACAAACAAAACAACAACAGCAAAAAAACTCTGGAATTTGCATATGCACTAAATGGCATGGGAAGCTTCCAAGCTGCTATAATTTGGTAGGTATGGCATTTTTACCTCTGTGTGGTTTTCTTCAGCTGGTTTAGTGCACAGTGTACAAAGTTGAAAGTCAATTAATTTTGGAAACAATTTTTTTTTATACACTCTCTTCTGTGGATCCAATTTCTCATCTGTTCAGAGAATTTTTTTGGCATGAGCAGAGGTAAAACTGATGAATATTAAATCTCAGCAATCTAATAAAGAGTAATACCTGAGTTTCAATGAAATACAGACATGTATATACATATAACTAGATATATACATACAAAGAGATGATAAATGCATAGGTTTATCAATTTATAGGTAGAGATTCTAAATAAAAAATAATTCTTTTTTTCCTTTAAGATCTCAGCTAGAAAAAATTACTTTTGCAAATGAGAAGTGGCATCAGTCATCAGTGAAAGGAGTGTATGGAATCTGAAATAGCAAAGCAATTGAACATGAAAAGTTTAGCATAGAAAAGAAGGGTGAGTAATTTAAACCCACTCAGGAACAGGTGTGACTTGTTCATAAACCAGTTAGGAAAAAAATGTGTTCAATTACTCCTCTCTGGTAAATAAGAAATTACCATAGCAACTCCATTTTCAAACAACATATGCATATATTTTGTTTCAGAAAAGCTTGAGTCAAAACCTTCATTTTACTACCATGCCATGCCTTCTTTTCTGACTTCAAGATCCGAATTCTATGAAATTACAGCTCCTTTTACACACACTGCCTTGGCCATGACCTGAAACCACTACACCTTAAGGCTGACAGCATTGCTCAATCCATGCTTTAAAAGTATTCTACCTATTTGTTGACACAGTTACATTGAGCCAATCCAGCCAGTAGCTTTTGTGATAGGGAGAGAAAATAGCTGTCATTTTGAAGGTAGATTCCAAATGATTTGTTATAATCAGGTGGGTTTTATCAGCAATTACAAATAACCTGAGGCACATCATGTAAGCAAGTGTGTATTTAAATTTATAATTATATATGTTTGTGGTGGTTAGGAATTTGTAAGTATTTCAGTTTTCAAGAACTAGGGAATTCAAAGGGGATCTGGTCAGAATTTTAATATAAATACATATTGGAAGGCTGTTGAATATAACTGAGTGGCCATACAGAAGCCAAACCCTTGTGTAGAACTATGCAGCCCACAGGGAGTAGAAGGAGTCCCAAACCCCACTGCTCCCCAGGCTTTGTTGTACAGTAACATACACTTACTCACTTCCAAATCCTGGCCCAGACTTTACAGAAGGAACATTATTCAGCAACAGTCCATCTGCAGCACATAACACTAGCATGAATTGTGATTAAACTTTCTTTAGAAACAGCTTAAAGGCAGCCAGTATCAGTGTGCACTGGACCTGGATATCTGGATCTGTGTGCAAATACATAAGGGTTATAGAGGTTCAGATAAGGGTCATTTTAACACCCTGAGTTTTTAAAATATGTAAGATCTGGACTTTGAAGAGTGACTACTTCTGTGCAGATTCACGTGCTAATGTGTGTCTCACCTGCTCAAATTAAGCTCTCCATGTTGAAATTAGTCTCCAGTCTTCAAACTTAGAGAGGTGATCAGAATCTGCTGTCTTTAACAGGTTTCCATTTTGCAGTCAGCAAAAAATGGGAGTTTACTCAATGTTCCTATAACCATCTGTTGCCTCCGCAATGGTAATTTCAGTCTGGATCTTTCTATCCTCTCTCTGTTTACATGATTCAGATGGCCAAAAATACCAGAACGGGTAGCAGCATAGCAAATACTGACTCCTCAGTTTGAAAAATATCTCAGATCCATCTCTGATTTCATAAAACTATGCCAGAAGGTTGACCCAATAAAAGTAAACCATGTATGCAATTGTAAATGCTGGCACCCCGTTCTCATTTTTCTAATCAATAAGGGAAGAAGGTGAAGTAGAAAATATAGACACGTATTCCTTAGCCAGTCTCATCTCATAGTTCATTGGGCATCATTTTTGCCTGCAGAGATTCTCTGAACCAAACTACTCAATCATCAATAGATGCAGCAAAACAAATCTCTTTTCATTCCATTGCAAACATACAAACAGTAATACACTCTTGACTGAAGAAGAATTCCCTGTTCATACCACAGTAATTTATCTCACAGAATTCTTTTGCTTTAGTTATTCATTAGAAGCTTTTAAAGGAAAGAGAACAAAATTAAAAAAAAAAAAAACAAACCAAAAAAAGAACCCAAACAAACAAACTCATCAACAGAGCAAATGCCATTAGTTGATCGAGCTCACCTGTGTCCAGTGACTCCAATCAGCTGAATTGCAAATCTTTTTTCAGGTCATGTTATGTGGGCTGCATGTTAGTAGCATTTTAGTCTGCACCAGGTGTGCAGTTTTGAAAGAAGCCTCCCAGTTGTCCCCACTCACACACCTCAGTTGACATAGAGAAGAGTCAAGTCAACATGCACAAGCTGGGTTCCTCCCAGCAACGCTAAACCAGTGGATGCATTTCAGGGGAACACCTAAGGCACTCCAGCCACTCGTGGCTGTTCCATCCAAGCAAGAAGGTTGGAGTTAGGCCAGAGTAAGACCTCCTGAAATGATAGACACCAGGTCCACAGCCTGAAATGCTTTTCTTTGCAGGTCCATTCCTCTTGGCTTGCACTGTTTACTAATACAGATACAGGTTGTGAGCTTTGCTTCAGAACATTTTCTTGCATGGAGTGATTATGTCATTGGTATTTTATTGATATCTTTGATTGCATCACCTCCTGCCACCTTTTCATCTTTCTATGTAAGAAATGCAACTCTACACAGGTATAAAGTTATCATATCTTTGCTATAAACTGAGTGACACGATAACTTGTCTTGTCAGAGAGTTTCACAGTGCTGTGTATCAGCTACAAGGCTGAGAATGGAGCAAATATTCAAAGGTTTTTTAGGTCTTCTCTCAAGCCACAAGGAGATGTAAGTACTGATATGAAATGACACTGCATTTTGTTTGGGAAAATTTTGCAGAGTTGCTTTAGCCCGAGATGGCAGCTATTATGTAAGTAGCAACAACACCTTTTCTTTCAAATTCTTTGTTTTCTCTTTTTTCATGCAGACCAAATGTACTTAGAGCTCAGTTAGCTCTAAGTTATCCCTTTAGATAATGAGAACAAGAGCAAAGTGCTTAAATCAGCATGTGAGACTTTCCAAATAAGAGACATAGGGGCTTGAATTTAACAAGCTGTTCCCAATATGAGGCAGATGCCTGAAGCATGTAGAGGCCAAGTAAAAATACAGTACTAGCAGCTAGAGACGGGCCAAAGCTGGAGGTAAAGAATTCCTTCTTGCAGCATCTTTTTACAGTTTTGAATTTTCAGCGTTGAAATTCTTGACCCTCGTTGCAATGACTGTCACACGTAGAGCTTCCCCTCCTGTCCAGAAGGGTCACCCCTGGGGCCCTGACTTCCTGCATCTCCCATGGTCTGAGCAGTAGCAATGCAAAACTTCACCTTTCCTTGGCCACAGGGGAACATCTAGTCAGCATGGCTATCATGTAGCTTTTACGTGAAGTTTTCAACATTATAACTAGCCGTGTTAGTGCAAAAGACATGCAGATCGAAGTGAAAACAGTAAAAGAGCTGATTGCTGTTCCTTGCCTCAGTTTTCTGATCATTCCTGTATGCTCCTTGGACACTGCTATGTAGGGCAGGTCCTCAGTTTTATCTTAGCTAGTGCTTCACTGCAATCTGTGAAGAACTTTCTTCATGATTCCTTATAGTAAGTAGCTGCTGAGTTATGTTGGTCAAGAAAGAGAAAAGACAAAAGATAGTTCAAGCTTCATAAATTTCTCTTAAAAAATGAATGAGATAGACCAAGGAGTAGTGCTGCTTTAGACGCTAGTTCTCAACATTTTTTAAACCAAAGATCACCATGTCTTTGTGAAACATCACTTCACTGCTTTTCATTAACAGCTAAATAGATGTTAACCTGAGCTTTGAGCAATCATTTTTTAATGCCATTTTTCCACCATGTATTTCTTATTTGCATATGGAGGAATGTATGTGTTTGGATAATTTTTTTAATGCAGCTGTTATGTGGACCATGTTCTGATGTCTCTCTCATGGACTTCTTGCATCCTGGAGATAATGGGTTGTTAAACACTTCTGAGTGCAGCTACAATCTCCCATTGGAGCCTGCTCAGACTGTAGTCAGTCAGGCTGCTGCAGGTTTTGTTTTATGCCCACAACAGCTTTCTTTAATCTTAGCTGGTCCTATGGCAAAGAGAAATCTCCAGTACCTCCAAAAAACCTACACTTTCATTCTTCTCTTTTATTCCAAATGTTAGCTGCATTTTTAGACCCTTTCCTTACAGTAGATGGTAGCCTCCTTGTTAAAATTTCGGGGGTGGGGTGTCCCACAAGGTCAACTTTATCAGTTTGGCTTTCCTGGTTTGATTTTCCTTAGTTTATGATCAGAAGCTGGCTTTCACAGTTGCAACTTATTTTGTTCTGTAGATTCTTACAGAGTGTGAAATGTCACCTGAAGAATTTCATGGCTGAGTCCCTGCACTTGAAGCATTCTTCAAAAAGTAACAGAAATTCCAAGTCTACACAGGGATTCTCCCAGTTATACTGGCTATTCATTAAAATAACCATTAAAATTGTTTCTCTTGCCCCAAGAGCTGTACAGCAGTATAACCTTCCTCACCTCAGCATTTTCAAGAGTTCTGGAATTCCATTTGTCAGGCAGCATTACAAATATCCAGCCAATTTAAATAACAGCTATCCAGATTTCTTTTCCAGAATTCTGACTTTGCTTCACTGATTCTATTTTAATACTACAATACAATGGCACTGTGTAATTTTATTCTTTTCTTCATTCATAATTGCCATTTGGATTTTGAAAATAATGCTTCTCACCAACTGCAATGTGAGCTGCATTCAGTTTGTTATGATACCTAAATTTGAGCAAATATTATAAAGCTTGTGCCGTTCCACCCAGGGACAGAATGTTCTCATTTCTTCAATTACACACATTTGAATATAATGTTCACAAAGACATTTGCACTTGTTCTTCTTTTTTATAATTGGAAACCTTAAGATTAACACTGTTGTTTAAAAGAAGATACATTTGAGCCAACAAGCTTTTCCAAACAATTTTCAGCACTGCAGGTTACTCATTTTTTCCTGTTCTAGCCTTCATTCAGGAACAAACCTACGTATCACACAAACACGTACATTCTTGCTGACTTAGGCCCAGTTTGTCACAGACATCCTGGCCTAATTACACATGCTCATTGAAAACGTCCTTCAAAGGGATGTGTCTTTTTCTAAACTCAGTAGGAATCTCCCCATTACATAGAAGGTCCTGGGGCTGAGTCTTAAGCCTACCACCACTTAATCATAACCATCCACTTCCAAGGTTTATCCTTGCAGCTGCACCAAGGCTGGCTGTGCTGGAGCTGGACATGAGGAGAGGTGCATCGTTTCATGGAGGGATGCTGTGTGTCAACAAAGTGCAGAGCTCCTGGAATGCATCTGGGCCTTTATCTCCTTGAAACAAAGGAAGACTATCTCTTTGTTCAAAAGGGCAACCATAATAAGCATGTTTGCATAAAGCTGAAAAGAACCTCCTGGGTTGTTGAGCCCGGTCAGCTGATGTTACAAGCCATCATGTCCTATTAGCAGCCCGAGCCACGCACAGAGCTGGATTGCTCACCGCCTCACGCCTCATGCAGCTATCCCAGCCCGGACTAAGGGAGGCCCTTGGCCCCACAGCATCTGCTTTCTGCTGGCCTGTTGGTGGAAAGCAGCCGGCACCCTGGGTCCATCAGGCTTACCGCATGTCAGCACAGAAGGACTGAGGATGGCATGATGAGGGTCCGGTGCCAGCCTGGGTGGGTTTCCAGATTTCACTAGTCAGTAACCCTCACACATAAAAATAAAGCCAGGTTCAGGTTTTGACTAATGTTTTTAGCTTACATTTTAACCTTCAGATTTGGAAATTAGAAAACATTGGCTTAGAATGGAAATGGAGATGCTTCCCAGCTCCAGCAGGACACTGCTGACCGAGCCCACCACTGGTTGGAGAAATTGGGCAGCACACAGCACTGTCCCCTCCAGGCTCACAGCAATGACACCACGGCACACCCTGACGTCCCCCCAGGCACACCCCCTCCAGCAGTACTGCCCCACAATCTGTTTTACAGTGCTCTGGAGGAACCAATGCTGCTCTCTTTGAGTCGTCTTTTCTCTTTTACTTTTCCCCCAGAACCATGCATGTGCTTTTATAATAGAGATTAATTACAGAAATGCAGTGGGTTTTGACAGCAGAAGGTAACTGCTATCTGGAAATAGCATAAATTGTAGAATGCTTTCATAAGCACACAATATGAAGAAGGACGCTGCCATATTATTGGCTAGAAACAAAGAAATATAGACGTTTTATTTAAGTAGCATGGCATTTAAGTCACAAACTGCAGAAAAATCCAACTGCAGAATAAATAAGACACAACAACCAGATTAAGTACATAAATTCATCCACATAGCACACCCTTGCTAGTAGGAAAAACATGTATCTATGCACATTTAAATCTGGATGTATGCATAAACAGATTTATTTTCACACAAGGGTATAGCTCAGAAACATTCTGAATGAATCATTCTGAATGAATCAGTAAAATGGTCATAAGAAACATCATACTTGAGGTCCATCCTCAAGTAAAGAGTATTTTTCACAAGATTTGAAATACTGGTTAGCAGCCATGCCTGGCCTGAACAGGGTCATTCATTTCTTTCTGTTTAATGAATTGGGCTGCCCTGCTCTTTACGCATGGGAAGTACAGCCAGTCTGAGAACATTTAAATAGAACTATTCTGGCAGTTATTTCCCTCAGATGAAAAAAACCCTAAGGCCGGCCTTTAACATCCTAGTGGGTTTTGTGGCTGCATTCTTTTTTTTAGTTCCCCGAAAGTTATGTTCTCATTAAAATGCCACCTTACAATAATTCTCTAATGTACAGGCTTCTGCCTTCATTAGCTGTTGAACCAAAGCTAGTAATGGAAAAACAGATTACCTTGAATTTACGATGGGCTAATTATACTCCTTTTAGCCACAATGATAAATCACCCTTTGTTTACAATTGAAAGACAAGTAATTCTGAGCAGAATGAAGAATGGATGGAAAAATATAGTTTTAACTGTTGGCACAGATTGTTATGGGGCCCCGAAGCAACAACATGGTCAACAAGCAAAATGTAAAAACAAGCTCTGGTAAAGGCCAGTGAACAATGCTTTCAAATTGCATTTATTTTAGTCAGTTGAATATCCCACCACTTACCTCTGACAACAAGATTTGACCCATGAGGAATTCCCTGTTACAGACGCAGTATTTAAAGGAGAGGGGGAATCCAAGACACCTGCACAGAGACTTCATTTCTGGAAGGTCACCACCTCAAACCTTTCTGGACTGAAAGAAAATTAGGGAACTGAAACTTTTCAAGATGTAGAGGACTGAGGCTGAAACCAGACACTCATTTCTGCAGCCTGGATCTCATGGGGGGTTTGGGGGTGGTTGTCCTTGTACCTCCAACTGCTTTTAGAACCTCTTCTGATGTTTCTCTGAGACAGCATCAGGGCCAGCACACTTTCTGCAACATACTGAAGCATGCATAAACCCACACATGCTCTAAGCAGGCAGCAGAGGCACCTACAAATTACCCTTGTGTTTGCCTGGCACAGGGACACCCCAAAAGCTACACAGATTTATTTTGGCTTGTACTACCCCTGCAGGTGCCCCATTTGAGCACAGCTACACAGACTCCTAGTGTCAATGAGAAGTAATCTGTATTGGAAAGATCCTTTGGGAGATATTTCAGTGGTTATTTCCCTGCCTGCATGGAGTAGTTCAGTGTTAATATACTGAAATGGACCCAAAAATCTTCAGTTCTTTAGAGGAAACACCCAAGGAAACAAACAAACGAAAACATTTAGGAGAAATAGTAGTAGAAAGCATAATAAAGTCACTACATAAAAGGTACCAGATCTCATTCACAAAGAAAACTTCCACAGAGGATCTCTGGGGAAGATAGGAATTGTTGTTGTTGTTGTTGTTGTTGTTGTTGTTATGTTTTGTAAAAAATGCTTTTAAAGAACAAATTAAAAAAGGCAATGAATAGGAATGTCATACAGTGTCATTTACTAGCTTAGAATAGTGTAGGCAAAGGTCTCACCTTCACAGGCATGGGACGGGAGTGGGGATTCATTATTATGTGTTAGAGAGATGATGGTGAAACCAAATTTATAACGATAAGCAGCCACTTTGTATGGTACAAACTAAAAAAATCTGAGAAAATTTAGAAGGTTTTCCTAAAGGCTTTTTTGTACCTGTCAAAATACACTAATTCTGGAGAAAGTAGGTGATATGAAAATCTTTGTTAAAATTATCAGATTCTAAAGTAACATAGTTTCATTTCTTCTGTAAATTATTTTCTATATGTATACATAACTAATTATCTACCTATACTTTTTCTTATTATTTTGCAGCAACCATGATTTATCTGTTCTATTTTGACCAAGTTACAAAAGCCTAGCATACCAAGTTAAATATAAAAATAAAAAGATGCTGTTTGGATAGAAGTTCCCTAAAGGACAAAATGAAATGAAACATTTTAGCTCATCAGGTAAAATATCATATCAGCCTCCAATAAAAGGAGGTATTTTCATTTAACTGGTTCAAAGAAAGCAATCCTCAGAACCTGTTCATGTTCCTTTGCTTCCCAAGTGAAGGAAGATTGTAGTTAGGGTATGGATTTAACTGTTGAGGTGGGAAAACTTATATTCATTTTGTCTGCTTTAAAAAATCGAGTAACTAATGGTTTGGGTTTTTTTTTTCCCTCCTCTCTCTCTTTCTGGGTTATGAACTGGACTTCTTTATTCTTACATAGGATTTATTGCCTTCTCTCAGACATCAGAAAAGTGAATACACTTATTAAATGTATTAAATGTATAAAAGATGTATCTAATGTAAGATGCAATCTTATTTAGACCACCCACAGAAATCAGTTGTTTTTTAAAAAATCTTGCAACTATCTACCTCTTAACTTCAGTAACCCAAGAAACCCATTCTTACTCCAGAGTTACCCAGCTGCTGTACTCCTACTTACTACATTCAGAAAGGGATTTAGCTTTGCCCAGAGAGAAAAGTTTTATCAGAGAGGGAGATACTTGGTTTATGTATGAACTGAAATCTGCTGCAGACTCTCTTCCTCCAAACTGCAAAACAACTGATTTCTGTGTATCGTTTCTTAATGTCTCCCCAGGTAAGTCTGTCAGGAATCTACAGATGAGATACTGTGAGAAAATCTTCCTTTCTTTAACCATTTGGTCGTATCACTTATTTAAACCCTAGATCCTTCAGAGTATTTTGCTCTTCAAAAGTACAATTACATCTTTTATTGTACATGGTTTAAGGAGCTATCCTTGTTGTCAGCTGTTCCATTTTTATTTGACTGATTTATATTTGGTGTTTTCCCTAAAGTTCCTAAACTTCTTGGCTGAAGCAATTAAAAAAGTTTGAAGAAGGTGAGTTCGTAGCACTTGGAGTTAGAGGGAATTTTTGTTAAAAAACTTGAACATACAGAGAACAGATACAGAGAATTCAATACTTCTGAAATAGTAAGATTTTAAAACCTTTCATGACTTCTTAGTATTCAGCATTAAGAAAAATGCTGAAATAATACATATTATATACAATAATAAAAATGCTTGTTAAAATGATCCTTCATTAGCAAGAAATAGAGCTTCTGATTCAACAATGAAATTTAATCAAAAGGTAATGAACCATGTGCCCATGCGAGTATGTCTTATTTCTGTGGCTGTGATTTTCCTCCCAGTGTTATGAGAAAAACACTTGGCTTTCTTTGCCTTCCTTGTCTTTATGCTGACAGTTGTGAAGATCTGTCCTTATAAATGATTACAACAGCCCCTTTCCATCAATCACCATACTATTTTCATTGAACAACACTGATTTATCCTAATACATATTAAATATGCCCTGAATGTGTTTTCCCATCTCCTCCACAAGCAAATTTGGAAGAAAATCTTTCAAGTGAGTGTTTTCTGACTTACAGGCCTGTCTCAGGATCTGCCTTTCATGTTATTTGTTTCCCTTGCTGTGTTTCCACCCTTCAAAATTTCTGTATAGATCAGTCATCAGAAAAATCATTATGATAAGCTGGCTCTGAAGAGAAGAGGTTGCTCTCCTGCCAAGTGATCAGTGGTCGTTACACCTAATTGCATCCATTGGCTGGTCTCTCCGAGTGTTGTGTGTGGGTGCCACTCAGGATGAACCCAAAACTCCCTCCTTCAGCCCTCTCACAGAGGCCTTCTTAGTGATTTTGAAGAGTTAATTTCTGCTAGCCTGTAATAAAGGGGTCTTTAGGAGCACCTCCAGTTGTCAGGCAGGCTGGAAATGGTGCACATCTGATTTCCGATAGTTTTCTTTCACTGGCAGATCCTCTCCTTCCTCCCTTCTGGGGAATCTTCAGCTGCTTAATTAGGGCAACTTGAAGTCTGACTTGTGCTTGCCAAGCTGTGAGAAACACGTCTGTCATCTAGCAGGATCTAGCCCTGTAGTCCAATCACTTTTTCCAGTGATAACACAAAGGTTTTTGTGAAGATTAGGGCTTATGCTGCATCAGAATGTTACAAATCTGGATGTTAAACCTGCTTCTTACCTAAAGCTTTTACTACAGGACATTGTAGGAATTCGTAAAGAGAAAAGGCAAATAGTTTTAAACAGTCTCAAAATAGTGAGTGACACAGCACACACAAGAGAAGCAGAAGAAAGCAGGAACAGAAGCATTTATTAAGATCATGACAAGAGGGAAAATAACAAATGCTAATTAACAGTTTTTAAAATGTAAATTTTGCAACATACTTGGGAGTTTTGAACTTGGTATTTAAGGAAAATATTACTGATCCTCTCCTGAG
>JAVJGJ010000014.1:25049275-25064094 GCA_035590215.1 Microhierax caerulescens | reverse complement strand
ACCCCTTTGTGTACTGTCAGTGAATAGTTTTGGGACACTGGTTCCAGTAAAAGGTTTATCCTTTCATCTGAATGATCAGATGATTGTACAGATATTATAGCTTTAAAATTCACTGTTTGCAAAATAACTGTTTCCTTCCTTTTCTCATCCCCACGTCTCCTCTCCCCACACATCTTTGCTGCAGCCAGTGTGGGTGCGGGTGCGGATCACGGGCAGCAACCATTACAGGCAGAAACCAGCCTCACTTGCCCACCAAATCCCACTGAAAATTTTCTTACATGCTGCGAATTACACTCAGCATTTTCAGCAATTGCTTCTTTATGGGTACTAAGGGTCCTGGCCGGCTGCTCAGCACCCCCAAAGCAGCCCCCATGCCCTCCTTCAGTCTGCTGTGCCTTCCTTTGCCCGCTTGCTGGGCTTGGGTAGGAAGAAGCATCCCCAGCCCTGGCAGCTCTGCAGAGGGATGCCGGCCACCTGGCTGGGGCAAGGGGGCAACTGGGCAAGGGGGTAGCTGAGTCTCCTGACGTTGTCAGCCTCAGGAAATTGTTAGGAGAAGAGGAACGGAGCATTGTAACTTCCCCATGACTCCAAAGGTAGGCTTATCTGATTTGATTTTTACATGGGACACATTTTTCTTCTGTAGATGCAGCCAACAATTAATAAAACACTGTTCTACATTAGTGAAAGCTATCCAAAATCCTCACTGACATTTCATTAATGTGCTCTGTTTCAAAGTAGTTTTGCACAACCATTATCATTAGGAAGGAGAGAAAATACAGTGCAGCTGTTATTTGACAATATCAAATATTATGAAGTATCACAAAAGCATCATTTAGCAAGTTCTTGATGACCAAAATATTGATATTAAGACTGCGTTTTCTTTATAGATATTTATTAGAAGTAGACCAGAACAAATTAAGTATTACACATAGTAAGTGCTCTATACACTCTCCCAGTCCCTTGGGTACATACTCATATTCAGTTTATGTGACCCCAAGGAGAACCCATATGTTAAAGTGCCAATCAATTTACTCAGAGCTGTATTTACTTTTTAAATGAATGGCACCAACCTACAACAATGATAACTGAAGGAAGAGCCATCCTTCCATCTACTCAGAAATAAGCTTTTGGTAATTTTCTCAATAGGCCTATCTCAAGATCATATATTTCTACACAGATAAAAATAGCTGTTTAGCAGACTGTTCAAGACTAAATTCTGATGGATATTTTCATCCTTTTTACATAACTACAGACACAAGCCAAAATAACACCCAAGCAAAACGAAAACATATATTCCTACACCTATCGGGGTTAATCTGTATTAAAGCTTCCATTTTCCCTATGATCAGCTTGGCTTTTTTAAGGTATTGAAGAAATACATCTTTCCTCTTCCATACTGACTTCTTTCTGCCTCTTCTCCCTGTCTGCCACAGGAGAGGAACACTTTAAAAAAACAAAGTTAAAACTAACTTTTTTGAGGGCAGACCCTCAGGTGCTGAAAATCAATATTGCTCCAATGAACTCTATTTATGCAGATTTTTATTAACTGCAAAAATGGGCTCACTGGATTTTAATTTCACTTTAACTTCTGATGTACCTTTTGAGAAGAAAAGCAGAAGTCTGGCAGTTCTAAACAACTCTTTAATTTTCACTACAGGAATAAGGTTTAAGGTTTAGTGAAGCATTTTTCAGATAGAATTTCTCCTTTCAGTTCCTAAGTACATACACACTCTGTTCTGTAACTTCAATACTTCATATTCATTTTCCAGATACCTGGTTCAATTATAAAAAGTTCAGAGAAATGACTGCATTAATAAGGCAACCCTCTATCAGAGGAGAAATATATTCTTACAATTAAATCATTTGTGCTGGCATTAGGTGTTTTGGGCTGCTTTCCTGCTCTCCCAGGACTTTTTATGTGTTCTTGCATAAGCCACTTATGAAATGGCTCCTCCAGCTTGACCATGGGCACTTAGTGAATTTCCCAAATTGAGAACCTTTTAGCCCTGTACTCCACTGTGGTCTGTGCTTACATGAGACATCCACTTCTCTTCACAGAAGGCAGAGCTGGGCTCCAGCAATGACAGCTCAAAAAACCCCTTTGGGTAAGTACCTAAAGTTAGGTATACCTACTGTGGATCTGAATCTGACATCATAGATTCACAAACATTTTAAGCCAACACTGCAGTCTTACTCCCCCTGCCCTCAGGCACTCATTAGTGCCCACTCCTCCTCTTGTGTGTCTTGTCCAAGCAGGCTGAATAGGATGGATGGACAGATTTGGGCTAAAACTGATGCAGCAAAAAAAGACCCTTATCAGCCCAGACCCACTGTCCATTCTGGATATAACACACATTTGTGTTACCATCACGTGATGTCTGTGCAAGCAAATAAAGTGGATCATGGACAGAACCCAGAGGGCAAGAGGTGTAGTGAGTTCTGCCTGTTCATGGACTCCATGTGTATACTTTCTCACCCAAAACTCATCCATACTGCTTATTGGGACCAGTCTCCCAATCCATTCCCAGACACAGTGCAGATAGATGGTGCAGGCCAAAACCGATCTGCGGTAGCCTAGCCTGAGCCTGCTCAGTTTATTAGCGTAGACAGAGCACTGTGAGAGCAGGAAAAATATCTGCTCGTGGTGCGTCAGTGCTGGGTTCATGACGTGGAGACAGGAATACCTGATTTAATAAGCTGCCTTGTCTAGCTAGGTTTGTATGGCCTTTAACACCATCAGGGAACCCTTGGTCAAAAAGTAAAACAGCTACCCAGCTGCTTCAGGTCAGAATTACTTTCTCACGGAAAAAAAATTCTCCTAAATTTTCTAGGGGAAAAACTGGGTCTGGGTCTGTGACTTTTCTTTGAGCCAAGGTATTTTGTTTTAACCCAGTCCCATAGGAACCTGGTTTCTGTAAAAACACTGTATTGTATAAGGATTTGTAGTTCTAGCCTCCTCTGTCTCCTGCGGTTAACTCCCAGATCAGACTCCATCTACGTGGGTCCAATACCCTGGGTCCTCTCGCTGTCACCCCTGCAGCTGCAGTGTGGTGCTGGAGGCGCAGCCCTAGCTGCAGCCTTACCCGCCAAGGACAGAATGACACAATAGGCAATTCAACCTCCAAACCCCGTCAGGCAGCGTAACATTGTACAAATATGCAGCTTTTGTGCTCAGCTGGGAGAAGATGAAATATTCAATTGTTTCTGAATCCATGTTTTTCAGAACATTTTGTTCCACAGTGCGTGTTGATATTTTGATTTCTTGGAGGAAAGTGGATGGAAATTCCAACTTTTGTACAGCCGTTGCTGCAGCCTCTAGCTCTTGCTATAATAAAAGCAAACCAATTACAAGAAAAGAAAAATAGCTTTTAAAAAGCAGTTACACAGTTTCAATGATGCCTTGTACAACAGTAGGAATATTTTAAAATTAAAATTTATTCTTTACAGAGTATGAAAGATTTCATATCTTCATCATAGAAAATGGCTAGTTCCTATTAGTCACATTACATTTTGTGTGTGCTATATATTTCTTCTTTGCCTGACTCATGATAGGATTTCCAATATGAAACGTACAGTACATTCTGCTCTCAGTTACACTGGTGCAACCACATTGATTTCAGGGGCTATGCTGAGCTTTGAATTCTGTTCCCACAACTACATGCTCACACGCTCTGCAGTCAGACTTGTTCTGTTTTGCTCCTTTGGGACACAATTTCAAGAATGAGTCAAGATGCCTAAAAAGTGCAGTTGTGGTTGTTGCTCAATATTAGTTTGCTCCTGACAATAGTTATAATTAATCAAGGCTTTTCACTCTCGCTGACATCGTAGTTACTTCGGTGTTTTCCTGGGTTTGTTTTTTTTTTGCAAGACAGAAAACTATGGAAAGCAAAGATAATTTTTAAAAATAAATTCCAGGAAATATTATTATACCATGTTGTGTTACTATTTGGAGTGCTCTAAAATTGGCAGCCAGGTTACATTTTGGGATCAGATTGCTGTGCTGTTTGTTTGCAGAGGGGTAATGATTTTGCAATATGGAAAGCACTGCCTAAATGATAATGAAGATAATGAATTAATGTGTTCTTAAGAGCAAAACTCTTTCTTTCACATGGCATATGAGATGTACCTCCTAAGAGGGTATGCTGCCTATAGCTTTGTAATTCACATAATTGTTCCAGATAGAAACATTTGCCTATACGCTGTATGGTATCACAAGGAGACAATTTATAAATTCAACTTTGATATTTTTGTTGCTGCTGTTGATGTATGAGTTGCTTAGCATACTGTCGCAGTAGACTATGACACCTAAAAGCACCATTTTTCAGAAACACCATTCTTTTAATGCCTGAGACTGTAAGATTCTCATCATCTGAGGCGCTCAGGGTGGGTGTTTGAAAGTCAGTGACTTATCAAAGAGCAGGAGAAATAGCAATATAGCACTGGAGTACCTCTTGATGTCTGAGGACTCAGCTATATCATCAACAACAAAAAGGAGATGAATCTCTGCTAAGCAAGTCTTCCCTGATAAAATCTTTTCTCTACCATTTTTTACAATGCTTTATAAACTTTAAAGATCAGATCTGAATTGTTTGTGCAATGTCCTCAGTTTTATACAGTGTCTTGCTATAGATACCATGCATCTCAAATACCTATTCCTACACTTGTACTCTGTGCATTTATGTTCAGCACTAAGACTGGTGTGGGGGGGCATGCCACAGATTTCCCACTGTCAGAAAGTACGATCCTGAAGAACTGACTTGTTTTTGTAGGACACCTTACATTTTCTTCACAATTCCAGCACAGAGGTGATTTGGGTCTTGCTTTGCATCACAAGTAGAAGTCCAAACCTTAGGTGAAATGTTCTGTTTCCAAGATGAAGTAGGGAACAGATCCTTATGGGCTTGCTAAGCCTTAAGGATGACCATGGCATATTTGCAGCAGACTGGACATGCTTTGGGAATGCAATAGCTGTAAAATTCTATTGCATCCAGTGGTACGTCAGGGATAACAGCAAAGTTAGAGAATGGGAACATACCATTTTGGATATCAGCAGTGGAAGCAGAGCCCCCAGGTGAAGGATCAGACTTTCCTGAAACTGCTAGAGGAACTTTGTCCCAGTTCCAAATGAAGGTGATTACACCAGTGCACAAGTCGATGGCTGTGCACTGCTGGAAGTGGATAAACCACATAAGTGCATAACCAATTTGGTATTGGCCAGTCAAAGGATGGAAGCTTGCAATGAGATCGTACCATGGTTTACAGCAAACAGATGGCTGGATGGGATAAGGAATATATCCTAAAGTCAGTGAAATTAAACATTTTCATTTTTCATTCATTTTTCATTTTTCATTTTTCATTTTCATTTTCACATATCATTATGGATATGGCCAGGATTTACCCTGGGGAAGGAGGAACCAAAAGTCTCAGAGGCAAAAGATACTTCATCATGGGTCTGCAAGGTATGAGGTCTTAACTGCAGGTTCATTAACACCCAGGTGGGAAGCAGAGGCAAGATGTGTAATGCCAGAGTATTGGGGATGTCTGGTGTTTGTAAACTGGGACAAATAGGAACTCATTTTCCTCCTAATGTTGTTATCAATGAGGTGTTAGCACCAACAGTTATTCTGAAGGACTGACGCTGGTTTTATATGCCTTGGAAAAAGAATTTTAGGTTAAATACAAAGCAGTTTCAGTAATACAGTGAATAGCACATTTAGTGTGTTAAATGGAGTACGCATTTACATCGCAGACATTAACTACAACAGTATTTGGATACCAGCAACAGTAGCACTGCACTACAACTTCAGGCGCAAATTTAAGCACTTTTGCACAGAAATAATCTAGAGGAACTCACAGTTTTTGGACTGGTCCACACACCCAGAAAACTATAGCCTTCAATACTGAGCCAGGTTCAGAGCTAGCATAAGGGAGATCACATCTTCCTCCAGTATCCCGACAGTGTGATAATGGGGAGAACTGCTCAGAAAAGCATGTGATACTTTATTGATTAAATGAAGTAGGAGTCCTAATACATTAATTAAAAAACCAGTTATTCCATATGATCTGTTATTTCAGATTGTTTTGGTGGGTTATTTTGTAAAAACTTCATAAAGATATCTGTACTGCATGAATGATAAGAATCCACACAGAAAGAGCTATTATTATCTCAGGATGGGTAGGGAGGGCTGCTGTTAGCATTTGAAGATTAAAGTATGGTTTCTGAATTTCAAGTTTGTTGCCTTTTATCTCAGTTTTTAGATGTAGAGGGGACTGACATAATCAATTTCATTTAACATCTGTGCCTGAGAGTTGTACGAGGCATCCCATGTGCAGTCTAGATGATTTATATGTTTTGCAACTTAGTAGAAAACATTCTTATACTTTTGATCATATTTATTTATTTGACGGTAGCTTCGGAAACATTATTATATACAGAAACACATATTAGAGAGTGGAGGAGCCCTATAAGTAAGGAAATATGGGGACCTGAAATACATCCATATACCAGTAATATCCATTATACTCTCCTTCCTATTTGTTACTGCTTGTGAAAAATTATAGTGTCAAATGGAAAGGACTTTTTGTTTTAAGATATTCAGATGAATCTGCTCACACTGAGCACAACAAAGTGACTAGAGTTGTTGATAAAGGCAATATTTCAAGAATTACCTTCTGTGAGTAGGAAAAAAAGAGACTAATCCTAAATGAATAATGGGGTGATTGATAGTGGCAGAATGTTCCTTCCACACTCCACCCGTCT
This sequence comes from Microhierax caerulescens, assembly GCA_035590215.1. Lineage (NCBI taxonomy): Eukaryota > Metazoa > Chordata > Aves > Falconiformes > Falconidae > Microhierax > Microhierax caerulescens. Next base: position 25,057,334 of record JAVJGJ010000014.1, on the reverse strand, counting down.
CCAGTCTACCCTGCTGTTCTGCTAGCGTGAGTTTCCCTTAGAGGATGCACAGTGACTGATACCTCATTTTCTCTTTCAGTTCTTCACTGTTCCCAGAATATTTAAATCAGAGCATTCTAAGCCTACCATTAGCTAAGGTAAGAAATACCAGCCCTCTGGAACCCCTCTCAGGGAACAGTCAAAGTGAGGAGCACAGGCTACAGCTACCACCTGAAGATTTTGGCACTTATCACCATTGCACATTATACTGGCCAATACGCTCTTAAAACCTGGTCAGTGCTCTTTTATAGCAAAGGCATAAAACACAGCAATGACTGATGTAACCACTTGCTGAAATCAATTATATGAAAAACCTTACTCAGGCTATGAAAATAACTCTATAATAATGGTAAAAATTGCAAAGGTCTACTTATTAAAAAGGCAGGTTTGTGTGTAAGGAGGTTTTTTCCCCTCTCTGCCTACCATTTTGAATTTATGAGATCAGAAGGGATACAGCTGGAAGTAGGAGACAGAAAATTAATTAAGAAAAGTTAGTTCATAGTCACTGCTTTTAACTGAAACTGGGCACACTCCAGAAGTAAACTGTTTCCTGTAGTAGCAAATGTACTGGCCAAACCCCTCTCAAATGTCTTTATATTTATAATATATGTACTCACAGGTAGCAATAAATAGGATAGATGGCCTTAATGGATTGTGGATGTGTTTCAAGTCCATGCATTGCCCTGCCAGGGTCCTAGCATCATTCCCAGATCTGTCCCTACACAAGTCTTCTATTTTTTAGTGTCATCTACTATATCAGCTTTCCTAGTTAGTTGTCTTGAGTCTCATTGGTTGCAGTTGAACCATGTTAGCTCTACTCAGAGCCTGGGATACCTTCTTGAGATAATCTTCTTGTCTGTATGAAACTACCCAGTTGAAAAGTAGAGTGGCGAGAGAAAAGGCTGTGTGCTGTGGGTGCTGAGCAGGGCATATTTGTACTGCCTGTTGCAAAAACACAAACTAGGGATCATTGTAAGCTGAAGCTAAGGTATTTCTATTCCACATACTTGGTATACACAGAGTGCTGAACTCTAATTCTCATGTACTTTCCCAGATAAGTTCTTCGCATGCTGGTAGGTTATCTTTAAACTGCCATAGCAGGGTTTAGCTGTGTCTAGTTTGTGATTCAAATGGTGAATAAAGTTTTGTCAGGGACAGAAACCTTCCTGAAATCAGAGAATTGGAAAAAGCCAATAGATAAAACATAAAAGGAACATAAAATAAATTCAGGAAGTCTCAGAAATAGCAGTGGTGACCTGTTTGCACTGAAGGCCAGGTACATGCTAAAGCCATAAAGAATAACATAAAGAATAATTTGTAAAGAAAAATATAAAAAGAATAAAATAAAGAATAAAACCATAAAGAATAACTTGCTGATGATCTTTAGTAGAAACACCTGGCTAAGATAGCTGGTTGTGGATGCACCTAGTTGCAATTATGTCCAGAAATAGGAAGAGGGGAAGGGCATCTTTATGAACCTGAACAAAGAAATAGCCCATTTTTCTGTCATCCAAAAACATTCATCCAGAAGCAATGCTAATGATTATATAGCACTGCTACTAATGGGCCCAATCTTGCTTGCAAAGATATCCTTACTAGCTCAAATTATCATTAAATCTGACCTACTGGATTACCAGTGAACCTTTTTATTTCTTGCATCAAGCTGGTAATAGAAAGTTTAATGACCGTCAAGGTTATTTGCAATGCAAGGAAAATAGAAATATTATCAGCTAAAAGGAGTACACTTGAGAATATCAAGGAAACAGAATAAAATAGAAGTTGATGTTGTTAAGGTCTTGAAAGTTCCCAATCTGTTTAGCTAACAAATTATTTGAAAAAAAAAAAATGCCACAAGAGAAACAACAGGTAAAAGCTGAAACCCTAGAAGTTGAAAAATTAAGAAATGGTTATTTCCAATGTAAGACAGCCATGGTAGCCAAGGAAAATATGATGCTGTGATGAAGGAAATGTCCACAGCACAAGAAAAGATCACAGAAGACAATGTAAGAGAATTTTTAGTGCAGGAAAGGGTAGAAAGGCCACAGTGGAGGGGGTTCAGGCCTGCATACATGAAAGATGATAAATGGTAATTCAGTATAATGGTTCTATGCCACGTGTTTGATAGACATAAAGAGAAGCAAGGAGAAGCAGAAAGGTCAAAGATGCCTGACATCTTGGGGCATGTCTGAGATTGTCTTTTGATATGAGAGGACAGTACATTATGATAGGCCTTTAGGAAGGAGGGAGGTTGAGAAGCGAGAATAGAAAATCTTCATTAATTAAGAGTGCCATGAAGGAAGCAGAGAGAAAATAGTTAGGAAAACAGGAGAGGTTTTAAATTCTTCACTAGCAACTCCAGAAGGAGGTAGTCATATGACACATAGAGTGTTTTTGTAATTTGGTAATGTCACACTGGAAGTTTGTAGAACTAAAACCTAGATCTCTTAATGCTAACAGAATATCTTAACCACAACATCATTCATCTTCTACTATGTCCTACAGTTTCTTCACCACAAACTACCATGAATAATTCAGGAAGCACTTTGACACCAGTCTTATTAATAAGACATATAATAAAGGAGACATTTAAATAATGATGTAGAAAAGGCAGAAGAACTCAATAAATATCCAATTTCATAAGAAGTCAAAGAAGTACTTCCAGCCCATCCCTAGTAAAGAAGAAGGATGTTAAACTGAATGCCTCTGAGGTGTGGACATTAGAGAACAAATGGGTTAGGTTAATTTTTAATATATCTCAGATTACAAAGGAAATTTGAGAAGACAAAACCAGTGCTAATGTTATAGCAATGCTCAAAAAAGGTTAGTGTGTTGGCTGATAGCTCTTAGCATGGAGTCAGCCTGGGCCCAATAACAGAAAAACTGGTAAAAGATTGAAACTATAGCAAGAGACAGGAATAGAATTTCAAGATGTAAGATCAGTCTGGTCAAACCAATTTCATTTTTTGTACTACAAATCTGTTTAATAAAGGATGTGTGGCAGAGGTTTGTAAAGTACTTGCCTTAGTATCACATGACAATCTGATTAAACAAGTAGTTCTGAGAGCTTACAAAACCCAGCTTTCTAGTGTCTCTCTTGGTTACTTGACTGTCCTACAGTATTACACCTAGATTTTCTGTTTACTCTGCATATAACAACACAGGACTATTATTTCTTGCTGCAGAGTATTTCAAAATGACAAACATGCTGTCTTTGTCATCTATATATAGAAACTACACAATGGATTCAGAAATCATTGAGAGTGATATTTGAGCTCTAGTAGCATTTTCTTACAACTATCTACTTCTATGAAATATATTTATCTTTAGGATATTTATCTCTCTGCATTTGTGCTCAAAAATGACAAACACCCTCAAAAGTATTGAGGGGGTGAGGGCAAAGCCAGGCACTTTGCTTCCATGGGAATAAGAGTACCAAGAGCACTGTAAAATCCTAGCAGTCCTTACATGGATTGGAAACTCTCTGATGGATCTCAGAAAGCAGTGATGAGTAAGAAACCATAACAAAAAATAAAATAACTAAGTCTTTATATAAGTTATAAGAAACCTTTCTGATATTAGTATTAGAAAATAGCAGATTATTCTACATGGTAAAAAAATAATAACAAGCATAGGAAAACCATGGGAGCCATCTATAAGGTGGACCATTAAAAATACATTTTCAGAAAGCTAAATTCTAGCTCCAACGGCTAGGATCAAGGAAGCAAGCAGTAGCAAAGAACTGAGGGATGTACCCTGGAAAGCATTAACTTCAAGAAGGGTTTAGAGATCCCATTGAAGAACTGACTCAGTGTGAGGTAACTGTGTGATGGTGTGGGGAAGAGAGCTTATACTCTCTGGGGTGCAGTACTAGAAGATAAGTATTTTACATCCACACAAGGAAGGAAGGACCAACAGATTTTAAACCAGACATAGCTGTGGGTAGGTATGTTTATACTGGCCTAACTAAGTGCTTGCGTTAGGAAGGAGGAAACATCAGAAGCCAGAAAAAGCCCATGAAATCCAAGATTTTGAACTTTCTGCTAGCTACATGATGCCAGGATCTGTTCTTTGACTTGGAGACAAAGTGGCATAATCTAGCCATGGCCATACTATTTGGCTCTCTTTAACTCCAAGGCAGGACAACTACACCCAACCTGCCCCTGGGGCAAGGTCTCTGACGCAGGAGATAGCCAAATCCTGAATGCCAGGCACCAAGAATTTCTCCAACAGTTTAAGCAAGGACATTTGGAGTCATGTCTTGGCACTGTGCTTTTTGCAAGTGTCAACTCAGGGACTCAGAAATCATCACAGTGTAGTGCAGATAGCTCTGTGCAGTAGTTTACCCTCCTAGAAATGCTGTACCCACACTGCAAACAGATGTCACAACTTTTTCATTGAAAACCCAGGCCAGCCACCATGGAGCAGGGTTCTCTTATGACCTCTCCCTTTGATGCTGTGTTTTCTGTTGTGTCCTGCAGTCCCTGGCTCCCAGGTTGACTGTATCAAATCAATCACTGAAGCACCTGCACCATCCCTACCCCTTGCATCTTCCTTCATGCCCATGCAGGGGGCTTTCTACAATGAAAGCCAGAGTGGGGTCAGTCTCTTCATCCCAAGTCCTTGTAGAAGGGCATGCAGGAGGTGGAAGGTTTAGTGCAGGAAGGCAATGTGTACCTCAAAGCATCCTAATTTCTGAGTGCTTTATTGAGAAACACGGGATTTTTGCCATTTTTTGCTGCCTACTAAGTCTAAGGGAAAAAAAAAGTCATATGTTGCTATTTCATACATTGTCACAGATTTAATGCACCACACTACATACATGTTCACAACAATGGCAGAAACCTCTGGATATTTCTGTATCATGCAAGAAGAAGAAGAAATTTTTTCTGGGGCCCAGACTGTATTCATATGCTTTTTCACAGATCTTATTTCAATCCTCAAATAAGTATTAAATTCTATCCGCCTTTTTGTGCTTACATCTTCATAGCTGATGGAATGCTAAGACATCATCTAATCAATATTCACTTATTTAATATATTCACAGAAGTGCAGTGCCATAAAAAATGGAAGATTTTTGCTTTTATCCATTTAATATAATTTACTATCTGTGTATAAAGTATGTTATTAAAGCACTATAATCTTAAATCTGATTTTTCAGCAGACCAGTGAAAGGCATATCTACTTTCCAGAAGTATGCCTCTGACAAATTTCAATTTTTCAGCAGTTTTCATTGCGATGTGAGTGCTGTTCAGATGAAGATCGAATAAAAGGGATTTCTCAACTTCTCACGCACTTATTTCCATCTAGAAACTAATTTAACAAGTTTTTTCTCAAGAATACTACCTCATATTTGAGAATAAGTATACCAGATTTCAGCTGAAAAAGTAAAACTTTTAAAAACATGTTAATAGGCAGCTGAACATCATCTTTTACATGGCTAAATAAATGATTTTAGCATAGCATTTTAGCAAATATTAGCGTATGTGTCACCTTTAATTTCTCCTATTAGCATATCACCAATCACAGTATCAACTAATATTATATATTAATATTTGTAATATTGGTTATTTATTTATTAAATTTAAATATAAATTTAAAGTTAAATTTATAAATTTAAAATTATAAATTAAATTTATAAATTTAAATATAAATTAAAAATTTATAATATCAATATTATATATACTAATATAATTTATGACCCACTAATCTTCTAACATATAATGTAATGATAGTATCAGTTATTAGGCACCTGATAATATGAATAGATTTATGGGAATAACTGGCCAAATATCTGTTAGAATTTATAATAATGGGTAAACTTTTCTGCCTTTCTAACATGCCACAACTTCTTTGAAATCAAAGAGAGAAAATCCTTTATGTCATTTCAGGACCCAGAACTTGCTGTTATTCTGTTTATCATGCATGGTACTATCATTGTGACTTTCCAAAACCAGCTGACAGTTGCTAAAATTACTAGTATACGAAATCACCAACATATTCTAGATGAATGGGGTTTACTGAAACAAAATATTGTTATATGAGAAACATCAGATTTCCTCTTCTTCTTCCATACTAAAAGTATGACATAAGAAAGTCTTAATATCTTATTTACTTGATAAAAAAGATGTCATCGTAAGCTAGCCATTTCCTTCGCCTCTTGAATTAACAAGGGTTGGAAAATTCACTAGTAACTTCAATTTCTTCACTCATTACAGAGGATTTTAGATAAAACTTAACACATAAACATTCACTGGAATACAATGACACATCTATTATTATTTGTTGAATAATGCGTTAAATGGCATAAATGCCAACATGCCAAAATAGCATGATACTTTTGTACATAACCCCAGTTTGTTACATGTCAACAATTTTGTGAGCCATTTGATTCTCAAGCTCAGCATCTCCAATTACTTTATTTGATTCCTTTTATTTTCTAGCATCAACAGTGATAAGAAGTAGGCTCTGATGTACTATTACTTACACTTTCTAAGTGTACTACACATTTGTAGTAAAGTTTTCTATAACATTCCAAGCAAAATATTAGAAGTTAATGGGAGTTCCCTGACTGACTGAAATGGGCTTTGTGTTCAGTTCTTAACCAATAAAAAAACTCTTGCAGCCATCTTTCCCAGATTCCTGATGTCTTCTTTCTCTTTCTCCAGTAAAAACAAGTCCCAAATCAGTAAAAAATATCAGGAAAATGTATTCTACTCCTTTATAAATTTTTCAATCACTGCTGTAAGATGCAAATACACCACTGAAAACAGTTTTTCCTCCAAGATGCATACCTGAACTGCATTTTAATTGTGTTCCAGGTTACAAATATATTAATAATTTATTCTCTTAATATCCAATTTATGGTAAATTGGATGCCTTGTAGAATAAGGGCAGAAGTGCACAGCCAGAGGAAGTATAGGGTCAGCATAATCATGGACTAGACAGTGTTCATAATGAAAAATAAAAGACTGCATGTCAGTAGAGAAAGGACAGAATCCTTTGCTTAATTTCATATTCTAATTCTGTAGTACTTTCCCCTCCTGAAACCTTTAAAATCAAATAATGTATATAAGGGAAATGTAAAATAGTTGAAAGATACTTGATGACACATCCTTAAAGACATTTTTACCAAATAATTTTTTAACAGATCGTTTTATTTGTGAATTCCTGGGTTGGACAGCTGTGTACAGCAGACTTCTGGGTGACTTGAAGCCATGATCCCACTGAATTTAATGAACTCTGCTCATGTACCCAGAGGATTTGCCCTCATGCTTTAAGTGAGGTTGGCATATAAATGAGCAGCCACTTCTTAAAGACCTTTGGAAGCTGAACAAAACAAAAGTTCAGCTTTTGCAAATCTGTAAGCAAGCTGTGGTACTGGCAGAGAAGTTTATTTACTGGTGAGGAGCTGAAAACAGGACACAGTGGAGGGCAGCACTGTAAGAGTAAAAAATTGTCAGCCTTTAAAGCAAAGATTTAAAGCTTTAAAAGGACCAGGCCAGATCCAGAAGGAGATAACTCCTGCTCTTAGCTAACTTAGCTGGACTGGAACTCCTGTGGAGGCTCTCTGAGGTGCTGTTGACTAGAAAAAAAACTGAGATGCTTAGGACTAGATTGCCACTCTTAAGTGTTAGTCACAGAGGACTGATGATGACAAATACTGGTTCCCAGTGACCTCTCTTAAGAGAAGGTTCTCTTTTTTTTTTTTTTTTTTTGTTGCTTACAAACACCAGCAGATCAGGAACAAAAGTCCAATTCCACTGAAATCTGGCAAGTAAGCCTGTTCTTTTTATGCTGGTAAACCTCTATCTGTGTAAACAAAACTACTGCCAATAGTAAATGCTGATGACTCCTCAAAAAGCAGAAATCAAAGGAAAAGGTTCTGGCAAAAACAACAAACAATGAGTGAAAAAAAAAATGAAAGCAAAAGTGGAAAAGGAAGCATGGAAGGAAGGAAGGAAGGAAGGAAGGAAGGAAGGAAGGAAGGAAGGAAGGAAGGAAGGAAGGAAGGAAGGAAGGA
>JAVJGJ010000014.1:25004252-25049175 GCA_035590215.1 Microhierax caerulescens | reverse complement strand
GAAGGAAGGAAGGAAGGAAGGAAGGAAGGAAGGAAGGAAGGAAGGAAGGAAGGAAGGAAGGAAGGAAGGAAGGAAAACATTGACAGAAAAAAACATTTCAGATGAGTGAGGATTTGTCATCTGAGCAAGGATTTGCAAAATCTGCATGATCAGGAAATCAAGTTTTATCCATAACTTCTTCAAATACAGATAGATCACCTGAACTTGCCAAATCAGAAAACCCCTACATGCATGTATTTGTAGTATTGGGATCTTAATTGGCTATCTCTTGGGGGGGGGGGTTGCATGACATCAAACAATTAATTTAACAAATGCTGAAAATAAAAGATAATCTATATTTAGTATGTTTGTGTAGTTCTGTAAGGAAGACCAGGATTTGAATATTTCATACAGACCCTATATTTGTTAGGATGGTTTATTATTTTAATTCAGGTCCTGTGCTTGCTCTGCTTTCTCTTTCAGTTAGTTTTAAAGGGGTTTGATGCAAATAGGCTGCCTCAGGAGACAATCTTCCAGAATTTTTTTCTCTACTTTTCTTACTAGAAAATATTTTTCCTCATGCATTCATGCATGCACATAATTAGCTCTATGTACTTCTGCTAGCCTGCAAGTGCCTGCAAGCCCTAGTAAAAAAGAAGGACCCACATTGCACCAGGTACTGTAGAAATGCAAACTGAAATGATGGACTTTGCCTGGCAGATTTCACGCATTGAGAGACTCATATATACTGCTTTTCTTCCACGGAAGCTGAAGCACCTCACAGGAAGGCAAAATGCATTATCGCTATCTGGAAAGGAGCAAAACCTAAGCAGAAATGATTCAGAGCAACTTTGTGCAGCAAGTCAGTGGTGAAATGATGACTAGAGGTTGGAGCTGGCCAGAGCTATATGCAATTTTACATTTCAGGTCTAAGGGCTAAGCTTTTTGTCTTATGGCAGTATTCCCCATGCCCTTGGATCCTTTTCTTTTATACCCACCTCACTGACCTGCATCCTTCTTTACATTGTTCAGAACAAGTCGGAGATCTGCACTGATTTTTCTCCCCCTTTGGAAATACACAGAGTTATGGGAACTCTTTGCCGTTGTATAGTGAATCTGGGTGAATGCCTACATTTCTGTTTATAAGAGTTGCCTGAGGCAGGGGAGCACTGGAAGAGGCTGGAGGGATCTGTCATGCCCAGGTACAGCTGCAGGTGGGCTGCTGACCCCAGGGCCTCACACCCCTACTCAGATGTCTGAGGGATGAGACCAGCTCCAGCTTGGGATACGGGATGCCATGATGCAGCCCTGGTCGGGTGTTTTCCCTCCCATTCACTTATGGAGGGATATAGAGATGGAGGGATGGGTACCTGAACTACGGAGAGGAGCTGTTCTCTGGGAGGCAGGGAGGGAGCACAGCCGTTGCCCAGGCCAGGAGGGGAGCTCCTGTGGGCCGGTTGGCAGCCAAGCAAGGGGCCCTGCTGCCAGTGGAGGAAAAACATGCCAGGACAAGCATTTGGGGGCACACTGGGCCAGGCCGGCTGGGGGAAAGCGGGAAGGGAGTGGAGTGTGTGGTGAGGGCGGCTGAGGGGCCATGCCCAGCTCAACATCCTGCCTGCCATGCCCTGAGAAGGGGAGACCCCCCTGGAGCTGGGCTGGGTGGCAGCTCCTGCCTGGTGGGGAGGCTCAGACTCCCCGAGCCGAGTCCCACCCGCCTCAGGAGCACCATGATTCCCTGGGCCTCCCCCAGGCCTACAGCCCGTCTTCTGGATCCCAGCGTAAAACAAGCACATAAACAGGAGGTCAAAGTTTGTTTCCTTGGCATCAAGCCAACAACAGGGGGCAAGGCCATTCACCCAAGGGTCCAGCAGGCTCAGGGCAGCTGGAGTCTGCCATTCAGGGGTGTCACTCCCTCACCAGCCCCTCGTGCCAAGGCCCATGGGGGTGCCCCAAGTGCTTAGGCCAGTGCTCAGCCAGCCCAGCGCTGCCCTGCCTGTGGCTCCATCTCCTCCAACTTCTCAAGGACACAGAATTGCAATTGTGGGGTTTTATGCTAGTCCGACACCAAGCTGCCTTCTCTGCATGGGATCTTAACACTTCATGCCTGCCTTTGGCTGTCAGCATGGCATAAAGGGCATTTAGGCAACTGTAAGAGTGGCCCTCCCGGTATTTTGGCCGTTTAAATAAAATCTTTCTCTGGCACATTATTTCCAGCTGGTGAAGCTGCTTACTGCACAACTTTGATGGATGCTTCCCTGTGTGAAAGGAGGAACAAATCCCTGACCTCATGACGGGTAAAGCCTTGACCTAAAGCATGATAAATGAGCTGGGGATTGGAGAGGTCTGTGAAGGTTGTCTGTCTGCCCCCCTGAGTACCTTCACAGTTGCTTCATCCTTCTTTCCTGAGGAGTTTGGCCGGGAAGCCTGCATGCTTGCAGATTCATCAGCATACCTCTGCTCCCAAGTTCACATCCCTCCTCTCCCAGACTCTCCTAAGCTCTCTGTGGTGTGATTTGGGGGAACAGACCTTCTGCGCCATGTATTGCAATATGGTCTGGAGTTTCTATACCATGATCATCAATGGGAAGTTTTATATTTGCCCTTGCATTTTCTTTCTTCCTGTAAACATTTTACTTTCTTGTATTCCTTTATTTGTATTCCCCATTAATTCTTCTTCCAGGAGGAAATCTGTTTAGAATATGAGCTGTCAGATGTCATTACGTATTATCAGGAAACTATATTGCCATGTTTTAAGAACATGCATATTTCAGGGCACACTGATCCATAATGTTTGCATATTTAATACATATTTGCATTTATGAATCTCCATGCCTTTGGAGCATTGCCAGTCATGGAACTGCCTGATTGTAGAGAGAAGGTAGGCAGCTAGAAGGAAAATGGTTCAGTGCCTGATCACCTATCCAATTGAATACCATAAAGTTCATTTTTAACTAGCTTTTCAAAAGCTGTGATGTTAATAAAAGCAGTACCAGAGTTCATACGAGCAGTACCAGAGTTCATCTGCCATTGTCTTTAAAATAGTTTATGTTCCCTACCTATCAAGCAGTATTTAATTGAACTTAACAATAAAATAACAGTAACAAGAACTATGTCTTGATGCGATGATATTGTTAACACCCATTGATTCTTAGTTAAGCAAAAATGCATTTCACATTAAAAGCATATCAAAACACATTTAGAAGTCAGCAGTATAAAATATGGAGTAGGTCTTTATTAGTTATTCCAAGCTGTAAAAACCAATTAACAATTTTTCACTAAGAACAGTCTAAGTATGTAAGATGCTGTACAACATTCTTTTGTGCAAATTCTCCTTGTTAGTTTTCTGTATTGCTCCTGTAATTTAGTAGTTTATAAAATGAGGTTGTATTTTGGTTTTGACTACAGAAATAATTTTTTTCAGTGTTAGACACATTTCTTTATGAAACATAAATCTATATGTGTTTATGTATGCACTCACATGAAAAAGAGGTGCTTTTGCAAAGAAAGGTAGCCTTGTAGTTAAGGTACAGGCTTAAGAGACAGGAGCTCTTCCCTTCTATCCTGCTTTATGTATTTTCTCTTTGACCTCAGGGATAAAAGTTAACATGGCTCAGTTTCTTTCCTTATCTGTAAAAGTGATCTAAATATGTGCCTGTCTTGCAGAAACATTGTTTACGGTAAGTTGTTTCCTCTGGCAGTAAACTGTCTGACACATACTGATTGATAGTTATTTTGTGTATTACCCCTTAGAGAACACTATCAATATGAAATGTAGTCAGTTAAGAGCTTTTTTTAACAACAGGGATTAACTCACCTCCATTTGCACTGTGCATGATGCCTTTGCCAGGGGTAATTTCACTCCTGTACTGGGATTTATGTGGCTGGTTGCATGATCAGCCAGGTCTGGAAACTGAGGCTCTGAGCATACTGATCTAGTAGGAGGTATTGCTGCCCATGACAGGGAGGGGGGGTAGACTAGATGATCTTTAAGGCACCTTCCAACCCAAATCATTCTGTGATTCTATGACTGAAAACTAACCTGGCAACACTCAAAACCAGAAAAATGCTTTTGGTTAGATCAGTTTCCCAATCTTGCTTTAATGCTGGCAGAGGGGGTAGACAGAAAAATGCAGACTGGGGCAAAAGGGAAGGCAAGAATGCTCATATTTTTGCAATAGTACAGATTTAGTTTGTCTTACTCTGACCATGAAACTTCACCTTAAGGCAAGTATGTTATGGCAGTTATGTACTGCAAGGATCTATCTATTGAAGACTCCATGATCATTTTTCATGGGCTTGCAATTACACTGCTGTTTTGTGCTGTTGCTCTCTCGGTGTTGCTATATAAAAGACACATGCAGGTACTACTGGTGTAAATGATTGCATAAAAGAAGGGCTGTCTGCAGTGGAACCAGTTGTGTTCAGAAGTATAAAATGCATGTTGCATTTCAAATTGGCTTTGAGAGAGTAGAAAAAAATACTATTTTGCATTTCATGTCCCCTTTAAACAGATGGTGACAATTTAAGTACAACAGTAAATCATTATTTACATCTGGGTTAAGAAAGCATATGATAGATTTTTTTAAGAAATAAGATATTGTGTTAGCATGTCAGGCCAATAACAAGGATGTTTATTTAGTGTTTATGGTGTAGTCTTACAGAAAAGCTCACCAGACTGGGACCCTGTGAGATATACAATAAATATCCTCAAAGGGGTTTCAGGCTCTCAAGTGTGTAGCAAGGGTATGCAGGCTCAAGAGTGTATAGCAAAACAGATAAACAAGGAGTCAAGGGCTCATGAAAATGTGTGCAAGGTAACAAGGACAGTTACATGTGCACAACTCCTATCCAGTCAGAAACAGTCAAAAAATGGCGTGCAGACATACAAGTGCCTTTTTTCCAAATGAACTGCACAGTGATTCAGCTTTGGTCACATCTGGAGAACTTCACCGGCTGTATGAACACCAGGTGGCCAGTGTGGAGGTTTTGATGGAGTTCAATGCGGTATCATGTCTGGGAGTGCTGTCAGTGGGCTGGGGCAGTCGACTTCAATTTACACAAATCCCCTGTGTTGTGAAATTGCTCTTAAGGTGTAGGTAGAAGAAAGTGGAAAGTTGCCAATATCTGTGTGTTCTGGTTTTGGCTGGTTTTATTAAGAGCTTGAGGACTATATGTTTCATTTGGCTTCCGTTTTATTTGTATTTAACCATTATGTAAAACTGCAATAAGAATACATAGTAAGCTTCAATCAGGCACTGTGTTTTGCATACTGTAAACCATAGTTCCAACTTGCATGAAACGTCTTCCCAGAGCCATGAAAGTTACTGTTCCCAGGACAGGATCAAAATTAAGGTGAAAAAAAATGTGATCCTGTGATTCCTAGCCCAAGCCTTGGAAGGCTTCTCATACCAGTCTTTGTGGTACTACTGTTTTCAAAGGCTGAACCGCAACAATTTTAACAAATTGTTCCATTCTGCAGAGAGGGTTGCTATGGAAATGAACAGGGCTAACATCTCTGAGAACCCTACTAAAAAGCACTGTGCAAGGGGGTCAGGGGGAATTTAAGAAAGTAGAGCGTGCAGAGGATTAATATCTTTCTTCACATCTGTGCACCACTCCTGCAGGCTTCAGAATTTGGCCCACTGAATAGAGATTGAGGGGTTTTTTTCCCGTCCGTTCTACAGAAATTTAATGCAAATTGAATTAAACAAGATGCAAGCAAATTATTTTGGAAGTGGTCTCTGAGAGTTAGCTTGTATAGACATAAACATCTGTATTGAATTATTTTTTGTTAATAATGTCCAGCAGAAAGATGTGATTATAATCGAACTGAAGAGGTTATTGAAGCATAACGCTTTGCATGTTTTTTTGGGATAGTTACAGTTTGCCCAAAACCTGAAGTAACTGTGGTGTTCAGAGCATTTGGGTGGAAAAATATTGCTATGGCAACAAATTACTTTTATAGTCACATAAAGCAAAAATAGATCTCTCTTTCCTTTTGTGGGAAGCATATATTTTAAAGTGCATGAAAGATTAAAGGTTATAGGCAGAAACAGCTGCATGAATATATTTTCTTTTTTCTTCATTTGGTTTATACATATTTCTGTATAAATCTGAAATGCAGAAATAATTTACAGCTAGAAGCATTTTGCAGCAAGAAAGTAGAAAGATTTTAGGAAAGAGGAAAAAGTATACTATAGCCAGTACTTACTCTGATTGCAGTGTAGCAGCATCAGACTTTAATTGATTAAAATAAAATATCCCCAGTGTCATTCAAAGAGGAGGGAAAGAATCCTCTCCCTTCTGCATGCACCCAGCAAAAGTGAAATATCTTTGTGTCCATAATCTAAGAAAGAGACAATATTTTTTACTTTTGATCAGTCAGGCACCTTGTCAAACTCAAAAAAAAAAGACCTAGTGGAAAGATTATTGATTGCTTCTTTTTAGCTGTGTGGTGGTAGGTATTTTTTTTTATTTAGAAGTCATGGAGCTTTTACTTTTGTGGGGTGAAGAGCTTCTGGTACATCTATATGCCATGGTGTGCACCATCTGCAAAGGAAATATAAAATGTCTACATTGATATGTAAGGTCTATACTGAGGTTCCCTCTCAATTATTCTGAACCACGTGAGCTGTCTTACACCATCTGTATCTCTCTTCATAATGCACAGCAGAGCAGTCCACATTTTGTGCTTCTTAGCTGCAAAATAGAGGCCTCCTTGGAAGTGATGTATGAATTTCTTGGCTCTTTTTCCAGCTGGTCTCTTCATATGGACAGCAGAGAGAGGTACCAGAGAGCTGGGGTCAGAAGTGATGAAGTAGTCTGTGGGACAGCCACTTTACTGGCCTCCCATTCTCAAACCTCCAGCCTAAGCCAAACAACCTGAAGGAAGAGGCAGTCAGGGGGTGAATGATGGTGAATAGGAGGCATGGTAGTTTCAAACAACTGTTTTAAGGCAAATACAGACGTTTATGGTATAGGTAAACCTGCAGGCCTGGATTTGAGAGCCACTTTAATATTGACTCAAAGTACCATTCAGTTCAAGGGGCATCACACACCTTCTGTAAATGCCCAGTCCACAGGAGGCTCTGTAAAGATTTGAATGGACCACTAAACTGAAGTTCATACTGTCCACACTATGAAAGTTACAGAGAGGACATTTTAGAGTGAGGAAGGGAAGGCTCTAGATGAGATGGCTGTCAAAACGGGAATGGAAGAATCATTTGGTTATTCAGCATCTCCAGGATACCTCATAAGCTCTTTCTGTACTGCTTAATAGCAGGGTGTTACAGAGAAATTAGGGGCAAGCTGGCTCACATCCAGATTGCTCAGGGCAAGCTCTTTTCTTCCAAGCTACACGGTACTTGGCTGTGGACCTTCCTGGGCTTCAGGTGATGCTTTTGAGGCCCTAAGACATAAATATTATTTTGTGGTTCTTTTCATTTTCAGCTTGAATTACCTGAAATAATGTAATAACTGTGTTGCAGTTCTCTGCAGTCTTGTTTTTACAGTGTAAAACAAGGTGCGTGGCGTACCGTGAGATGTAGCCAGAGGATGTATAGAAGAATTTGAAGACCTGAAGCTGGGCCTGTTGTAAGCCACCGCTGGTGCAGTTATACCTCTATCACATGTTGCTGGCAGTCACTGTAGTGAGGTCTCCCCTAGGCTGTCTCTGAGTGTCTTGGAGAGACCCAGAGTAACCCAAAATATACTCTTAAGAGTTAAGCAATGTGGGTGAGCAGAGATCCAATCCTTTAGCTTGGACTCTGGCTCACTTCAATGCAGTGCTGGCACAATGTTGACCATGCTTGTACTCATACACAAATCCTAGCCATGGATCAGGAGCAGGCATTGGCCAGGGACTCTCTCAGTGGGCAGTATGGATGTAGCCATCCTGTAAGCAAGGGTAATATGTTTTTGCATGGCTGTTCTGTCTCTGTTGGCTGTTGTGTCCCAGTTGGTCTCAGTGCCAGCATGGTCCCAAGCACATTTAATTTACTGTTGTTGGCTGCAGTACTAATGCCACTAAATGTGGTGTCACAGTACTATGGTCAGAATAACCCAAATAGAGAGTTGTATCCTTTTTGGTTTTTTGTTTTTTTTTTTTAATCTCTGTGGCTAGTTTATTATGGGTTTGGAAAGAAAATGGAGTTGAATGTGTTCTATAATGGGACCCAGTCTGGACAAAATTTCAGTAGTTCATATTTTTTGGCAACATTGTCAGAAAACATGTGTTGGACACCATCCACAGCTACAGTGCTTTGAATACATGAACTAGATATTTTAAGTAGAGTATATCCACACAATCCAAAATTATATTTATGAATGCTGTGTTGACATACCCTCAATTACACTGATGCAAACTTCTTTGCATCAAAGCAACAGAAGTGGGTTAGAGATATTTTTATCCACGCAACCCAGAAAGGGACAGGAGAGACATCTCATGTTATCCTTCCTCAGTGCAGTCCTCAGAACTGCAGGACTTGACTTCTGCATATTCCCCTTTGTGCGTGTGTGTGTGTGTGTGTGTGTGTGTGTGTGCAGCTGAATTTTTGTCTTTGGTGCCCTGGGTTTTATTGTACCTATAGATGTCAAATGCAAGTTTAGTCACATTACCAGTTTAGAATACACGGTAAAGGTCTTGCATACCATACTATGTTCCATGGCCTTTTTCTGAGAAAGGGAGTAGCATGCATTTCTTTTCAATTTTTGTGTCTTTTTTTCTCTCTAAGAAGAAGAATGATTGAGGAAAGCATGCAGCATGACAGAGAGTACATACATAAAACTTAAAACATGTCTGAAGTAATTCACCCCACTTTGTAAAGAGAATTGGGTCAGGATGAGATATTAATCTATCCTAATCTAATCTTAGTTGTTTACTCACTTGGTCCTGTCCTCTCACTCTCTGTCCACCCTTACTGTGTAGTTTTCTGGAGTCTTTCAGGTTCTGCTTGGCATTGGGGTTTTTTTTGGTTACTTAATAATGAATACAGTTAGATGTGGCTTTTCTTTTCATGTGCACTCCAAATGAAGATGAGACTAGAGTATTTTAGCACTAAGTGGAGCATTGTCTCCCAATGGGATCTCTGCCAATGAGAACTCAAGCACAGAAAGTATTCATGGGTAGTCATTTTTACTATTTTGTCAACTGAAGTCCAGTGATTGTTTTATTATTACAGACTTTGCCATATATTACCTCTAACAAACATTAATAATACACCCGTGCATAATAAGTCTTCCTCTGTGTTAGGCATAAATCAGTATGGTGGAAAACAGAATTTTGGAGAGACTGCTATAGACTGTGACTAGCATAATCATTTATTCCTCTGTTGTTGGTGTAATCTAACAGAATTGCTACACAAGTGTTTTTTGTTTAGTTTAGTTTAAGCAAGTTCTTGCAGAACAATGAACAAAGGGATTTGGGGATTTATACATTCCATTATAAATACAGTGGCATTTCCACAACCCTGTTTAGAAGAGTAAAGCTTCTATTTGTTTCCTGCTGATTCTGTCAATGTTCACACGGTTAAGTTCAGTAGAAATCCCTCAGGTATTCCAGTGTCAGACCACAAAGTCATTTCTGCCTTTTAAAGAAAATACTGTGTTTCAAGGAACAGGGACTTTGGGGAATATTCCTCTGAAGTGGAGACTTGATGCAGCAATGCAGATGTGAAGAACTGAAAGGCTGGGCACAGAACTGAAAAACAAGCAAAATAAAAGACAAAATATATATTTATATATCTTCTGAGGATAGTTACCTTGGTGAAAATCTGCAGCAACTCCAAAACATCTACAGAATTTCCAGGAATAACCCAGCTTAAAATATATGCCTGCCTGAAGATAAAATGAACTACACAGTAAAGAAGGAAAAGAGAAGCACTAGTATGTGCTAGTAGCAGATAGTTGGAGAGGAAAATTAAATGGGATCACGAGTTTTTTATTCTTTCTTTTCACAAATAGTAATCCTTTGGATTAATTCAGACCCACATGGACAAAGTAAAACATTGCAGAATCCAGCTGGTTTCTTTTTTTTTTTTTTTTTTTTTAATTTAGGTTGGAAAAGACCTTTGAGATCATGAAGCCCAACTGTTAAGTTTCAGAGGATGCACAGCTCATGCAACCATATCACCATGTCTGCTGGTCACTTCTTTCCCCAATCACTTCTTAAAATGCTGGCTGATTTTAACCAAAAAGGCAGACAGGGACAGGTGGTTATAGTTGAGGCTTTTACCATTTTGACAGGCACTGACAATTGCCTTTCACATGTGTTTGCATAATAGCAGAAAGGGTCTGAAGGATGGAAATTATGCCTACTCATATCATAGAGCTGAATTTTATTATGTTGCCTAGAAGTGATGCTGAACTGTGGAAACAGCAGAGGAGAGGGCTGTGCTGGAGTAAGCTGCATCTCCCTTCTGCTGGGGTCTAGCAGTTTTGCAGTATATTACAGCCTGAAAACTGCTGAAACCTTTCCTGTGACCCTAAAGGGAACTTTTCTCAGACTGGGATTGGCAAAACATAGCACATTCCAGCTGCATTCCTTCCCCAGTTTGGTAGATGACACTTTTTTGGTTATTTGTAAAGAATCAACAAAGATAATCTGTGACAAGATGGATTGTTTCTCAAATTAGAATTTGGATTTGGATTTGGTTGTGTGGGATAAATTTCATCATTGCTTAATGATAACAGGGCTTTAATTGATTCTGTGTAATTTTATTTTCATATTACCTGGACAACTTGGAATAGCAACTCTAGCACTCTTGGATTTTCATTCATGTAAATGAGAAGTCAGGAACTTTTTCTTTTTCCTTCAAAATACTTTTTTCAAGATTTTTCCAGTCATCAGTCTTTTGAAAAGGTATATATACCGAATATTTTTATTTAATTGGCTTAACTTTTGAGAGTCAATATTAATTGAAATTTCACACTCTTCAGTGATTCTTTTTGTGACTTTGAGAGGGGGATACACAATTTTAAAGCTTCATGTGAAAAAGCCTCTGATAGGATATCATCTGGAGATGAAAGCATTCAAAGTCCAGATTTCAAATCCCATTGCAGCAGAATTTTCACTTGTCAGATCTTGCTTGTTGTCAGTGTTGAAATGCATGTAATTTCCTGCAAGGGAGGGTTTTGAAATCTGAGGCTGTAGCAGTAATGAAGGAAATTTGTACGGTGGTTGAGCTGATAGCGGGAGTTTGAGAACTGCATTGTAAAGTCAACACAATGCTGGCATTAGTATTCAGATGAAATTGAGGCTTCTGTGAAAAGGCTGTCATGCAGTCAGTTTGTCAAGATAAAACCTCACTGTATTCACACACCCTGCAAGCAGCTTTGCGGTATTTCAGAGGTGAAGTGCAAGTACTTTTTGGAGCATTGGTGGTGTTCATCCTTGGCATGGGGTGCCTTCTTCTCTAATGGGAGAGTTTTTGGTTGTTCGTCCCTGTCTATGCAGGCTCCTGCCTGTATATTTAGAAGATAACTGAGCATTGTTTTAACTGATTTTGGCTGAACAAATTTTTGATGCAGGTGGTAGAGGAGCCAATAAGGTGAGGTGTGCTGCTGGACCTTGTACTAACAAAGAAGGACTGGTTGGGGATCTGAAAGCTGGGGTCAGCTTTGGCTGCAGTGACCATGAGAAGGTGGAGTTCAGGATCCTGCATGGAGGAAGAAGGACAAGTAGGACTGCAAGCCTGGACTTCACTAACTTTGGCCTCTTCAAGGACCTCCTTGGATGAATCTCACAGGTTAGGACTCTGGAAGGTAGAGGGGTCCAAGACAGCTGGCTGATATTCAGGCATCACTTCCTCTATGCTCAAGATAGGTGCATCCATGTGGGTAAGAAATCAAACGAAAGGGGCAGGAGGCCCACGTGGATGAGCAAGTTGCTTCTGGCAAAACTCAAACAGAAGAAGGAAGTTTACAGAATGTGGAAAAAAGGTACAGGTCACTTGGGAGGAATATGAGAACATTGTCAGAGTATGCAGGGATACAACAAGGAAGGCTAAGGTCTGTTTGGAATTAAATTTGGCAAGGGAGGTCAAGAACAAGACTTTATTCAAGTACGTCAGCAGGACAAGGATGACTAGGTAAAATGTGGGCCTGCTGCTGAATGAGCGGTGCCCTGGTGACAAAGGACACAGAGAAGGCAGAGTTACTGAATGCCTTGTTTGCTTCAGCCTTTACTGCCAAGGCCAGCCCTCAGGCATCTCAGACCCTGGAAGCAAGAGAAGAGTCTGGAGAAAGGAAGACTTTCCCTTGGCTGAGAAGGACTGGGTCAGAGATGACTTAAGCAAACTTGACACTCACAGATGCATGGGCCCTGATGGGGGATGCACCTCTGAGTGCTGAGGGAGCTGGCAGATGTTATTGCCAATTCCATCATCTTTGAAAGGTCATGGAGGACAGGAGGGGTGCCTGATGACTGGAGGAAAGACAGTGTCACCCCAGTCTTCAAAAAAGGCAAGAAAAGACCCAGGAAACTACAGGCTGGTCAGCCTCACCTCCACCCCTGGAATGGTGATGGAACAGCTCATCCTGGAGGTCTTCTCTAGGCATGTGGAGGAAAAGAGGGTCATCAGGAACAGTCAACATGGATTTACCAAGGGGATATCATGCATGACCAACCTGATAGCCTTCTATGGTGGAATGACAGGCTGGGTAGATGAGGGGAGAGTGGTGGATGTTGTCTACATTGACCTCAGCAAGGCTTTTGACACTGTCTCACATAATGTACTCCTATTAAGCTCAGGAATTGTGAGTTAGAGCGAGGTGGACTGAGAACTGGCTGGATGGCAGAGCTCAGAGGGTTGTGGTCAGCAGTGCAGTCTAGTTGGAGGCCTGTAGCCAGTGGTGTTCCCTCGCGGTCAGTGCTGGGCTTAGTCATCAATAACCTGAAGGGACAGAGTGTCCCCTCAGCAAGCTGCTGCTGACACAAAACTGGGAGCAGTGGCTGCTACACCAGCAGGCTGCACTGCCATTCAGTGAGACCGGGGCAGGCTGGGGAGCTGGGCACAGAGGAACCTAATGACATTCAATAAAGGCAAGTGTAAGGTCCTGCACCTGGGGAGGGACAACCCCACACACCAGTACAGGCTGGGACTGACCTGAGGGAAGGCAGCTCTGCAGAGAAGGACCCAGGAGTTCTGGTGGACAGCAAGTTGCCCATGAGCCAGCAGTGTGCCCTGGTGGCCACAAAGGCTGGTGGGACCCTGGGGTGCATTAGGGGGAGCATGGCCAGCAGGTCCAGGGAGGTTCTCCTGCCCCTCTGCTCTGCCCTGGTGAGGTCACATCTGGAGCGCTGTGTCCAGTGCTGGGCTCCCCAGTTCAAGAGAGGCAGGGAACTACCGGAGAGAGCCCAGTGGAGGGCTGCAAAGATGATGAGGGGACTGGAGCATCTCCCTGATGAGAAAAGGCTGGGAGAGCTGGGCCTGTGTAGCCTGGGGAAGAGAAGACCTAGAGGAGACCTTATTAATGTCTACAAGTATCTTGAGGGCAAGTGTCAAGAGGATGGGGCCAGGCTCTTTTCAGTAGGGCCAAGCGACAGCACAAGAGGCAACAGGCACAAACTGCAGCATGGGAAGTTCCATCTGGGTATGAGGAACAACTTTACTGTGAGAGTGGTGGAGCACTGGAAGAGGCTGCCCAGAGAGGCTGTAGAGTCTCCTTCTCTGGAGACATTCAAAACCCGCCTGGACTGTGACTCTGTGCAACCTGCTCTAGAAGAACCTGTTTTAGCAGGGGGTTGGTCTCCAGAGGTCTCTTCTAAGCCTGACCATTCTGTGATTCTGTGCTTGTAGTTTCTTAAAATCTTGTTTAAAAAGGATGGAGCAGCACATTGTATAAAATCAGAGCTGAAAATGGATGATACTTTGCCTGCTAGCATTAGTATTGTTGTTCCACAGTTACAGCAGCACTTTTGGGGTGCTTAGGGTGGTGGGCCATGGTCTGGGTCCCTGTTGTGTAAGGAAGTGGTGAGCCATGAACAAAAGCACTTACAATTCACCTCTGTAGTCTTTTGCATGAAACACAAATGGCCAGACTCTAGGGACTGGGTTTTGCCTTGGCATGGTGCTGTGCTCAGAGAAGGAAAACTGTACTAGCTCACCTAATGCAGTTACTAAATTTCCAGTACAATTGTATTACTGTTGTATAACTGCGTCAGAAAGAATATTTTATAATGAACATGATCAGTTTGCTCATGTCTACCTCGAAGGTGGTCTGGGCTGTGATTCAAGAAACAGCACAGGGTTGCTGGCAGGCAGGGTAGTAGAGGAAACAGAAGACAATTCTGGGTCAGCAGCAGTCTCAGACAGTGGCCAAAACAGTGCCTAGTATTTTGTGGTGTCAGGATGGATTCTGTGCCCATTTCCCAGTCTTCACTTGTCATACTGCATGTCAGGAAGACAGGGATAAGGCTGGGAAGTCACTTGATACTCTGCAGTTCCCTGTTGACTCCTTTTGATTCAGTGTCTTTGTACATCAACCTGCTCATGCAAACAAACCCAAGGCAAGCTTCAAAAGGAGCAGGAGGTGGAAAAAGATGGACTTACGTCTGCTCAGACAGAATTCCTTCGTAACAATGACCACATGGTTTCTTAAGAATTGTTCTAAGGTAGGAAAAAGGGAGATATCACCCAAACCAAAAAGGTTGCAATTTTTTTAACCAAGCATCTCAGCTGGAGAGCCCAGGGAGTTCTCATTTGGCCTTGACTGTATGGAGGTATTCTACTAAGTGTAGGGAGGCAGTGAAAAATAACCACCCCTGATCAACAGTTAGGATCATAGTGATGTATACCATGTTCTATGCCTTTGAAAAGGTTTGATAAAAGATTTTACAGGGGTTTGTGAGTAAACTTAGAAACCACAGAGTGATAAGTGAAGTCTTTTCGTGGATTAAAAACAGACTAATACATAAAAATACATAAAAACTGAGTGAAGTAATAAAGTGTCAATTCTAGACAGGCAGATGAACTCATGGTGTGTTGTGCTGTGAGCTAAAACAACGGCAAATGTGTTCATAAGATAAATAGCCAGTAGGCAAATATTCTAATTATATATATAGAAGTAAATGCAGCCTATCAGATAAGTAATTGGGTGACAAGGCAAATTAAGCATTTCCATTAAAATTGTAACCTATTTTTTAAATAGTTGAGCAGTTTGGAAAATTGCCTCTTCCATAGTTTATATTTATACATAATCCAAATCCTCAGAAAGTAGGATATTTATAGGTAAAGGGGCTGGTGGATTTTTTGGCCACTGAGACTTGAGTCAGCATGTGCCTGGTCTTCCTATAACCTGACAAAACAGCAGAATTTGCCTGGTTGGTTTCTTTTGCAAGGGTTTGGATCTGACCACACATATGCAACCTGATTTAGCTCCTTTCAGAATTACACAAGCACTTGTGATGGGAAGAAGCAAACTGCAGGAACACAGTTTGGATAGGATAGGAGACAGGAGTGGGGGGAAAATAAGTTATCTGGCAAATGGTCAGAATTCTTTTTGTATTAATATTCTAAATTTAACAGCTGGGCAATAGCTTTCTCATTGACACGACAAGCCTATTGCCTGGCCAACTTTGATTCATTGAGAGGACAACTATTTTTCCATTGGCATCAGTGAGATCCAACTGGGGCCCCAAATACTTCTGTGTAGGATTGGTGTCACAGCAGATTTAATAAAGCTGGCATTTATATTCCAAGGAAAAATAGAACAGCAAGATACAGAGGATGCAGGACAGTGAAGTCACCTAGAACAGCCAGAAACAAAATAAGAACAGAAAGTATGTCATAAAATAGAATTTAAGTAGTCTATTTTTGCCAAAAGGTGGCAAATATTTTTGAAACAGAGGAACAATGATGTGGCATGAAAAAAATGTAAAAGTCTAATTTAAAATTAGTAACATTTTTAAACAAATAAACCTTTTTTTAAATTTAAAGCATATATAATACATACATACTACATACATCAGTAAGCATATTCTGTGACAAGTAACTTATGGCTGCCTTTTGTAGTTGGTTGTGGTTTCATTCAAACTGGGGAGGACAGGGAGCAAACCAAAATTTATTCTAAGTAGGATGATGATATCACTCATCTAAGTAGGATGATTATCACTCCCAGGAATTCAGGAGACCAGAGACATTCTTCCCCTCCTTCCTGTGGGGCTGTCATAGTGTCACATACAGGTTTCCCCCAAGGTTTCTGGCATGTGTTGCAGCCAGAGCCAGAGCTCCAGACAGGATGCACCTTTGGTCTCTGCCAATGCAGCACTTGCTTTGCTTCTGGGATAAAACATGGGCCTGCAGAAATGTTTATGAGCCGTTACTGACATAATGTGATCTAAATTAATCTTGTTTTATCTGTTCCAGTTAATGATATTTTAAAATTCTGTAGTCAGTAGAGAATAACTACACCTTTTAAGATTTTTCAATTTTCCAAATGCATATCTTAGGGTTTGTAATTAAAAGAAAGGTACCTTTACTTTCTATTAAATAATTTTTTGGGTCTCCCAAGATATGAATTATCCTGAAAGACTGAACATCTTATAATTAACACCAATTTACATGCATACTAGTGCTCTGTGATAGTGGAATCAGATCCATTCATCCATGTGTCTCAGAATCTTTACTGCTAAGAGGTAGCTGAGGGGTTTTATAATATACATAGAAAGGAAGGGTGGAAAAGGTATCTTCGTTCCAACTTTTTTTACTTACGATCCTGTGAATTGGTTAGTATTTGTTGTGAGTTAGTTCTGCATCTGCTTCATTCAGTGCTGTCTGTGGCCCCACATACAAACTTCACCCCCTGAGGTTATTCTTGCCATGGAAGATCACTCGTGCAGTGAGAGATATAAAGACATAGGTATGTTGCATTTGCCCAAACCATGTGTGACAAGGCCAAGCTCTGTTCTTTCCAGAGTCCTTTCAACAAAAATGAGAACTTTTCAGATGACTTGCAGATCTAAAACCTCTATATTCTCTTATTACAAAAATATTTTTTTTCATGTCTTGTTGTAGTTCACCAGGAATTTAATCTCCTGAGTGGACTCTGAAAGTTTTATTGACTTCTCAGGCTCTTGCAGGCCATGATATCAAACATATCCATCTTTTATAAACATTTTCAATTGTCTTGGTTTCACCTAAGAGCTACTGTAAGAGATAATTCTTCTGAAGATCATGAATGCCTGTTCTAATAGGAGACATATATTTCAGATTCCAGGAAGGTTTAATATCTGTCTAAGCAGCAAAGGTTTTCCCTTCCCTTAGAAGCTTGAATTGATGTCATCCTGCATGGAGCAGCTGCTTTGACATTGATGTTCTCTATTATTTTGCCATATGAGAAGTTATAGGCCATTTTATTCACCATCTGGTCATTATTCTATTGTCTTTTCTTATTCCAATGAAGAGAAAAATTATGACGGATTTTCTTTTGCCAATTTTTCCTTTAATTTCAGAATATAGTTTTAGTGAATTTTTGGCACCTTACATCCTATCTCATTCCTTAGGCCAAGGACACAGAGTAGGACAGATTGCACAGGCTGGGAATTACTATTCTTTATCATCAGTTAGTCCTGTTGGGGACATTGAAATTTTCCTTTGACTTCAGAAGAACCTTCTTTATTTTGACTTCTGAAACCAGATTTATTCCAGAATGCATTTCCTACAGTAGACTGTAGTACTTTTTTATCTCTTTATGTTGTGTTATATAAAGTGACTGGGCAATTGGTAGCAAATTCACTCATGAAATAAATTACTCGTAACTCCTGTTATTCTCTTTCCTGTTGTGAAGCTTGTTTAGTTTAGTGATTTGTATATCAAAACTCTTTTAGAAAATTAATTTGACTTTAAAACTTAATGCTCAGGATGCTGTAGTGCAATATGACTTGTAGCTTTTTACCTTCATGCATCAACAAATACATTTTTTACAAATCACATAACATTTGTCTATTTATGAGGTCTAATCTGTGATTTTTCTAATAAATAAAAGACCTTCTTCATTCGTCTTTTAGACTGATTTTTGCCAGCATCAGTGAATAGCGTAGAAAGGAAGGGAGACTGCTTTCTAGGTTTTAAGAAAATGTAAAATTACTTCATATCTCTGCTAACGTGGCTGAGAGATTTTGGCCTTTCTCTGCGGCAGGATGATATCACCCTATCCTAACAAGGCTCATCACGCAGGTATAAAGGTGTCTGTGTGCATTAAGTGGGCATACACCTGCAGAAGACTGTCTTCTGGCAGAGGATTGTTACACCATACCCACTGCTGGTAGTGGGTATCAGCCATGGAACTCTGTTTGGTCTCACTTTCAGCTGAAATTGCTTTGGACAACAGAGGTAAAAAGTCTGCCTGAGTCAGCAGGTGTTGAATGAAATGGTGTTAGAAAAAAATTAAGATGGTAGAAGGAATGTAGAATGTGAAATCAAACTACGGGATTAACTACAGTAGCAAACAAGGAGGCAAATAGGTGACATAGAGACTATCAGAACAATGAAGCTACCACCAAAATGGAAAGAATGACCATGGCTAGCTGAACTTGACCAAACTGAACTGGACTAGATACAGAGTGAAGAGTTAACAGATGACAACATGGATCTTACCCATTTGAATGTTTTGGGGGGAAAAATTATGAGTTGAAGTGGGATAAAGACATTGAGCATTCTTCAGGACATAGCAGGAGAGTCTGACTCTTCCTGGGCTACCTAGAGATTTGAAAGCTGACTTACTACTGGGAGACCAGGTCCTTTCTGCAGCTTTAAAAAACACATATTTATTTCTTCCAACTGTGATGCAGAAGCCAGAGCTCTAACTTCCTACAGTTCCCTCCCCTCTATTTTATCCTGCACTTCATTGTCCTTGATATCTCATTACACTTCCACCTCTCACCTCTAATCCACAATAGCAGCTGCAGCCAGAGCTCCTTTACCACAAAGAACAAACATATATTTTTCATGGCTTTCAAGTCTCTTGCATATACGGGCTTTCATAGACTGGAAATCTACTCAGAGACTGAGCTGCTTGGCTGCAGGACACAGGGCCCTCACCCTCATCAGAAGGGAAGGGACCCCCTGAATGAAGCCCAGGCTTCTTCTAAGAAATCCCATAAACTCACTGGTAAAACACAGTCTTTAATTTATGTTAGCTTTAGTTGCATGCCAGAGGACAGGATTCTACTGGGATATTGCCAGTCCCAAGTCTGAGTCTTTGGTGATGTCACATTTAATTTTGACTACTCTCATTATGTTTTTCAGCACTTTGACAAGATGAGATCTTTTTGATTTATTTACAACAAAAAAATCTACAGATCCATCTTATCCTAACTGATGCACGCAACACACAGGTCAGATGCACAGCTCTGTCAGTCAGTAATAGGTGCAGAGTTACATCAGTTTAAGATTTGGCCCATAGCATTTTGGCTAATATTTTTTACTATATCCATATCCTAGAAATAACCACTGCTCAGTGAACAGTTTTAAAACATCTATAAACCTGAGGAGTGTAGCAACTGCAGTGATAGCTTCAATAAAAGATGTTCAGTGCCAGATTATGAACCCAGTCATGCTGGTATAAAGCCAGAATCATTCTGTTGATGTCATTGGAGTTACTTTGGCATGACATTATCATGACACAGATCAAACCTTAGCTCACAAGTAGCTCCATATTGCTTTGACATTTTTATGGATTTCCTTTTCTCACACCATTCTCTTTATATCACGTTTGGTTGGTTTGGCTTAAGAAAATTATTCAGAATTTATCCAAAGCCCTTCCTCACTATTTTTTTTGCTCTGAAGTCAGTTGTAGAGGGGTTTGTTTTGTTCTTAAACCAAAAAGAAATAGCAAACAAGCTGCCATTCCATTCCTTCTATTTTATGAGCTAGCAGCCAAGAGCTCCCATTCTTTGGATTTCCAAAGGGGTTTTAATATTTTACCTTTTTTAAGCTGAAAGGTATTGCAAAGTGAACATTGTGTCTGTTTCCATCCCAGCAGGAAGAACCAGGGGGATGTACAAGCTGCTATTTGCAGACAGGTTAAATTCTGGATGCCTGCAAGACTGGGGCCTTGCAACCCCTGTAGCTGTCAGAAGTAATTCTGGCCAGAGACATCGCAGCTTTGTATTCAGCATAATTTAGCAACCACTTGGAATTGTTTGGATGTAAGGAACAAAACAATAGGCACCGAGACTTTATTATTGAAAGCAGCTGCAGGAGAGGAAGTCCTGCAGCCAGGGGTTAGTTATTAAATCTGCTCAGGACATTTTAGTAGTGCAGTTCTCATGATCCTTTTTGTGAGGCTGGAAGCTATTTTGCACTGTTTTCTACCTTTTCTGTCCCGTTCTTCCTTCAAGTATTAAATCTGTGGAACCAAATTTAGAAATATTGGAGGCCCCACTGTGATCTCACAGC
Organism: Microhierax caerulescens; assembly: GCA_035590215.1. Lineage (NCBI taxonomy): Eukaryota > Metazoa > Chordata > Aves > Falconiformes > Falconidae > Microhierax > Microhierax caerulescens. The sequence goes on along the minus strand of JAVJGJ010000014.1, from coordinate 25,028,800 downwards.
TATCTGTGAGAAAATAACAGGCTGTATGCCACCCCTGAAATTTTATGGGCTGAGCATTGTAAAACCAGCTAGGGGAAGCTATAGATGGAATTCGTTGTGGAAACTCTTGCCAGCTTCAGTGGGGTTGGTTTGATGTACATATTTCACTGGGCTACAGTTGTTTACAACTAAATCCTTCCTGCTTAGCTGGGTCAGGTCTACACCAACCAAACTGTCATATTACTTGCTCTGAGGAGGAGTGGGTCAGGCGACTCAACAGAACCTCAAATTTAGAGTGTCAGTGGGAAGAAGTGAATTCCCCTAAAGACCGTGATGTGGAGATACATGCTATTTAACTTCAGTGCCTTTGCCTTTCCACTGACTGTAGTCTGTGGACTCCTTCAGTGTTAATACTGTATTGCTTCATATGCTTCTCCAGTGAACGCCTCCGTTCTCTTAAATCCAGTGTTTGGCTGTCTGAGTGGAAATGATGGGGAGCCAGAAGGAAATGTGACATATCTCCATCTCCATGGGATCCACACTGCAGAACCTCCTTCTGAGGAGACTTCAGGGCAATATGAAATGTCAGTTCCCAACTTCAGCAGGACAATTACAGCACTTCTCAGAGCTGTAATTGTAATCGAAGAGCTGATGGCTCTGCTCAGCCTTTCTGCTCTAGTGTCTCCTAATGACCAGATAATAGGATATCATGGGCTAAAACACTGTGCCTTTTAAAATTTTGCCTGTACCTACACTGATAATCTAAAGGAGAGGAATTGATCCCTGGCCCTGAGACATGACTGTTTTGTACCTGCTCTGTTATGGGCCACCTCTTTATAGTGGATAAGACCCATAGAAAACTAGTCAGAGCACTGAAATCCAGAGGTAGGGAGTGAGCTAACAGCTACACGGTGTGGATGTACCTGAAGCTTATGTCTGTCATGCTAAAAGAAGAGGTCAAAGGAGTAGTTCCTGACCCACAGGACAAGTGGCACAGTCTGATTTGTGTCCGTGCTGCTTGGGGCTAAGCTTCTTTTGAGCAGGTTGGCCACATCCACACTGCATAGTACGTGTCTTCAGTTGTTTTCTCATTGCCAGGTGATGCTTCTCCAACCAGATGCTGTGACAGTACTTCTGTGTGCTTTTTCAGTTCAGAGGGGAATCTTATTAGTGTATATAAATACAAGATCAGAGACTGTAAAGATGGCAGAGTCAGACTCTTCTCAGAAAATCTGCTGGAGCATAAGAAGCATCTTTTTACTGTAAGGGTAACTGAAGACTGGAAGAGGTTTCCCAGAGAGGTTGTGGAGTCTCCATGTTTGGAGATATTCAAAACCTGCCTGGCCATGGTCCTGGGCAACCAGCTCTGGCTGACTCTGGTCTGAGCAGGTGGTTGGACTAGACAAACTCCAGAGGTGCCTTCCAACCTCAGTTCTGTTGATTCTGTGGCTGTAAGAGAGGTTGCCCATTACCACCTGAGGAGAGATATTTTTGGGTATTCATGGGTAACCGAGGTTCATTTGAAGAATGAATTCATGAAGAATGAAGAATGAGAATTTGGAGTAGTTTACACAAACAGTGGCACACCTAACATCAAAACATTAAGCAGGCCAAGAAAGGAGGAAGGGGTCTGTTTACTGGGATTAACATGGCTTTTATCTGCCTATATCTCATTTCAGATGAGTTGTCTCCTTAAACTAGGTCAGATTATACCACTAGACTTTCTGCTTAGTTGGTTTGGGGCTGGTTTTAAGTACTAACAGATCTGAGCAGAGGCGGCAGAGCTATAGCTAGAGGAGCTGTGGCCTCCTTGCTAGCCCTGCTTGCTGTGGCAGGTTCCTGTAAATCCCATGGCTGGGCTACTGCACAGCTTTCCCTGCACTGCCTCAACTCTCACACCTGTACCTTCCTCAGGATCTCTATAGCATCAGAATTTTAGCGCCAGGGGTTTTTTTAAAAGGAGGCCTAATCTGTTGGACAACTGTTTTTTTTCCCTGCCCTTACACAGATTAGATTACCTATCTCTCCCTGAACTTTGTCTGGGAATGTTGTTATTATATTTATGCATGCAATTTCCCTTTCTGTTGCTCTCTCATCTGCTGCCAGGTAGCCATTCTGCTGTTTCAGGTTTTTTGGTTGCCTTTTCTGAGCTGGGTTCTCAGCATGCATTGTATAAACACACACAGTAGCAGAGAAGAAACAAGGGTAGAAGAAATGCTTCTGGCAGTTTAGAATGGCTCCTCCAAGCTGGCCACCTGTGTCATTTCTAAATGGATGTGATGTTTTAATGATGGCATAAACTAATGTAAAATCAGGTTATTGACTTCTGTTTCAGGATCTGATGATGCTTCCATACCTGCTTTGATGTTTCATTTTCTCCATGTTTTTTTCAGGCTCTGCAGTTAAAAGAAACTACTAATAGAGGGTGGGAAAGGAGAAGCTTGTTAAAATTATCTTATACAAAAAGCTAAGAAATTAACTATTACAATGCCAAAACTGCAGCTGTCAGTAACAAAACTAAGTACACCATTCCGTTTGGCTGAAAACATGCCAATTTCAATAATTTCAATGATTTCTGCAAATTCAATAATTTCAATGGAAAATAATCCAGTTTATTGTTCAGATGCCTTTTCTACAATGCTGAAGTGTTAATGAAAACAAATTTATTTCAGTTCCACCTCTTCTGCTCTGGGAATATGTGGCAAGGAATTCCCATTTTCCCGCTGTGGCAAATGTCCCACAGGCTAAGCAGGGGGGTTATGAAGAGGGAGCTTCCTCCCCAGCTTGAACATTGGCAGGGCTCAACACAATCATTTGAGCATGGACCAGACTCGTTTTTCTCCACTTCCATAAATCCATAAAACGTAAATCCATACTCCTTCACTGTTGAATTACTGCCAGTGGATTCCAAATACAAATTCTTTATTAAATAAACAGGGATCAGATGACATGCGTTAGAGTGCAGATGACCACTGCTACTATAGATTGCTTCTATCTGAAAAACACAGATTTGTAAGGGGATGCTGAACGCATGCAAGAGAAGATTACCAGACACAGATGGCAGTGCTCATTTATAGCAGTAGAGCAAGAATATGATAGTATTAACAAGTGAAGGGTCTGATTTTGTACATGGGGAAGGTGAAACCCATCATGTGGAGATGCAGGAGAGGAAGTCACTGATACGAGCAACTGGGAATATTTTCCTGTATAGTTCATTGTCAGCTACATTAATGAAGACACTTGAGCTATTCCCATGTGAACTAGCATTTTAAACCATCTTTCATGTGTGCCTTGAGCCCAAGCCGGGGAGGAGAAGAAGGAATAAAAGAGTATAACATCATGTCAGCAGGGAGTCTCACAAGTCTGTCTGCATTGCCCAGACTCTACCATCATCTCATGTGCCAGGGGCTACATGAAGGCAAATGAGTTTCACAGAGATTTCTAAGAGCTAGACAGGCTGCCAGTCCCACTCTTCCACAGCATTGTCTCCTTTACTACAAAGCAACAGGCAAAAGTATTGAGATGTGACGTTTCAATGATGCCTTGGAAAAAAATTCCTCATGGAAGATGTACCTGTGGTGGACTCCTTATTAAATAAAACTTAAACAAGCCTATTTATACCCTCTTCAGACCCTTTTATAAAATCTGTCTTTACTCAGGTTCCTTACTATCACTGTAGGGTCTGTGAGGATGGAAAAGAACAGAGTAAGAACTTTCCATGTCTATTAAGCCAAAATGGAAAATCTGGGGATTGAGGTGGTACAAGCACATGCATTTCCAAGCACATAATTGGCCACTTTGAACAGACTATCAGACTTTTCAGACATACAATGTGTAAGCAATTTATTCTGACTTGCTTATATCAAGATGGCATGCCTGATGCTCTGCTACAGCAAAATACCTGGCAACTGGTTAATTCTAGTGCAAGTGTTACAGCTCTATGTTCAGGTGGTTTTGTCTATTTTTTTTGCATGCTACAAATCATAAAGTGTGGTACCGGTTTGCCCTCAGGAAATTATCTCGAGTTTTGCAGAAATAAGTGTTGAAACCATGTTTTTCTTAGAAAATGCCGTAGATAATGGATTTTTTTTTTTAGGAATTCTCTTTGCAGTAGTCAGCTCACTGAGCTGTGGTCAATGTGTGTTTTCTTGACTATCTGATTATTTGCCTTTGTTCATCGTTTGCTTTTTTTTGATTGTTTCTTTGTTATTAAACAGAAAGTTATACATTGAAAATTATTTCACATGATGTCTCTGTTCCCATCAGTCCCTGAACTGTAAAATGGTGTCATGTACTGTTTTGTTCAGCTGACTAACTGCATCTACATCTATAAAATGATTCAGTCTTCCGTGGCTAGAGGCTCATCTTATTATTTTCTTCCCCTGAAATTACTCTTTAAATAAAACATTGAAAATGAAAATGTGGTTCATTGGTTATTGACTTTTTTTTATAAACTGTTATCTTTCTGAATATAATTTACTTCTTCAAGGTTGAAATTCTGAGTGTAAATATTAGCTTGATTAATGGAAATTGTATGCATAAAACCTTAAGCACGGTGCTGGAAATCTTTTCTCCTCTTTGTTCCCAGGTATGGTCCCTTCTTAGTAGCTCAGTCCTGGGGGCGCAGGATTTGACCATAATGCAACTTACAGAAATATATGTTTCTTAAAGGTCTCTGGAGCAGGGAGAGGGAAGTACTAAATTTACAAGAACTTCAATTTAATACATTTGATTTTATGCTTTCCATTTGTATAATCATGCCAATATTATAATAGCATAAATTAGCACTAAAACATTCAATCTAGCATAATCCAATTACTATGGCACTGTCTCAGGCATGTCTTATTCTTAGGATAAAATCACTAAGTGTGGTTATTTTATGGATTCACATGTACACTTGGTACTGTAAGTAAGCTATGTCATGATATTTACCTTTGTTTTCCCATGTAGCTGTTACTAAGAGGCTGTCTCAGTGTTGTGATATAGAAAGAGATAATAGTTTAAAAAGGTTATTTCATAAACTATGAAAGAATTGCACTTGTTATAAGCCAGTGTCTCAAAATGGAGTTTGCAAGGTTGGTTGTTGGGGGGAATTTTCCTTGGACCTCACTTAGGATGACCTCCTTAGCAGTATCAGCATTCTCAGGGATGCACAGATGCATCTCCAAGGGAAGTTTTATTACTTAAGCCCCCCTTCCAGTGATAGTTCCATGTCAGGAAGAGCAAGCTGTGATGGTGATGTAAGGTTGCTTTATTACTCATAGCTGTTGCCAACATGTGTTTGTAAAAATTCTCCTTGGATGTCAGAAAAATTGGGCAATTTTGTGTCACAACTGCAGCTGAGGAGAGTAAGCACAGCAGCACAGCTTTTAAAGGTGACATCTCCACCAATACTTGTACAAATACTGTGAAGTTCATTTTCTTTCCACATTAGGAGTAGGAGAAAGTGGCTGCTTTTGATATTATTCAGGCTCTAATTTTACCTCTTTCCTCCTTTTCTGTGAGACAGACATTGTTCCTTCCATTACTTGCAAGAGGTTCCTAGGAAATGATGTGTTGTAGTCCTACAGTTCCAAAGGGATCAGCAGACCGTATCATTGTGATATGAGCTAGTGAGCCAGAAGAGATCCTCCGTCCATCTATGAAGGCAACAAGAACAGGTAGAGGGGAACCTTGTCACCAGTTACGGCTGAGTAGGTAAGGGTCAGGGTAGTGCAGCCACTGTGGAAACAAAAGAGAAGTTCAAGAACATAGCACTGATACTTAAGGCAAAGTGCGTTAATATTTATTTTAACTCTCAGGTATCCAGTGTCCCAAATTCCCTAAACAGGTTTTGCCTCCATTACAGAAGTACTGATAAAATTATTTTTTATATTAGGACCAAAGTTAAAATATCAAAAGTCATGAAGGGTGTCAGTGCATATCTCAGTTCTCCAAGGTTCAGCACTTTCTCTAGCCTGAAAGGCCACAAAGCTCTCCCGTTGCATCGGACTCTGCTGCTGGGTTGCACTCCAGACTCCAGGACTGCAGATCAGGCTTTACGCTCCAGCTTTCTATGAGGACACACAGAAAGCACCACCACCTCCCCTCTGGAGTTAGCTTTACCCTCATGTTCCCTTCAAAATATGCTGGGCCTTTTCAGGTGGTGTCTCCCTGCCCACTCCTGCAACGCTGGGAGCAGTATTGGTTATTGGCAATGCACAAGGCTGCCCTGTGGGGTTAATTTCCTGGATTAGGTGAAATGTCCCTGTGTCAGGTTTTCCAAAAGTTGTGACTTTTCCTGAGTGAACGGTGGCTCAGTTTCACAGATCCCATCCTTCCCTCTAATTTTTCCTTCACTTTTCTGTTCTGCATGTAACCGCATCCCCAGCAGCACCTGCAACACAAGGAGAATTCAGAAAGGCACATACCGACCTTACATTGCAGCTGCCAGTGGCTTTAGGAAGGTGGAAGAGATGCAGTTCTGCTGCCTCCCAGCCCAGTGAAAGGGCGAGGATAAGGCCAGTAGGATGTGCTGCAGGAACTGGGAGGATGTGGGATGGTTTCACTGCACTATGGTAATATTAATACAGCATTATAAGAAATCCCCAAATGGCTGATTAACTGTCAAAGTGTGATGGTCTGCCTCTGCGTGCTGGTATTTGGGCAAAATGCAGTGAGGCCAACTCATTAAAATACTAACCTGGAGTTTCTCTACACGTCTGCTTTTTTCTCTCCTCTTCTTTTTCTGTTGGTTTTTTTTTTCCCCTCCTTTTCATTTCCTTCCTTGCCCTTCATTTTCCCTCTTTATTATTTATAAAATTCCCTTTTATCATTTTCTTCCCATCCAGCTTCTTTCATTTCTTCTTTTCTCCTAGCCCCTCTGTGCCCCATATTGCATTTCTCCTCTTGTTAATCAGTCCTTCCGTAGATCCTGACACCTCATGGGAACAATCGTTCAAGGGCTTTAAGGCTGATTTTACAGGTTTTTTCTCTCATGTTCTTTTCTTATCTGCTTCACAGGAGTAGGGACTGTTAGTCTGTTACTCTGACTGCCAGAGTGCTCCTGTCATGGCTGCTGCTGCTGGTGGAAGAACAGACTCGCTGAAGGTCCCTGAAGGGACCCTACCAAGGTCCAGCTCAGTATTTGTGGTTCTACACACATATTAGGCCCTTCACAGAAAAGCTGTTTCAATGCAGTCACATTGTAATGATTGTGTATAAGGTGGGGGTGATGATGGTGCAGAGGGAGAAGAATTCAGCAGGCTTTCCAAATGTATCATCACAAAAATATTAATTTAACTGAAGGGAGGAAAGCACCGCCATCTCTTTCACAGGTATTAGAAATAGTGTTCCTGGAGTTGTTTGTTTGGAATTGCAGCTATGACAGGCCAGATGTTATGTCATTTGCTGGCACTAATTACTGCAAGACTTAAGCTAATCTTGTTTCTGAAGAAGCCCAACTCAGCTTGGCAGCTCCAGTTTTGTCTCTCTGGCCTGTGGCAGGGAGGGTTTGGTGGTGCCAGGACACATCTCTGAGTCAACCCCATCTCTCCTGTGCTCCTGCCAGCTCTTCCATGGTGTGGCCCACATTTACAAGGCTCCAGAGGGGTCGTAGGACCTTCGGCAGAGCTGGTCTCAACTCACGGCCGAACTTAGTGAGAGCCGCTACACAGCCCTGGGCAGCCCTGTCCTGCAGCTGCCTCCACCACCACAAGTGCTCAGGACCAAAGGGAAAGAATAGGCATTTTTTTAAATGAACAGTTGCTCATTACATCTGGTAGCTTTCTGATGACATGTCCTTCTAGAAGACTCTCCCTGTCAAAAGCAAACTTATTACAAATTTGGTTTATTCTTTCTATTTGGTTGAACCAGAGAGCAGCTGAATTAAATTGGCATCATTAAGTATTACCCAAAGAATAAAATTATTTAGAACTAGAAAACCTATTTTCCTCCCAAACAATATATTTTTAAATAAAATAAAGATAAATTTAAGTCACTATTAACACAGTGGAAGGCACCACACCACAGCCAGAGGATGAGCTCCTGCTCCAGATCTGGGAACCAGAGCATCTTCCACCAGCTGCCTGTGGTACCCCCTGGGAAGCGATGCTGTGGGGTGTCAGGACTCCCTGAGGTGTGGGGCACAGTCTGCATGAGGTTTGCATCCCACACAAATAGTCAGAGGCTTCACAGTGTTCAGGAAGTTAATAATCACTTATGAACTTCAAAGTTTTTAATGGCTTTTAAACTTTAATTTAATTTCACTTTCAATGAAGTTGTGTCAAATTTAGCTTAAGAGTAGGTGACAGGCAGTCAGGCTGAACTGCTGCTCTGTACCTCTTCGTTTTGCTTTCCTGCCAGCCCTGGATGAATACATTTACTTTTTAAAAAAAAAATATTTGCATAAAGGTAGAGGTGAGTGTGCTCAAAAGAAAATATCTGCATTCCCCAAAGCCTTTGTTATGCAAGTAAGCAAACTTCACCACTGTGAAATGCCATTGTGTGACATTTGCAGCACTAAATATCCAGTTTTGTGTTGGGTAGAAAATGTTTTCTTTCCTGAAGCACAGCTCGATTTCCAAGTTATTTTCTTGCCTTTCCTGTGACTAGAGAAAGGATGTTGGGGATGACGAAGAAACTGGAAAGTCTTTGAAGTTCAGATTTGACATGTATAAATCACATGTTTGGAGCAGAGTCAATCCCCCAGAAATTGTTTTTTCCCAGACCAGATCACTGGGCATCCCTGTTTGCTTTTTATTTTGGGGATGTTTTTTTTTTCTTTCTTCTGCAATGTGTGTTGTAACCAGTTTCCTAGGGTTGTCTGAACATTTTTACTTAGTGACTGTGCTCTCAAATATCTCTCTGCTCTCTTCCTCTGGCGCAATGCATTTTGTATGGTTTTCAGTCTGTTGTATTAAAAGCATTAAATGGAGTGTTGACAAGCATTTTGTGGTTTATGGCTTGGTAAGCATAGGAAATGGGTGATCACTGGACTCTTCTAGGCAGAAATGTCCATCGCATGACTGCTGGTGGTTGCTGAGGACCAACCTGACTGGACTCTTCCTCCAGCCTCTCCCACAAAGGGCTAGTTTCTTATAAGAATCTTCTAGAAAAATTATTTTAATAGTGCCTTGCAGAGCTGGACTTTTAAATTTCAGAGAATGCAGACTGTTGCACCCACTCTTGGAGCTACTGTTTTAAAATAAAAGGTGCTATGTCTTTCTTAATTGTAGGTTGGATTTAATCAGAGCCCCTGGTACATCCTTTTTGTTCCTGTTCCAGAGGAAAGACTGTTTTACACACAACTCATGATGGGGTTTTTGCATTTAAACATTTTTTTGCCTTAGTTTGAAAGGGTGTTGTACCATGTGGTTTCTCTTGCTAGGTGCTTCCATACTCACCTTCCTTCTTTTCCTGGTCATTGTCTCAAGCTGATAGCAACTTCCAGGCTGTCCCTCTGCCTAAGTGAGCTATGCTGAGTGTAAGCCTAGAGTTAAACAGAAACAGCTAAACAGTTAAACAGAAACTGTTCTCTTCCCTCCTGTGATCTTACATCAATTCACCAGTTATTATTTCCTCTTGTCAAACGAAGCAATAGCAAAGCTTTGAAATGATGTTGTGGCTTTTCCAAAGAACAATTTCCCTCGCCTGGTCTAGCCTCCCTCTGCCTTTCCCTGTATATTTGATAGTACATCAGCTTCCTCTGGAAATGATCCCCAGTAGAGCACTTTCAGTTTTTTCAACCAGTGTTTTTCTGAAGGTATTTTTTAAAACTAGCTTCTACAGCAGAGTTTGGTTATAATGAAGAACAAAAAAAAAAAGTCATTCTACCTTGGAGAGCCAGTCTTGTATGCACTAATGCATACAGTAAACTCTCTGTGTGGAATATCCCCACTGGATTCAGTCAGTGGTGTTGTTTGCACACACAGAGTTAAGCACCTGTGTAAATGCTTGTAAGGTGATGGCTTTAAATCTCACTAGAAGCTAAAAAGATATGCAGCGCAGTGCAGGAGAGACTAAACCAATGCAACTCATTTTCATTGTCTTTGTTTTTTTACGATTACCTGTGTTTCTGAAGTGGCTGTTTATTTAGCAACATATATATAATGAAGAGGACAGTGATGATCTTCCAAAGAATTTCTTCACCTCACTCCAGTACTTGTCATCACTCTGATCTAGGCAGGATATTCAGGAAACTTACAGTCTGGGCAATTTCCCAGTGATGCTGAGTGAATATCTGATATGACAGAAGGCACCAAGGGCTACAGGATTTAATCTTAGCACAGTTTTTCAGATTCATAAATGACATAACCAAAACCCCTCCAGAGCTACTTTCTTGCTGTTACTGCAGGATCGAATTTGGCCTTAGTCTGCTCCAGTGTTTCTCTTTGATGTAATTGCCTAGGAAATCACAGAACGGTAGTCTTTTGAGTTGACAGGATTTTAAATGCTTATGAGTCTGAAAATACGGACCAGATAAGGACTATATCAGGACTCAGATTAATGGCCAGCCTGCAGTGCAGAGATCTTGGGTGAGATGCTGTCATCGATACCTTTGCCTCAGATAAGTTATTCTACATGGAATTGTTTGCAGCACGCAAGTGGAGCTGGAGCAGCTTGTCTTGGTGGCCCAAATCTTCATTAAATCAATGGAAATCCTGGCATGACCAGCATATGCTCAATGAAGTTCAAAAACTTTACAGCCTTTCTGTACAAAGCTTCATGGTGAACTGAACAATGAGTTAGGATGCAATAGGCCATTCACAACATCACAGGGTTTTCCTGGGGGCATTGCTAATACCAGCACACCATGTCAAACCAGAACAGCTGAAAAAAAAAGGTACTTGGAAAGCTGGAAAGATTTTCGTTAATAGTAACACACAGTGTCAATGAATTTTACAATGGGAACTCTGTAAGCATGGATCTTTCTAGGTGCTGAATGAAGCAGAGGAAAAATGACACTTCTCAGACCTTTTCTTTCAGACTCAGCATCTTTTGGTATTCATCATCATTTTCAGCTGCTGGTTTTTAAGATGTGTCTGTAAACAAAAGACTTCTTAGAAATTATCTTTTTCAGGGATAGACTGAAAAAGTGGAAGACTTTATGAAGCAGAAGTTAACAGCTTCCAAAGTATAACGATACAAGCAAGTTGATAAGCGTTGAGTGGCAGGCCATAAAATTCCATTCAGAATTATATAAGAAAACAATACATAGTATAAAATCATAGAATGAATTGCCGTCTTCTTTAAAAGCCTCAGCAATTTCTCTCTAACGACATAGTGTTTGGAAATACTATTTGACAAATAAACAATGTCACACTGCTTAGCTTAAGGAAATGTACTTTGGTAACAAGAGTTTCAGCACTTGCTTTTATCCCTTCCCTTTCTCTAGGACAGTTGCACTGCCTTCAGTGAGTTAGCCTAGTCTTTGTTGTGATGGAGAAGGAAGCAAGCGGACTTGAGAGGGACCATGTTCATAGCGTATATGAGAAAATTGCTCCATACTTCAATGACGTATGCTACAAGGTATGGCCAAAGGCGCAGCAGTTCATTTCAGAGCGGGAACCAAGCAGCCTGACTTCTGACATTGGTGAGTGACATTGTTTATCACACTGCCAATGACAGTCTACGTATGCCCTCTCTTTCTATCAAGCAATATTTGTGGCAGAAGAGCTTGTGAATCAAACTGGGAAATTGAAATGGCAGGACTGACTATCAAATTTGCCTCCTACTTTGCTCCACCATTCATAGGTATATGAAGACACTAATTTTTCCCAGTATCCAGTGGGTCAACTAAACTGGAACACTAAACTGAAGCTAAATGTATTAAGATGTCATTAGTGTCTGCTAATGTTGTGTATTGGTATGATAATTCTGGAATTTGAAGTCTTCTTTAGGTCTTACAACGTGTATTGTGTGTGGCCAATTTGAAGCAAGTATCGTGACACTCCTGAGTGCTCTGGGGGATGATGGGTGACCGTTTTTAATCCCCCAAAGGTTTGAGAATGTCTAAATGGTATGAGGGAAGCCTCTGTACTGGCTTCAGCACCTGCACCATAAATGGGCACATGCTGTTTGCCCAGATGAGGTCTGGGCATTCACTCATCATTTCTACATGTTTAGGCTAGACTTCTGAATAGCTTTCTGGACCTGTACCCTTTCCAGTAACACAGATACATAGTCTCCCCACTATAGCACAGGAACGTTTGTGAAAGAGAAATATTACTGAGGGTTGGGCTATCACACTGACTTTTTGGGTGTCATTCAAACTTTACTGTATACTTTTCCCAGTTTATCACAGTCTGAATACTAGGAACTATATTCCTACCAGCTCATGACATATTTTACAAATTTTTTCAATGTGAACAAATAAAACACGTACAAAGAACCAGCACACTGATTTTTTTCCAATGTCACAGACTTTGGACTTTGCTAACAGTGTGATTTAAGTTTGGGCTTGGCTCCCGGACTTTGGCAGCTAGCTGCTGGTGTCTGTGGCCAGACATGAGTTTCATGTGAAACACAATTTTCAAGAGTGGTACCACGCTGCCGTAGAGGAGTCTACTTGCAGGGCTCTCCTCTGCCTCTCCATCCCTGGGAAGCAGCCTCTGGTGTTGGGTTAGAGGAAATGTACTTAGTAGCTCTTGTTTGGTTTATACTGGAGACTTTCCCCCCTAAAGTGGAAACCAGAATCCTCTTTCTGCTCTTTCTCCTTGGCAAGGCAAATAGAGTCTAATACAAGCCAAGTGCTGGCACTGTTTCACAGCACCTTGTGTCACCTGGTGCTGAAGTCAGGCATGGGAAGGACTGAGAGAGCTCCAGCTTTTCTCTGGGTATCTTTCCTTCATTCCTGGGAGACGGGATCAGCAGTTAATATTAGACAAGCAGTTAGGAGCAGACTTCTATCTGCAGCTCAGTAATGATTCATCTCCCATTCAAATGGCATAACTGAATGATGGGGCTGGGAGGCTTCTTACTGTACATAGGGACCCACACAGCATTTCAGAACAGGTGTTATGGGATGGATGTAATTTAAGTACAGGGACTTAATGCTTTGGAAGCCTCAAAAATAACTATATTTTTTTAAAAAAAATGAACAAGAGAGAAAATCTGGGCTCTAACCCAAGCTTAATATTTGATGTAAACATAGCCATAAACAGAATGTGAGCTAAGGTACAAGGTATTATGCTAGATGGATGCATTTACCTCCTGATCTTAATCCAAATTATGATTTTTATGATATAGGTGAGAAGGTAAGTTTTTAAAATTAATAATCTGCTTTAAAATGCACTTTGTGTTAATATCAAGACAATTCTACAAACAAATTACCAAAAATTAAGATAAGATCCATTTTACTGCTGACATTAAAATCATTCTTATCTAAAGATGTCTGCCTTTATTTCAGCACAAGAAGTATTTCAGTTTGGGAAGATACAAATTTCCGTGTTGCAGGCTCCATTATGAATAGGAAACTGCATGAAGATAGCAGAAAAAGAAACTCCACTGTTGTCATGGTGATAGCAATTAGCAGCAGTTAAAACAGCAAACAATGGATTTAATGGTTTGATCTAATAGTGACTTAATTACTTAGCAGACTAGTTTGTCTATCAGCATTTCAATACACAGGAATAATTCAGTGCTGTGCTCCCACTACACGATGCTTTTGCTTAGCATTTTGAGTCTATTACAAGCAGAATTGCAGTAGCATCATTATCATAAATATTTTTTATTCCATATGTGGTGGGAAGGCCAAGGTAAATGCTCTCTAGCCATTCCACTTAAACACCTCTTGTCATGCAGCAGAGACTCTGCTAGACAGAAAGGAGCAGTCTGTGTTCATTGTACTGTGATGGTAAAAAATAACCTGAATTCCACTGCAATTGTATCTCCTTTAAAATGGGTGGCGAATTTCAAGCTAGTAGGCCAGTCAAGGGTGTACATTTTGGCTTATGTCACGAATACATTTTCTTTTTGTACAGATACCAAATGTCCGCCTTTCTTTCTCCTCCTCATTATTTTTTCAGGCTGTGGAAATGGCAAATACCTTCACATCAATTCCCAAGACTATAAACTGGGTTGCAACTACTGTTTCCCATTGGTGGAATCAGCATTAAATGAAGGCCATGAAGTAATGGTATGCCATAGCTTGTGTCTGCCTTATTAAAGTGAGTGCTTTGACACTGCCCTGTCCATCACTGGCAAGTTCTGAGTGCTGCCAGCATCTATAGGCCAGACCTTTATAGAGTCTAAATCACTTAGGCTGGCATAGCAATGTCTTCTAGGTTCGGGTTTTTTCAGTGACCAACAGAATATTTTGGGTTGTGTAGACCAGGTTAATCTATATTAGCACAAAAATTTTATATTATTGCAAACAGTGAAAAACTGTGAAATGGGTAAGTCGCACAGATGTGACTGAATTTTGTTCTAGTCCAAGCACAACTAAATTATAATGTGCAAAACAGGAGAGGAGAGCCTGGTTTGTGCCTTATCACATGGAAGAAATTTGGAATGTTGGCTCTGTCAGGAAGAAGATATAGCAAAACTTGCTTAGGAGCACTGAGTGTATTCAAAGCTCAGTGTTAAATCCTTCTGCACCTTTCCAAACACTGTTTTTAACTCCCATGTTAGATGGTTTGTCAGGCAACACAATTATTTCTGTGCTTATGAGGACAGATGACCATGACACTGATCCAGGCAGAAAGTAACCCAGTGAAAAGAAAAGCTGCTTTTAACCAGATCAGTCACCCATTGCTTCACTACAGAGAGACCTGTTTCAGCAAAAGCAAGGGATAATGCAGAGAAAGGACAAGGAGCCGATGACAAAGCAAGCAGAAGAGCTTGTTTCAGTAACACTGAAGTAGTTATCATCAGATAACCTCATATTTAATTCCTTATAAGATTTTTTACTTTCTACTTAGTTGCCCTTTTCAACCTCACTTAACTACCTGTCTTTGCCACTTTTCAAGCAGACATTGAACGGCAGCTTTAGCCTTTGCTTTTTTCTTTTAGGTTCTGAAGATTCTTTTGTTATGGAAGTCTTTTTTTTTACTCAACCACCTTTTAAAAGTTAGGTGTTAAGCTTATACTGATTAAAAGTTGGACAATACTGTAAATAAGACAAATTACAGCGTTCAGCAAACTTGATTTTCCGTTTCTCAACCAAAGGAGTACGAAGGTCTCTAAGCCTCGTTAAATCAAAGTGAAATGTTAATAGCTTACATCTCTTAAAGTTAGTGAGTATCCTGACACAGCCTTTTCTTCACGTTTGGGTGACCTTTCTTTAAGCGCTGAAGGACTTTACTTTTCAAGTCTGGGTCCATTTGACGGAAATCTGAGATTGCATTATTGTCACTGGTGCATCATTGCATGGGGCTGTGAACCATGCTCAGCTACACCATTTGAAAAATCTTTCAGTCATGATTTAAGAAGTGTGACAAGTAGCTAGCAGTCCTTATTGCTGGGTTTTCACATCCTTTGTCCAGATGGAGTAACAACCATCACATGCCCAAAGGAGATTTGGCATTCTCTGGAAATCCAGGGTAAGGAAGTGAAGGACAAGCCAGATCTGCTGAAAGAGTTTTTTTTTACAATGTTCAGAAGTTGTCTGAATCAGAGAGTCTGTGCCCCATGAGTACTTGTCAACAGTCTACAGAAAAGCAGAGTAGCTGGGATGAAGTTGCTGCTGGAGATACAGAACTACAGACCTTCCTATCCACAGCAAGCTGAAAGCCCTGCTTGTATGGCTGCTACATGAGAAGCTAAAATTGGTCAGAAATCCAGAAGGACACTTGGGCAACAGGTAGAACTGTGTGGTTATGGGCTGCGGCCCTTTCAGCATTATAATACAGCTGCAAATTATAAAGTTTTGTTGCAGTACTCTCCAAACTATCTTACTGCAACAAGGTCTTTCACCATCTCCAACCAGCACACTCTTCATACAGTCCCTCTGCTGCCTTCGCCTCGTCTTTCCTCATCCAGGGCATGTGTTCTCTCTCCTCTTGCTTCCTCCCCTCTCTTCCTCAGCTGCTCTCTCTTCAATGGCTGCCCAACCTTTTAACAGAACAGCCACAGCTGCACCTTGTCTACATCAGGCAACCCACCACAACTGAAGCCAGCCCACAACTGTATATTATCAATGATAATTAACCCAGCTTCATTCCTTTACAAGTTATTTGTTACAACCTTTATCATCACAGATCATGCATGAAACATAGTAAATGATCATGTTTCCCTATTAATGTAAAATGTGGTTCAGATGCATTCTAAAACTTCAAATAATATGTTAAATTATTATATATACTAGTATACAGCATAATATTAGTACAATACATATATACTATAGTTTTGGTAAGCATGTGTTCTCTTAATCTTAAGGAGATTGTCAAGGGAGGCAAGAAATTTCTGCGGGTGTTCTAAAGCCAGGTCTGTAGCAGGAAATATTGGCAGAAGAGGAGCATCAAGTCTAACTTGATGATTTCTCCTTGTATTCAACACTTCTTGCGTACACATGTATAATGAAGTATTTTTGCCAGTTCTGTGAATGTGATAACCTATACTGACAAGAAACAAATCTGGACAGATCAGCAAAAGTTTAAAATGGGCTGGTTTCAAATGCTTAACATTCTGTTCAGGGAGACAAATTTGCCCTGTGAGTACACAATTCCTTCCACCATGTTTTCAATGCCTTTCCCAGTGTATTCATAGCATAGTTTTGATGTTTAATACCACCGAACAATAGAAATCATCCCCTTTGCCATATACTGATGGCTTTGCTGCTGTTAGCGTGATGGAGCCATTCCTGTATTATTGAAATAAGTAGGATTTCTGCCACTTGTAGTAATGGAAAGAGGACTGGCCTGACGTTTCCGCTTTGGCTAAGGAATTGTTCCGAATCGTAGTGCAGGACTGAATTTTTAGCATGGCTTTACCTCTATCAAGATGGCTTTCTCCTTTGTATGAAAAGGAGTCATGTTTATATGGTCATGTACTGTGCTGAGCTCTTGGACTCTGAGATAGGAAAGGGATAAGAGGCAGCTTTTTCTGTTAATTTAGATAAGTAATTTCTTTCCTCCAAATGCAAAGGTGAAGACATCACATTTTCCTTTCCTGTTAGGAGTCAGATACTCAAGTCAGTAGAATTATTTCATATTACTGAAATACCTGATCAGACTCTTTATCCCAGTGGGGAAAAAGGGTTCCTGGAGTGAAGAGCATCAAATGGCTTTCTTCGGTGTTAATACTGATATGTGAAAATTAACTTCACTTTTATCTGTGATCTTCTAATCATGTGGTAATTTAACAGAGAAAGTGAGGAGAACCTAAGGGATGTAAACCCATCTAGTCTCTAATTTACACTGAGAAAATGGTCTGTGTAACTGCAGAGTATAATTCTTAAAGTTTACAAGGTGGAAGAGTCTTTTGTGGAAAAAAGAAGTCCAAACTAAAGGTCCAGGAGAGTTTCTTTACTTCATAAGGTTCTGGTTTTATGGTAAAATTAAAAGAGACACTGAGCAAGAAGAAACTGAGTGTTAGTATCAGATAATATCAGCACAGTTACATTGCATTGTTGTGCCAATTAGTATAGGCAAAATACTGCAATGCCATCATTACATAGTTTCTTTACTCCACAAAGAACCCTCATTTTTCTGTGCAACCTTGGTTATTTTGGCATAACACTGGTTTGTCAAATGTCATCACTACCTGCCAGTTCTAAATTAAGTTTTTCCTAAGGATCAATCAGGATTACATCATAATGATTTTAACTTTTTCAAAGAAAAATGCGCTGCAGTCAGAAAATTACATTCCCCGAAAGAAGCAGTGTTAAAGGCACAACAAGCTGTCTGTCTCAGTGGAAAGCAGAGTATAATGAGGTCTGGTATGACAGCATCAGAAACTCTTTAACACCATAGAAATTTAAAAGACGTCATAAAAAATGGCCCATCCTGCTTGGCTCTCATGAGATGCCACCCAGAGCACTGCATTCAGCACTGGGGCCCCCAACAGAAGAAGGACATGGACTTGTGAAGGTAAGTCCAGAGGAGGCCAGGAAGATGATCAGAGGGCTGGAGCACCTCTCCTGTGAAGACAGGCTGAGAGAGTTGGGGTTGTTCAGCCTGGAGAAGGGAAGACTCTGGGGACACCTCACAGCAGCCATCCAGCACCTAAAGGGGTCCCACAGCAAAGCTGGAGGGGGACTTTTTACAAGGGCATGTAGTGACAGGACATGGGGGAATGGCTTTAAACTGAAAGAGGGCAGATTTAGATCAGACATTAGGAAGAAATTCTTCCCTGTGAGAGCCGTGAGGCACTGGCACAGGCTGCCCAGAGCAGCTGTGGATGCCCCATCCCTGGCAGTGCTCAAGGCCAGGCTGGATGGGGCTTTAAGCAACCTGGTCTAGTCCCTGCCCATGGCAGGGGGGGTGGAACTCAATGATATGTAAGTTCCCTTACAATTTGAACTATTCTAGGATTCTATGATTCATTCTATGAAAAAACATGACTATCAAGAATTACAGGGGATAGTGTGAAGAAACAAAGTCAGGATGACTACAGCATAACATGAATTAGAACTAGGATAAGGTATTATAAATGTGTACGAAGCAAGAGGAAACATAAAGGAAAGAAGAGCAAGTAACTGGTGACAGCAGAAGTTGCATTTTTCTTTGGTCTTTACCAACAGTTAATGGTAGTCATCAAGTTAATAGAGTTTTAACCAGAGGACAAAAGTTTAGACTATAAAAAGAAAATAATGTCTTAAAAAATATTTAAATAAATTAGGTTTCACAAATTGTTAGGAAATCATGACATTACTATTAAACTATTGTGAACTAGCAGATTTTCTTTAAAATCTCCAATAACTGAAGAAAAGCAAACATAAGACTTGCTTCCGAAAGAGAGAGAAAGGGTATCAGAAGGAAGCCAGCCTAACCTAGATTTGTGCAAGGACTCTAGAATAAATAATTTAAATAATCTGATTTAAATAGAATAAATTATTTAAACCTACAGAATACTAATGTAATGGGAAACAGCCAACATGTATTTGTCAGGAGCAATCCAATCTGCTTTCTGTCTTTGACAGGGTAATCATCCCAATAGACAGGGTAGCAGTAGAAGACATGATGTATCTTGACTCTTGTGTCATTGTTGCAAGTGAAATAAGTAAATAAAGCTAATAATACGGAAAAAAAATCATTCTCATAACGGATCAGTGATTCACTGTCCAGTCAGGACACATTTCAAAGGGGTGCTATTGGGAGCACCCTACGTTTCTTTTGATGCAAAATTTTAATTAATACCTTTGATGGCAGGCAAGAGAGCATACTGAAAAAATTGTGAATGGCTCCTTTGTAGGAAGAATTGGAATTATTTTGGAAAATGGGATTTGACATCCAAATGATGAAGAGTTGTCTGAAATCAACAAGAGGTGATACAGCAACCATTGAGAGGGACGTACCATGCTCAGGAAGGATACATTCAATGAGCAAAGTCAAAAATTATGTCCAGACAAGATGGTCCACCGGCCAACTACATGCGAGTAGTGTCATGCTATTACAAAATTAGGCAAATACCTGTCTGCGGTATGGTGACAGAGCAGTTTCATGGAAGGCAGAAGAATGAGTCATCCTCCTGCACTTGATACTTTTGAGACCCTGGGTGGAATATCATATCTGTTTTGGGGACCATGCCTTACAAAGTTATATGGAGACATTTTAAATAACTGATGTTTAGAAAAACTGAATTATTAGGGGAACCTGAAGGAATTAGGTCTGGTTAGTCAAGAAATGTACCAAATAAAAGACTGAAGAAACATATTAGTCTTCAAATACATAAATGATATTTACAGAAAAACGATCTTTTTTTGACATGGGAATTAAAAAATAACCATTTTCCCCTGCAGCAAAGGTTATTTACATCTGATATTAAAAGGTTTTTAAGAGCAGGTTAGAGCAATTTGGGTCACATTTGGGCCAAGTGTTTAATTCTGCCTTGGAGCTGGAAAACAAATGACTTCTATTTTTGCATCTATTTTAATTCAAAGGCTACCTGACCTTGTTGAGAAAAATCTATTGACTCTTCTGTAACCAGTTGCTGCCTAATGTTAATACAGCTCCTCTCACAGCAGCGAACTCTCCTCCCTGATGGAAGTCAGAGGTGCAAAACGTTAACAAAGTCTGAATATCACAGGAGGTCTTGGAGACAAAGGAGAAATGCCACCATAATGGGATTTTCTGGCTCTGACAAGGTGATCCACAGCGTACCTCTGCTTCTGAAACATCTGCAAGCCCTGATTTCATCTTTGGTCTCAAGACTGTTAGTGTTTGATTTGAGTGCACAATACAGTTATTTCTAAGGTAGTAGTTGTAAGTTCTTAGAGATTCAGAGAAGCTCCACAGGAGAGTCAGAGCCTGTGGTTGTCACCTGCAGGGTTTATCTGTCATGCTGTTGCTCCCACTAGGCTTTTCAGCCAACAGCATTGTCTATTGGTGCAATTCTTACCAACAGGGAGAAAACTGATTTCTATCTCAATTAAATCAGGAGCTTTGTGTTCCTTGTGTTGATATTTTCATGCAAGTTATAACTGTTTTATCAAAAATATCCTAACTTTATTTCCAGTGGATGATATATAGTTATCTCAAGATGAGGTCAGGGCAGAAAAATTAATGAGCTCTTTTTTTTTTTTTTTTTTCCTTATCAAAACATGCATGACAACAGAATAAGCTCTGCCCCTCATGGTTCCTTCTATTGCTCCAAGTTACTGAAGTACAGAACTGGTGCAAAATCCAAATACACCCATACATTGAGTTTAATTTTCACAGTAGCAGCCAGCAGCCTGTTCAGCATTTTTAACCGTGATCATTTATTTTAGACCTCACTCGGGCTATCTGTGGTCTTATCATTGTCATCATGCTGACAGTATGTCGGTTTTTAATCTCACCTACATGTTCTTAGTGACATGTTACCTGGTTGCAAGGTCTTGACCAGCTGTTGAGTGCCATTGAAAGAGGTGACAGCTTCTCACCAGCTGCACAACTTGCTTGTGTACGGTTGTTGTCCTCTGCTCTCTTGGGGAGACGATCATCACAGCCATGGTTTTGGAAGGAGGGATGGCTGAGCAGCTCCCACGTGATGATTTTGGCAGGTTTGTGCTGTCACCTGAGAGCAGGCTCTCAAGCACAGGAGTTTCTCTCTGTGCTACCCAAAAGCTGCTTCTCCTGCTGAGTAAAACCTTGAGATCCAGAATGGATCCAGAACGGCATTCAGGCACCTGATCGGGGTGCACATTTAAACTTTCTTCACTAAATGAAGATCCATAGCACCAAGACCTCTTCTGGGGTTCATGTCTTACAGAGCATTGCAGAGATTTTGGTTTTTTCCTCTTTCCAGTGCAGCCAAGTCCTCAGGGCAGTCACCCAGGAAACAGGAAAATTCAGTTCACCTCCTTCCTCAGCCAGAGGCGTTAAACACCCACATTTCCAGTACTTTGGGAAGCGTCCCAGTCCTCCAACACTCAGCTGCATTGGGTGAAGAAAACCACTGCCACCACCATCCCTTGGGGCCTACAGCCAAAAGCCCAAGGGAGCCGGAGGGGAAGCCGAATCCCACAACCCAGCATGTGGAGCACAGCTGGGAGGGAAGCAGGGACAGCAGCTGCCTGCATTATTTCCTCTGCAGGTGGTGACTGACTAACCTAAAGTGTGTAAGCAAGATGAAATGGTGCTTGAGAACCACCAGAGCCAGCTCTAAGGGCCCACCAGGGCAGCAGTTCCAGGCAAAGCCATGCTATTCTGGGTGGGCAGAGGGGAGCAGTGGTTGGGGCTCAAAGCAGGCACACGGAGGGCGGCACAAAACAAGGGGGGGGACGGCTTGATGAGAACTGTTCTGCCTGACCTTGCTTTATTACCTATTTTCAATGGTTTTAGCTATAGACCCTATTCCATGCTGCTGTGACGAACATTTCAGAATTAGCTTTAATATGAATGCAGAGGTAATCCCGCTGAAACCAGTGTAGCTGCTCAGATGGCTAAAATTAAGTATATAGTTATATTTCTGAATCAAGGCTTTCATAAGTTAATTAAATGTTATAATTATAATTTTTTATAAAGGCAGCATCCTTAGCTAATGCTAACCATAAATGTGCAGAAATAAAAGAAGCAAACTTCTTTTTTTCCAACCTAAGTAATTAATGAGTTATGTTTTTAATAGGAAAAATATTTTAATGGAAACACTGTTTGAAGTTTACTCAGTAATTCTTTGGCATATTAGTATATAAAAAAAGGGAGGCCCTTTTTTTTTTTTTGATACCACCATAATGAAGAGAATAAAATCATATTTAACTTGGAATCATGCCTTTATGTTGTGTTATGTATGTTCCAATTGTTCCTATTATAAGAGCTGACAGAGATAAAGTGACATCTGAAGTGTATATATGGTATATACAAAAGAGTCTCCGAGATAAAGATTCTGTGATCCTTAAATACTTTCCAAATATCTCTGAAGAAATTTAACTTCAGTAAAGAAATGTGACAGGGAAAAGCAATTTCTGATTACACAGGTTCCTTTTTGACATTTAACAAGGTTTAAATTGAATCACTGACCTAAAATATTAATTTTGAAAATGACTTCTAAAAAAAATTCAGACAAAGTTGTTGATGCTTTTATTTCTGTTCTCTGAAGACAGCTGAATGACACAAAAATGTATCTTGCATTGTCTGCTTGTTCTAAATAATCCCTTTTAGTAGGATTAGTCACAGTATTAAATTAAGAGAAGAAGCAATTAATTATATTCTTATGAAATGGAGAAAAGAAGAATCTTTGAAATGTTCTCCTTTCCTCCTCACTCACTACTTTTGAAATCTAAATTGCATTATGTATTTTTCAGTTATGGAAAACCTTCCAGTCTTCAGTTTAAACAGAAGTGGTGGGAATGAGCAGTACATGGCACAAAAGTAATTTGGACTGACTTTTAGGAATGCTAGGGGAATGCATGGCCAAAATGAAAAAGAATGCTTGATTTATAACAGCTGTTAATCCATGAAGCAAGACTTCGCTGCTGCAAAGAGCTGACGGGGGTTCTGACAAGCAACTGCGCTCACCGCAAACAAGTATCTTTGCGCTTCGATTTTTTAATTTTTTTTTGCCATGATTTCTTTGGTTGTTTAAGCAATCGAATGCAGTCCTACTTGTCCTCATCACTGTGGCATGGTGTTGGTTAGTATGATCATGGTGTGATACTCATTAAAGCCTTTTTTGTAGGGGATTTAAGGGTTTTTTTCTAGCTTTTGTTACAAAGGTTGCATAACAGCTAAAAGCTCTGCGTATTCTGTGGAAAAAAGCATGAGGATAAACTTTGGAAGAAATGAGGTAGAAAGCTACAGGGGAGAGCAGTGTAATAATAAGGATGCATCACTAACCCTCTGATAAACTTTGGGAAAATGACCACAGATTATTAAGAGAGATTGCAAGGGCTGTGAGGCCAGAAAACACAATATTGAGAAACAGCAATTATCCATATGTAGGTTGTGTAAATGATACACAGGGGCATGAAACCTCTTGGAAAGATTAATCTGAGAACTCACCAAAGGGAAACAACTCTTATTAGTCTGAAACAGTGCATCAAGCCCACAACAATAAGTGATTATGCAAGAACTACATTATTTCACTGAATGTAACGTGACCATAATCGAACCACTTGCTAGGAACAAAAATGCTTTAAAAAAAATGCACTGCGTAAAAGTTTACTGCCAAAAAGGAGGAGAACTCTGAAGAAAAGCGGAAAGGGAAAGCCAGAAGGGTAAAATGCTAGCAGACAAGTGTGGAAAGTACTGAAAGACTCAGTGCTGAATGTTTAGTGTAGGTGTATGGCTCCTATAAAAAGGCCACTGTTCCACAGATTCCAATGTAATTTGTAACTACAAATTAAATGAATAGGCTAGTGATAAGTTTGCTGGTGACATAGAGTTATTCAGGATTACTGACTGCAAAGAGTTGCACAAAAAATCTTATGTGAAACTAATGACTGGGTGCAAAATTGCAGAGAAGTACTTGTGGATAAATGCTAGGCAATGTGCATAGGAAAAAATAGCTAAGTGTACAGGCACAGTGGTACCCTCTATTCTTGTTCAGGAAAGAGATATTGAAGTCATTATCAGACTTATTTTCATTTGTCTGAAAAATATTATTTCAGTGTTCAAGTCTGTATTTAAATATTAAGAACAAAAATGAAAATCCAGAGGAATGGTAGAAGATAAATGCCTGGTGCATCCATATCTTGAATACTGCATGAAATTCAGGTTTCCTCCACCCCTGGAAGGATATAGATGAAATAGTAAAGGTCCTTACAACAGTCAAAGGTGCAAACTGTTTCTGTATGAGAAGAGATTAATGGGCTATGGCTCTTCACCCAAAGAAAAAGAGTATCACCATGAAAGTATAGTAAGTGTATATATACATCATATTGCTCCTGAGGGAGATAGCACCCCGGAACCCACAGATTATATTCAATTAGTGAATAGGGAGTGAATTTCTTTGTTGTTTTTTTTTTACAACAGGAGAACCACAGGGAAAGATTTAAAACAGAAGGAACCATT
>JAVJGJ010000014.1:24989105-25004152 GCA_035590215.1 Microhierax caerulescens | reverse complement strand
CCCCCCCCCCCCCCCCCCCCCCCCCCCCCCCCCCCCCCCCCCCCCCCCCCCCCCCCCCCCCCCCCAAGGAAATTGGTGTGTGTATATATATATATATATATATATATAAAATAAAATTGCAGATTCCTTTGGCATGAGGATTTGTGTAATCAGAAGTACAAATGAGTCCAAAAAAAAAGTATGATGGAGGACAGATCCACCACTGGCATTAGATGCCTGCTCCGGGCTGTGGCTGAGGAAGCTCTTAAGCTGCCGACTGCAGGAGGCAAGGGGAGAGAGCATCACTGTTCGCCCCTCCTTTCTTTCCCCATCTGGTTCTGATTGCTGCCACAGCCCCATGCTGGAGGGATGTTTGCTGCAACCCAGCACGAGTTTCCTCTGTCCTGATATTGTTTTCACCACCTGAAAGCTTCTATATTTATTGTAATTTCGGACAAAACTAATTTTCATTTAAAGTACCAGTCATTACGACAAACGCACTTTCAAGCATCTGGGCCGTTGTTTTATAGTGTGTGGATGGTGGGAAATAACCTTAAAATATGTTGAGCAGCTGGTGAAAAATTGTTCTAGGGTGTAGCACTAAAGGACCCCAGGGAGACCTTATTGAATCTTTCAGTGCTTAAAGGGGGCTCGTAAGAAAGATGGAGAGAGACTTTTTACCAGGGGCTGTAGTGACAGGATGGGGGCAACCATTTTTAACTGAAACAGGATAGATTTAGATTAGATACTAGAGGAAATTCTTCCCTGTGAGGGTGGTGAGCACTGGCACAGGTTGCCCAGAGAAGCTGTGGCTGCCCCATCCCTGGCAGTGTTCAAGGATGGGGCTTTGACAACCAAATCTAGTGGAAGGTGTCCCTGCCCACGGCAAGGAGGTTGGACTAGATGATCTTTGAAGGCCCCTTCCAACTCAAACCATCCTATGACTCTGAAATATCGCCCCCAGTGCCTTCTACTCAGCAGTATGAGAGGAGTCACGGGGGAAGCAGATGTGAACCATTCCCAGTGGAGAGGAGAGAAGCAGGCTCGTATGGCCACTGGGCTGTCCTCAGGCACTGGGTGAGTGTTAGTGCCTCACTGCCACCTAACATCAGCCACTCAGCAGCACCTTTACCACACGGTACAGACCGTTCAGTTACAACACAGTTTCAACGTACAAGGAATTTAATGTACAAGGAAAAGAAAGAAATTATTTGTTATAAGCCACCTGCTTTATCTGAATGTGGCTGCATGGTGATCTTGGTGCCTGACAGGTTTGGTTTTGATTAAAAAGAAATCATTTGCAATAATTTGCATGATAATCTGTGATTTCAGGATAGTGTGATATTGCCCCATGCAGATGTTCTGTTTCCTTGAGTTATGCCTCTCTAAATGGAATACATCACCCATAGCTTTTAAAATTATCTGGAAAATTTATCTTGATGACACAAAAGTTTTGCTCAGTGTGAGATTTTATTAATACCCTGTAATTTCTTAAATCATACTTGATGCCTTTTTAATTAAAAAGGTCATAATGTTTCAATGTCGGTATCTCGACTACTGCTAGAAGACCTGAGCTTTTGAAATTGATTTCTGTTCATCTCAAACAAGTGAAACCTATGGGCAAAGCAACTGAATAACTAAATGTTAAAAGACCCTATTTCTTCAAAGCTTTCCTTTTGATCCTCACATTGCCAACGAGGCTCTGAATGCATCATTCATTGCAGGGAGAGTGTTTTCCTATCTCAGCTGGACTGCATGCTGTTATTCTTTTAATTGTAAAGTGTCTCTTTCTCTGAAGCAAATGGATCTGATGGTGAATGGCTGCCCTGACAGACATGGAGAGACTGCTTATTCGGAGCTTCTGCTAGAATTTTTTATACTTTCTAGAAAGAATTGAAAGCTTGCACCCTTTTTTTTTTTTTCCTTGAGCAATCTATTATTTTTCTGTGGAAACCAACACCTCAACGGCTTAACCAAAAACTGGTTTATCATTGTAACCTGAGGTGGTATGTGTAGAAATATCTGCCCAAATTGGCACAGGTATTTTCACTGAGGAAAATATAAGGTCAGATAAATATCACTAGTTCTCCTGCTTTTAGTTTTCAGCATCTTTAATATGTGCCCTTTCCTTCCCAGCACTATTCCAGGATTGTTTCCTATTCTTGTTTCTCATGTAACATTCATATAATGTAGCTGAAACTTTGCTCGAGTCGGTGCTAAGACCTAATCAACCCCAACATCTCCCAACCTGCAGAGCTGCCTTTCAGCAAATTCTTGCCAAAGCCTGAGACCAATTGCAAATTTTCGGGAGTCAAATACAAGCTCAGTTCTGACTCAAGCAAAGTTGCACTGCTTGGGTTTCACTCTCGTAATGATGAAGCATCCTCCACATCACGTGTGTTTGTATGCTGGGGGGGGGGTATCAAGCAAGAGTGGGATTATCTAATTTTTGTTTTCATGATATCTACTTGTTAATGCAGCAGTGGACAAATGCTAGCTGACCAAGTGTCTTTCATGCATATGTTGATGATTTAAATGTATCCCAAGCTGATAGTGACTGCTCATTTTTCCTGCTCTTTTACTGACATCTGCCAGTCAAGGGGGAGAGGTGGGCAGGCAGTTTTAACCTAGCTCTTTTTTAATGGGTATCATCAGCAGGATCGCTAGCATGGCTATTGCAAGGACCATGCATGGCCTTGGTCTTTCAGAAGTTCTTCTTTCAGGCTGCAGATGAGCATTAGGTAAGGGTAAAAAAGGGACAGGCTGCTTTGCCACTGACCAAGTGGTAGCCTTTCATTGAGAAAATGAGCCTGTTCTGTTGTTTATTGCTGATCTGAAAGATATTGCTTTCTTCAACGTTTCTAAATTCTGCCATGTATTTAAAATAAGTCAGTGTGTTATGAACTCTTCAGTCAGAGATAGTACGATGTTAGAGATGTTAGAGATAGTACAATAACACATAGCACAATGGAAGATAAATGATGTACTCCTGTGGTGCAAACCACCAGCTGCCAATGTGTCAGAGCCGGTCCCTGTCCTTATACTCTGTATTCATTAGTGCCTTGAGGGATACTTATTCACCTTATCTGTTCTGTTCTAGTGATTCACCATTTTTCAACAGAAGAGAGGCACATGCGAGCAATAAAAGAGATGGCTCATATCTTGAGAGAGGGAGGCCAGATAATGATATACGTGTGGGCAATGGAGCAAAAATGGAGAAGATTTGAAAAGCAAGACATCTTTGTTCCTTGGAATACTTCACCTCCTTCCTGCTCCTCGGGTGAGCCTTGCTCACACCGAGTACAAAAATCAATTCTTCACAAGGATAAAGAGCTGGCTTTAAACCAGCCCTGTCGTATGCTGGATGGGACTTCAGAGGTACACAGGACAGCAAGGTGATCATCCTGTGGAGGGGAGAAAAAAGCACCATGCAGTGTTAGAGAAATCTCTGACACAGTCTCAGTTCTGAAGGTCACTCAGTATTAGATCTGGGCGACCAGTGGCACTGGGAAGAGCTCAATAGTTACTGCAATTACAGTGTTCAGCTGAATAAATTAAACAGATTGAAAAAAAAAAAAAAAAAAGCTGAACAAAACAGAGCACGGCTTTCTGAAATGCTGCTTCTGACTTTTTTCTACATTGCACACCGAGTTTTGAAAATACAACAGAATTCTGCTATTCAGAATTAGGGCAAGCAACTGTACAGCTCCCTACAGCTGCAGATACTCTTCACAGCAGCAGCAGAGTGTATTTACCTGACCTGATTTCACATCAGAAAGAATGAGCTGTCAGACGACTTAAAATAGACCATCACCAAAACAAAGATCTTTCTGCCAACCTCAGAACAAAAGTAGAACAGGCTTTTTTCTGCAGAAAACAGTCAATGAGTGTGCTCCGACCATGCAAAGCAGGCAGCAGATGGGTCCCGGTGGGGCCAGGTACTACCACATTTTTAAAGAAAGGGGGTTTGCTGGGCTGATAGAGCATCATATTTCTAAGCTACATATTACTCATTCATACTTTGACCATGCCAATTGGTGGCAATCACAGAAAAGACTGAAGTTTAGACAATCTAGGGGAAATTTCCCTATTGAAATGCACAGGGAATACGTAGGGGCTTTCTTCCTTTTGAAAGCAAAGGCCTTTGAAAATCTTTCCTGAAGCTTTTTATAGCCTTGAGTTTGTTTTGGGGGTGAGTGGGACATATGAGGAGGAGTCTGCTTTGAAACTCTCAGGTTCTGTGACTTTGTTTTCTTTGATTTTGTTCTTAAAATACACCTCTATTGAAATTTTTTTCTAGAGTTATTATTTCAGACTGCGTGAGCACATTTTAGCATACTGATCCCTTTTCATAAACTGCTGCCAGCTGTGTTTTGTTGCTTGAAAATAGGTAAAATACAGTCGGCAGGTGATTGCTGGATTATTTTTTACATGTGCATTAAAAGTCTTTGTTACTATATTTATTACTATATAATCAGTCATGTCAACTTTTTATTTTAAAATTTATTCTACTCTGCCACTTGATGTAACATAATGCAGGAGGTAATTGAAAGATGCACTATTTTATTACAGTTTGCTTTGTCAGCCTATATGATACTTCCAGTCTTACAAGACAGACAGTCTTTTACGAGAATTATTAGGTGTACAGAGCCCTCACAGCAGAGGCAGTAACTCATAACACTGTCATAGCTTAGAGATCTTTTTCATTGCCTTGGAGCAGTCACAGACAAGAAAGCAAAAAGATATCTGCCTCCCTGTATGACCCCCAATACCCATAGTTTTTAAAAGGGAGCTTGACATGTCTGCTTAAGGATACAGCATATATAAATACGATAAACCAGCTTAAGGATTGTGCTTTCTCCCTGCCAGCAAAATTAGAAGTCAGAAGGGTTTAATAACTCATTTAAATCTGAATGAGAATAGCAGAGAAAATTGTTCCAGTGACCGCTAGTCAGCTGAGAAAATATTTATTAACATCAGCATGCAATACTAACATCTGCAGATTCACCTTTTGCAAAGAATATCAGATTCATTATCCATTTTTTATAGATAAAGAAACTGAAGTAATTAATTTTGATTAAGGTTGCAATGTAGAGTAAATATTTGGAAGAAAATCAAACAAAAACCCCAAACAACACAGCTGCTTTGCGAAGGATTTTTTATGTGCTGGGGACGTCTGTCCATAATTTTACTTCCTGCCTTTCTTTCTGTGGATTTGTGAATCAGCAAGCCAGAGATCAAACTTGTTTTCTGAGAATAAGCCCCTGTGTGTTCTTTACGTGTCAGTCAGTAGCTGATGCATATCATGTTTTCAAAGGTAGCATGGAACCATGCAGTAATCTGAGGGGTTTAATGCAGCTTTAATTCAATTTGGATATAATATCTGTAATCATATTTCCTTTGCTTCCTCCCATGGCGTTCACATTGACAGTATCATAGTACATCTTGTATTTTCAGGTGGAAAAGCTAGAGGGGCTAATCAGTCTCCTCCATCTGTACTGACTGCCTCTGCAGTGCTCCTTTTCCCCCCCCTAAATGTTAGTATTGTTGTGCAAGTGAAGAAAATAATTTTCAGTCACAAAACGTTGCCGCCATTCGGCTCTGACACTATTCCCTTCATTTTGTACACTCGCTCCATTGCCAGAAAGAAGGACTTAACAGCATCTCCCTCTTTTTCAGTGCAGCTTGAGGTTGCACTAAGCAGCAGCAGCACGTTGCAGCTCTGAGTCTCTCCATCATGTCTGCTCCTACGGTTCAACAGGCTGCTAACCCATCACAATGCACCCGAGAAATGCTTCTGATCGTAGCTGCCAGCCCTTGCCCTCAAGCACACGTGACGTTCAGTTTTCCTGGAAATGAACACAGGTATTTTAACTGAACCTGACTTGGAAGGTTTTAGCCTGCTCTAACATTCCCTAAACGAAGGGCAATCAGCATCTCCAGTTCTTCCCTAGGGTGAAATGAGTCACCACTAGATTTCTCCTGATGCTGATACCCCATCTGTCTGCTCCGGGTTAGGCATTCCCAAACAAGATCCATATCACAGGGACATACTAGCTTAACTGAAAGGAATTTTAATCTGGACCCACACGAAGGTCAGGGGCTCTAACAGCAGGTGACCACTTCAGCAAGGAGTTAATGCTCTTGCTTTGAATGAAACAAACGGCAAAGGCCCCACTTTCCACTTTTCATGTAGTTCAGTGCTGTCTAAAGCATGGGTTAGACCTGCTTCCACACAGGATGGCTTCCACTCATGGTGGTTGCCCCTGGAGGGTGCCGAGTGCTTCCTGGGAACAGGGTAAGTTCAGCCTCCTGCAAACACAACTGCCCCAGGACAGGACACTGACTATCCAGGGAGAGAAGGTAAGAACATGGATTTGGTTGAAAGGATCATGTCTTAATACTTCCTCACGTTTATGCACGTCACAAATGTTATAAAGCCATAAGCTCTACTTTAAAGTCTCATTTTGACCTTGATCAGGATGCTGGTAGCAAAACCAGGACTGAGTTCATTCCTTCATTTCTACATCACAGCCTGCATTTGTAGTCCTCAGGGTAGGCACTGCCTTGTGCCAAGGGATACAGCAGGGAAATGCTGTGCACTTTGAGCAGTGCCAGTCCTGATTTGTTTTCCTCTTGTGTTCTTTGGTGTTCTGAGCTGGATTTTAGAATCAAAAGGTACAATTTTGCTGGCCTTATTTAGGCATCTAGAGTGCAGATCTTTATGTAAGTCTAGCTTTGTGCTCCATATTGCCTGTGGAGTTAATGGCAAGTAATAGCCCCTTTAGGGGATGAACAATGAAATACACCTTGAGGAGCTATTGGTATTAGAGAACTCATGTGCAGCACCTGCTCATCTCTTTCTATTGCTTGTGGAAGGAGCTCAGCCTTAGGCATTGATCCTTGGGTGCTTCAGTTAGGAGAGATGGATCCTACCTAGGAATCTTTTAAGTTCTGGGGATGGAAAAAATGATGAACAACACTAAAATCAGACAGATTCTCCCCTGTCCCCATCTTTTGGCCAAGCAGTGCCATCTACACATCCCTATTTTGTAGGAACCATGCACAAAAAATCGTTGTTAAGTTGGGAGAAAAAAGACAAAAAGCAGCAGCATAGCTCAGCTCTACTTTACAGTATCTGCCACTTGGAATCAATGGCCATTTGAGGCCTCAGCTGTCCAAAGGACACTTTCACAAAAACTTTCAATGTCTGACACTCTCATCTGCCAGTGATGATCACCTTTCCAGATGCTAACTTCAATAAAACTAATGTCTTCTAGGTTTTCCTGATTTGCATGTCCCTAAAAATTCCCCTAAAAATTGGAGAAGTTTCTCAGTGCTCTCCACAGACAGTGGCTGTGCTGTTCCTAATTTCTTTTGTAGACCCCCGGGAATTTTCCACAGCCATCCCAGGATCCACAAGCACAGCCTGTGGTCCTTTGTTCTGTGCTTGCCATCTTAAGCGCGATCGCGTTGAGTCCCACGCAGCCCACGTGAAGCTGGCATGGTAGCAGCAGCCATGGCTGCTCACATCCCTAGACCTGAAACACTCTAAGTGTAGCGTGTTTGCCCTCCTTTGGCATAAACAGGTTTGATGAGCATAAGTCTATCGTAAAAAGATTTCGCCCACTGGGTAAATGTCTTTCTTTTAATTGTCTGCTAATTGGCAAACAGCTAATCCCACTTATTATCAAAATTCTTTCTCCAGAGAGAGCTCAGCCAAGGGTTTCATAAATCCTTTTCCCTCATCCTTTTTAATTTCAAAAATTGTTCCAAGTATCATTTGGTAGCTATCACCTAAGGAGGTGTTCTTTTTGAGTTAATCAGCTCCTGCAAGGTTATCTGTGATCTGTTTGAAAGTGCCTTAGCCAGCATCTTGTCTTCTGTCTTAATTAGTAATTGATGACCTACAATTGTCACTTACCATAGGCATTTGTACTGACCTCTCAAATTAAGATTGCCCATGAAATTAAAAGTGTAAGAAGCCTATTGGGTCACTTATTCTATCCTCCAAAGTGCATTTATTATTCACAGTGTGTGGCAGGGAACCCAAGCATAGGGTATGATTAAGAACACTGCAGTTAGCTTGTCTTTGAAATGTAAATAAAATTACTGAGTATACCTGTCTTCCCCCAGGGTCTGTCCTTGTCTGCTTTGTCATTCTGACTCCTTTCTTCTCTTTGATGGGGGTCCTGATTTCCTTTCCTTCCTTCTCTCACTCAAGACTGAAAACAACATTTTGCAGAATTCCAAGTGGTAAAAAGCACAGAAAATGTTCCGTGGATTTCTCAAAGCGTGTGCTTTGCTAGCAAGCCTTTCATTCTCATTGTAACCAGGACTGTGCTAAGTGTCACCTTCATAATTTGGCACAAGTCACTCGACATAAACATGCTATTGCAAGTTTAAAAAAGAGCACCAGCTTGCTCGTAGTGAAAGCCCACGTTGGCAACATATAGCTCTAGTGAAACTGTGCCATTCACTGGCTGTCACAGACTTTCAACTAAAAGCATCGTATTTAATATAGCAAAATAAATTGTCCCAGGCAAAGGCAAGAAAAATTATTTGTAGAAACACTAGTTCTCGCAAGAGAGGTCGCAGGACAGTAGGTCTCCATCTCTTAGTCTTCAATTGCCCCATACCCAAACTCTGCTCTTTATAACTGTATGCAGTGGTTTGAAAAGAGGTTAAAAATACCCAGGGAAGGTATTTTAACAGTAAGCCATGCCAGAGTTGCCATAGAGCCTTTATGGGAGCCTGAAGAGAAAAGGCACCTTCTACAAAACCAGTCTGGCTAGCAAAATGCAAGCTTCCTACTTGTAAGGCCCAGCAGCTTCTTTTTCCTCCACCAGCACTTTCTCTTTACCTCTATATTCAGGTTTGTGAATAAAAATTGAAAATGTCTTCTACTGCAGCCTGCTGGTCTACTACATGTTGGAGCACAACCTCTTCCAAGCACGGTAAATTTCCATTTCACGTGGGGAAAGTTGAGCAGATGTGGCAGAAGGCCAACATAACTGAGTGGGGCTCGGCTGACTGGGGATCTCCTGGCTGAGCCTAAATGTGTAAAGGAAGGTTCCAGTTAGAAATTTTTGGAATAAGAAAATTAGGGAAAGGTTTTCCACATGAGGGCAGTGAAACAAGCTGCCCAGAGGGGTGATGGATTCTGTGTCCTGGGAGATACTGAAACCTTGGCTGGTGAGGGCTGAGCAGGCTGGGCCTCCTCAGAGCAGAGGGTTGGACAAGGCAACCTCCAGAGGTCCCTTCCAACCTACAGCACCAGAGACAAGAGGCAGACCTTGTCTTTCACAGGAAAGGCTACTGAGGAACTGTTATCCTGGGCAAGTCTTGTCAGCCACAGCCAAAGAGACTGGGGAGGTGTAAGGAAGATTAAGAATGGGAAGATTTAAGGCTGGTTGGAGAATTAGACCTACTGAACTTGGGGTGTCCTCATGAAAACAGAGCTCTAGGACATGAGGGAATAGAAGACAGCAGCTCTGGGTTGGGAAGCATTGACTGTGCCAGTCGGGAGGACCTGGGCATTACTGGCTGTAAAGCAGGGCAGTTTGGTGGACGCAGCAGCCTGGAGCTTTGGGGAGGAGAAGTGCTGGGGCTACCTGAAGATCCCGTGTTCCTGGGCATACGGTAGCCATAGGCATATCCTGGGACAACACCTCTCCCAAGTGCCTTCTCATGCACTAAACCAGGCTCTTTAGCTTGCCTTTCTTCTAGCCCATGAACCTTGGCTGAAGTGAACCACATCAGTGGAAGGGGTGGAGTTGCCCCTGCCTGAGCCCTACATGGGCTGGTGGGGAAGGCAGGTGAGCGAGCTGGATGGGAATTACAAATATCAGGCAGTAGCTAATTCACTGACCATAATTTTCAGAAATTATAGTCAATTTTCCCTTTTACTACTATTTTAAGGGATGCCAGTGTTCCTGTTTCCCTCAAGTGCAGACCTGTGCAGACCACTGACTCGGCAAATCTCATGTGGTCTTCAGATGAATGGTTGGGTGGGAAAGACAGGGACACCAGCAAACAGGTGAGCCACTGATACACAATACTATTTCCATCGTGGAGGAGGCAGAATTTTAACTACTATTTTTAACCTCTAACTTTCCTCCTAAATGTACTGCTAGGTGACAGTAAAATGCATTAATAAGTAATGTTAAAATAAACCTATTAATTAGAAACAAAATTAATCACCTGAGTTTAAATCTTTTTAGACGGAGCAAGGGCAGAATTCCAGCTCCCCCACTTCTGGCTGAGTACTCCAGCCTCTGGAAAAGCATCAGCTTTGCTCACCTCCTACAAGAAATATTTGTAGATCCCTGCCTAGGCAGATGCTTCCCAAGCAGAAAGATATCTCCCTGTCTTCAGGCTGTCCTTGTGTGTCCAAGTCCCTAAAGCCCCCCCGCCTTGTCTTCATGCTTTCTGGTAGATGACCTCCTCTCCCTGTCACCAGCCACTCTCAAACCAGCTCCTGCTAATTCCAACCACCTTTCTTCTTGGAAATCAATTTCAGGTATTTCAGCTTCCATTGCAAACCAGGTGAGAAGGGGACCTGAAAAGGAGGAGAAATCTCAAGAGCAGCACAGACAGAATTCAAAGGAACCCTGGGCAGTCCAGCAGTTATTATGGCATGAAATTATTTTGGGAATAGCACTGAGAAGTCTGTGTAGAAAAACAGTAATATTTTTATCATAGCCTTCAGGTCTCATTGACATGGCACAGGTGTGGTGGGATGGCTGCAATGACTGGAGTGTTGGAATGGAAGGATGCAGTCTCTTTAGGACGGACAGGCACAGGAGACAAAGAAGGGGTATTGCCCTCTATGTCAACGACCAGCTGGAGCACATGGAGCTCTGCCTGGGGGTGGATGAGGAGCTGACCAAGAGCTTATGGGCGAAGGTTAAAGGGAGGGCAGGGACAAGTGACATTATAGTGGGGGTCTGCTCAGGCTGCCCAATCAGGAAAACCAAGCAAGGCCCTCTGTAGACAGGGCCAGCCCCATATTCACAAGCCCTGGTCCTCAGGGGGGACTTCAACCACCCCAATATCTGTGGGAGGGACAACACAGCAGGGCATAGGCAATCTAGGAGGTTCCTAGGATGGTTGACGATAACTTCCTTCTCCAAGTGATAAGAGGAGCAAAAGCGGAGAGGTGCTGTTCTGGACCTTGTTCTGACCAACAAGGAGGGGCTGGTGGGGGATCTGAAGCTCATGGGCAGCCTTGGCTGCAGTGACCATGAAAGTTCAAGATCCTTAGGGCAGCAGGGAGGGTGCACAGCAAGCTCACTGCCCTGGACTTCAGGAGAGCAGACTTTGGCCTCTTCAGGCATTTGCTTGCTAGAGTATCATGGGGTAAAGCCCTGGAGGGAAGATGGGCCCAAAAAGCTCATTAATATTCAAGGATCACCTCCTCCAACCTCAGGAGCAATGCATCTCAACAAAGAGGAAGCCAGGCAAAAATGCCAGGAGCCCTGCATGGATGAACAAGGAGCTCCTGGCCAAACTCAAGCACAAAAAGGAAGGCTACAGAGGGTGGAAGCAAGGACAGGTAGCCTGGGAGGAATACTGAGAATTTGTGCAAGCAGCCAGGGATGAGGTTGTGAAAGCTAAAGCCCGGATACAATTAAATCTGGCCAGGGATGTCAAGGGCAACAAGAAAAGCTTCTGTAGGTACTTCAGCAATAAAAGGAAGATTAGGGAAAATGTGGTCCTCTCTAG
Organism: Microhierax caerulescens; assembly: GCA_035590215.1. Lineage (NCBI taxonomy): Eukaryota > Metazoa > Chordata > Aves > Falconiformes > Falconidae > Microhierax > Microhierax caerulescens. The sequence continues at coordinate 24,992,446 of JAVJGJ010000014.1, read as the reverse complement.
AAGCAAACAGGAGACCTGGTTATCCAGGATATGGAGAAGACTCAATGACTTCTTTGCCTCAACCTTCACCAGCAAGTGCTCCAGCTATGCCACCCAAGTGACAGAAGGCAAAGGCAGGGACTAGGAGAATCAAGAACCACCCACTGTAGGAGAAGATCAGGTTTGAGACCATCCAAGGAACCTGAAGGTGCACAAGTCCATGGGGCCTGATGAGATGCATCCATGGGTCCTGAGGGAACTGGCAGATGAAGTGGCTAAGCCACTATCCATCCTATTTGAGAAGATGTGACAGTCCAGTGAACTTCCCACCAAGTGGAAAAGGGAAAACATAACCCCCACTTTTAAAAAGGGTGACAAGGAAGACCCAGGGAACTATGGGCCAGTCAGTCCCACCTCTGTACCCAGCAAGGTCATGGAGCAGATCCTGCTGGAAACCATGCCAAGGCACACTGAAAGTAAGGAGGTGGTTGGTGACAGCCAACATGGCTTCACTAAAAGCAAACCATGCCTGACAAATCTGGTGGCCTTCTATGACAGGGTTACATCACTGGTGGATAAGGGAAGAGCAACTGTCACCTACCTGGACTTGTGCAAAGCATGTGACAAGCAGCCCTGAGGAGAAGGACTGGAGGGTGTTGGTGGACAAGAAGCTCAACACGACATGGCAATGTGCACCTGCAGCCCAGAAAGCCAACTGTAACCTGGGCTGCATGAAAAGTGTGACCAGCGGGCTGAGGGAGGGGATTCTCCCTTTCTACTCTGCTCTTGTGAGACCCCACCCAGAGCACTGCATTCAGCACTGGGGCCCCCAACAGAAGTAGGACAGAAGGACATGGACCTGTGGGAGTGAATCCAGAGGAGGGCCAAAAGATGATCAGAGGGCTGGAGCACCTCTCCTATGAAGACAGGCTGAGAGAGTTGGGGTTATTCAGCCTGGAGAAGAAAAGGCTCTGGGGAGTCCAGTACCTCAAGGGGCCCTACAGGAAAGCTGGAGGGGCACTTTTTTACAAGGGCATGTAGTGACAGGACATGGGGGGAATGGCTTTAAAGTGAAAGAGGGCAGATTTAGATTATGTATCAGGAAGAAATTTTTAACTTTGAGGGTGGTCACCACTATGAGAAAAGTTGTGGATGCCCCATCCCTGGATGTGCTCAAGGACAGGCTGGATGGGGCTTTGAGCAACCTGGTCTGGTGGGAGGTGTCCCTGCCCATGGCAGGGGGGCTGGAACTAAATGATCTTTGAAGGTTCCTTCCAATCCAAACCATTCTATGATTCTACGATTCTGTGAATATTGTTTGACTAAATTTTGTGTGATGGTCCCTGAGAAAGAATTAGAAGTCACTGCAGGACTTCCATGGGACTAAGAAGCTGTAGTTTTGATAGAGCTGAAAGTCACTTAAAGGACTATCAGGGACACATTCTGGATAAAGCATCTCATTGCATCAAGTTTCCCTTGACAGCAAAGCAGAGTCACTGATTGTGATGGAGTACTGTGGCATGGCAGCAAGGACTCTCCCAGCACCGCATCACCGCAGGGAAGCAGAGGATTGCAATCTTAGCTGTGGCCCAGCACTTAAGACAATATCTCATAGCATCTTGTTCCTAAGACAGGCTCCACAGTGAAAGACCAACACCTACGTCATGTCTTGGGACAGGGCTGAAGATCAGCTCCCAGAATGTGCCAGGACAGAGGTGGAGATGGGTGCCCCAGCAACTCCGCTAGGAGAAACACAGATGGACCAGTGGTGTCAGTGGTGGTGTTACATGCTTCACACTCCTGCTTGCATTCTCTTATGTCTCACTCCTATTTAAGAGATGCCAAACCCATTCCCACTGAGATACTGCCTAATGCTTAAGTGATTGGAACAATATTTATTAGCTCCTGGACTGCTGAAACAGAGTATAAAATTTCTTCCAGCAGTTCAGCACACACTGTACACAACCATAGAAGAAAACCTGTTAGAGGATTGAGCTCATTTTTCAGACAAGCAAAGCATCCACTGCTTTAAAAAAAAAAAAAAAAAGGGTTAGGCCCCAGTTGTCCTAGATAATTTGGACAGAAAATAATTTCATTTTTGATAACAGAGGAAATTCTGAGTCAATTCGCCAACATTTTGAAGTTGGTGACAAACTCTTTTAATCTTGGTTATTTTGTGATGTGAAGCTAATTCCTGACATGCAACTTGCATGACGTACTCCGCAGGGCACATTTGACACTAGAGGCTGATTTCTTTTGTATGCTTACATATTTACATTCCTTCCCTCCTTATGAAATATAAACATCAAGACAAGTATTTTGACCTTCAAGAAATAGAAGCACATTTCACTGTCATGTTAAGACAACCTTTGTTTAGCAGATTACAACTCCAGAGTCTGGTTTGGGTCATTGATTGAAATCCAATGCAACAAATTCATACAGCATTAATTGTTAGTGCACACAAAAAATGTTAAGCAAGGATTAAAGGCTACTCAGGCATACCACAGCTCTTTCCAGCAAGACAAATTACAGCTATTATGTTATATCAATGAACTGTAATAATCTTCAATTCCCTGCACTGGAAGGAAAATTTGTGATAGTGAACCCTTATCTACCTTACCTTCTACCTTACGATAATCAGGGTACTTCTTCGGTAGAGAAGGGGACAATCCTCATGTCAGCTTTGCTCATATGAATTTATTTAACAACATACATTTTACAAATCAGTCTTCCAATCACACCATATGTTTATTATGATTAATGCTCAAGTAGAGTTGTTTACCACAGCTGTCTAAAAATAATGTGATTTTTAAAATAACATTTCTTACAGAAGCTAACACTTGGACTTCAGAAACAGGGAGCAAAGTCTGAATGCCCCACTCACCCTTTGCACAGCCGATCTTTACAGAGCAGAGAAAGTTTTAATGAAAGTAGTTGCTGCCTTTAGTTTCTTGATCACTTTTTTAAAGTCGCTTTCACCTCTGGTGTTCTGTGGGAGCATGAAGCTGACTCCTCCACAACCTTTTAGACTTGTTCAGTGCTTAAGTCCCACCCAGGTGGAAGCAGCCTGGAGTTTTCATTTGGAAGTACCAGGAGGTGATGCTGAATAAAAGCAAGGGTAATCCTCTCAGCAAGCAATTCTAAGCAGGCCTCAAAAGATTAAATCAGCTGAAGAAATGCATCATCTAAAGGTTGGTCCTGTGCTATTCACTGTTTCAAAGTCCATCTGCACCGCCTCCTCCCACATACTACTGTGCATGACCAGCTCTGACACAAAAATCCCAATAAACAACCCTTCCCTGCTAATAAAAAAAAAAAAAAAAAAAAAAAAAGGGCGGGGGGGGGACGGAAGAAAAGACGGG
>JAVJGJ010000014.1:24955029-24989005 GCA_035590215.1 Microhierax caerulescens | reverse complement strand
GCCAGCGGCGGCGGGAGCGCGCAGCTGCTGCGCCCCCACCGGCTCCCCCCGTGAGCCCCTGCGGCCTTGCTGCTACCCGCCCTGAGGGCGCCCCGCCGGCCGCGGGCTGTTTTCCCCTCCCCAGTGGCAGTTTTTTGCCCCCTGCGCCCTGGCAGGTTTTTTGGGTGTGAAGGGGCAAAGCTCGTGCTCCGGGGCGGCAGCTGCCCCAGCACTCACCGCCGCCGCGGGGTCCCGCCTTTTGCAGTGCTGGGCCTGGTGCCACCCGCTATGGCGTGGGCAGGCCGCCGGGCAGGGGCGGGGTAACGCCAGGCCCGGCGGTGCCCGTGCCAGCCCTAGGGACCACAGCTGCCGGCGTTACCTCTGCAGATCCCTGGCTGTTTTGTGGCATACTCGTTATTTTTACTAACGGCATACCGATACGTGCCAGGCGGCAGGGTTGCGGTGGTGACGGCGTGTGAGGGGCACAGATCAGAGAGCTGGGGCCTGAGGTGAGCTCCCGTGGGGTGACCCACCGCCCCAGCCGCTGGAGGGTACACAGGCAGGGAAGGAGGTGGCGAGGGGCTGGCACAAAAAAGCCCTTCAGGCACACATGGTCTGCTTGCCCTGCCTGTGACCAGGCCCTGCCTGTGACCAGGTCTACCAGCGGGCATTCAGCCTCTTGACCTGTACAGATGGCCGGCAAAAAGAGGACAGTTTTCTGTGTCAGGGGAACATACGGTCCTTAGGTTCTTTGTCTTGGTGTCACCCTGGACTTGCAGCCTCATTATAAATCAATGGGTTGCCCAAAATCTACGTATCACACTGTGAAGTTGTAAGCTCCATCCATGTTTTGTGGCTTTCTGTATATACAGAATATGTATGTACAGTATTACGTAAAGAATATGTATATAATAGGGAAACTCTCGTTTTGTTTCTTCACGTAGTAGCCCAAATAAATGAAGCATGATGCACAAATGACATTATGTGAAAGGAGAATTTCTTAAGGTAATAAAACATGGGTTTGCACATGAATAATCTGAAATATGTCAGCCTAGTTTTTCACTTGTATGATTTCTGTGAGGAAAAATACAATAAAAAGTTCATGTGCCTATTCATATTTTATCAGCCCTGCATTCACGTTTATTCACACAGCCAGAAAGCCACAATGCAGGTGGTAGTTTCATTAGCCTAGACACTCAAGTTACTCATAAAGATCACGTAACTCAAGTAGGGGCAAAGAGAGAACACTTTAGTTAGTACTGTATTACCTGTTCATGTGAAAGAGTTAGAGTTACATTACATCACACAGACATTCATGAATCAGATTTTTTTGCAGATTGCCAAGAATTGGCAAATTCAACTTGTCCTGCTTTGTCAGCACTGTCCTTGCACGTCATTGAGTCTGTGGAGGCTGCAGCAGCAGCATCCTGCCCAGTGCGTACCTTCAAGTCCTTTGTTACACTCAGCACCACAGAGTGACTTGTTCCTCTGCTTTCCTTCTACATTTCCATTTTGTGGGTCTACAGTGTTTCTCTTGTGCAGCTTTTCTCTCTGCTCAGCACTTGCTGTTCTTCAGAGTAGTTTCTGAACTTCACCATTAATTCCTTTGGTATTTTTGGTTGGCTATATTTATGACTAGCCTTTTCAAGCTTTTTCAGATCCTTTGCTCATTTGCCAGACTTTTTAATAATTTCTGAATTATGTGCTGCTTTTCTCATGCCTATCAATGTCATGCTTAACTTAATTGCAACTTCTGTGATAACCCCATATAACCTACTCTTCCAGCCCCCAAAGATACTGTTTTTACTAATGCATGCCAGTTTCCAGTAAGTGCTCTGACAGATATCCAGACTTTTAAAGTACCAGTGAAAACAAATCCTTTTTGGATTAGGTCAGTCTTAAATAGGTGGGACTTAGACCAGTAGGCTTTTGGATACTTTCAGCTTGTGAGTGAAGACATGTAAGCATCTCTGAAAGGGCCCTAACCCCTTTTTATTATTAGATCATTAAACTTCCATAGGATTTCATGTTATCCCAAGGAGAAAACAGGGAATTGTGCCTTACCTCAGCGATACGTTTAAGCATGGGGTTACGCTTAAGCTTTCAGTTAAGTTCTTCCTTGCTGTAAAAAGTAGTTAAGCAGACAAACAAAATGAGTTTGTTAAGTAAAAATCTTCACCATTTTAAAACCTGGGCCTCCATGAAGCATTGCAGTTGTGGTACTTATCTGATTGAAATGCTCTAGAATGCTTTGATTTTCTACTTCATTAATTTTTTAACTTCACTATAAATCTAAACAAAAAGAAGTAAGTATTTAAAATGGAATGGTTTCGCCAAGTGTATCACAAATAAATTAATGAGAATAATACAGAAGACTGGCAATTTCAGCTGCAGTCACAATTCGCTCAAATATAAGGACTTTTGAAAAAATGTCTTCACTCAATGTGTTCAGTCCAGCAGAAAGGTCAAAAGGTAAAATGACTTCTCTGCATGAGTAAACTAGACAATGTGCCTGAAAATAGAGATTTTAACTACAAATGGCATTTTGAGCCTTTTACTACCAGCAGCCATGTCATTGGGAAGTGACGCAATGTCAAGCACTATAAAAGAAGCTCCATCTTATGCCCGAATTGAAGTAAAACTGTAAGACCTGGGTCCAGTGTTTAAATATATATATATATATATATATATATATATATATATATATATAAATTGTTTTTAACCAGTTTTAAACTGATTATTGAAACAGTGTTAGAACAAATCAGAGTGCTGTTGTACTGATCTCCTAAATATCATTACAGCATGATTGTGGCTCGCAATCCGAGTAGCCGTTAACAAGTCCAAGTACTGTTTTGCTGTACAGGAACTTGGGTTTTTCAGACAGAAGACTGTTTGGCATCCTTTGATCCTTGAGGCTGCTTAGCTAAGTGAAACAGATTTTTCTCTTCAGTTTCAACTATTTTAGTAGATAATTGCCACTCTGTTGGCTGTCACTCTAGGCTATATCACCCTGTCCCCATCAGAGCACCTATATTGCTGCAAGTAAATGTAGCATGTCATGAAACACCAGATCACTAATTACAATGAAAAATGAAAAAATAAAAACAAAGACCATAATAAAATGACATCTGTTCTGTTGGTGACATGCTGATGACATGCAGATTGAATGTAATTGTGGAAAGAACAACATTAATGGTGATAGCCAAATAAAAGTCTAAGATAAATATATCCCATAGAGATTGGCAACACTGAAGAAGCTGCTTCTTTATAAGAGATGTAAACCCAAGAAATCCTAGTTCTTTAAGAGTCTAATGGTTTATCTTACAATCTTTTATTTAGTCTGGAAAATTAAAGTAATGAAAACATCATAGAAGTTTTCCATGCAAGGATGAGGCAAACTAAAAAGGTGTAAGAAGATATGTTTTCAGCACCACTGAAAATGTATTCTGGAAAAGGCTACAGGGATAACATTTAATTGGAGAATACATCCCGTCCATCAGTCATTACTGCAAAAGCTTTTGTACATTTTATACATTTGTCCACCTGGAAAAGGTTAAGCAAAGCCCTTTACTAAAGAAGTGGGAAGATGAAAAGAAATAAGTTTATTTAAAAAAAAAAAAAAGGCACAATTACCACATTTTCATGCACACAGGACACTTGGCAGTATTATAAAATGTTCTGATTTAATCGGTACTTCTTCATGTTCTGACTCCTGCTGCTAAGGGCCAGACCCTGCTCAGCTTCCCTAGTCTCTAGTGTGCCTGGAGAATTAAAAGAAAAGGAGATGAGATATATTTTGCTTTTCTTAGGCCTCTGTGGCCTCAATTGTACATAGCTGTGCAAAACTAAGACCCTTTTTTCTAACATTAGGAACTGTCCAACTACACATTTAAGCAAGATTTACAGCAGCACAGTTAATCAGGATAGAAAAACATAAGGAGACAGATGAAAATTTTAAATATTCTGAATATAAATTCAAACATCCATCTGGGGACATGTAGAGTTACAGATCCATTCTTCAGATGAACTACAGCTATGTTGAATACATGTCCACTTTATATTGAAGGTTTTGATAAAAACCCTAGGTTATTTTCATTTTTAATTTAGGTCTTTCCCCTGAGATTTGCAAGGATACTGACTAAAAGATGTAGACATGTTCTTCAGTTTCCATCAGCCTGCATTTTGCAATAACAGAAGACCTGGAACACTAGGACTGCAGACTTGAATTTTAAAGGTATTCTGAAACCAACTAAGTTAAGAAACATTCAGCTTGTATTCTAAACATGACACACATTTTCCATATGGAAACTAATCATAAAGCTGTTTAAAGAATTACATGCTGTCAGATATTTAAATATATGAACAAATGTTGTGCTTGACCTGTAATTAGGAATTAATTTTGTGAAGATGTTGACATATGAAATTTTTTGTCTCTTTCGGGGCAAGTATAGATGTCACTGATGAAGAATTATGCATTATTTTGAAATAGGGGGGTCTTTGCTTTAAGTTATACAGGATGTGTGATGAACAACAGTTTATACTCACACTTTCCTTTTCAATTAAAAGCAACGTATTCTCATATCCTCAATGTAAATGTGTTTCTGTTATAAATATATCTACAACAGCAAAACATGCTACATTGTGCTACACTTGCTGGTTTTATACATTAAAATGTCCAATACACAATGACAGAAGAAATATGGATTAGAAAATTAGTATGAAAAATGTTTATCACAGATTTATCTGCCTTCAGTAACAGTATGCATGCAATAGTGTACATAACACTATTACATAACTGTGGTCCTGGAAAATCACCACAGAGCAATACCTACTATGAAAAGCCATTAGTAGTGATATGTCTTCATACAGCTGTATTGCTATTGATGTGTATTGGAACGAACCACAGTTCCAGAGCTCCTTGTGCTGAAAAGCTTTACCAGCTGAGATTATATGATTGACTTCCTGTTCTCTGATACTACAACTCTATAGTGACTAAACTGCTGCTTTTCTTATTGTCAGACAAAAAGGGAAACTGTATCGTAAAGTCTTCTGATCATTCCTCTTGTTATCTGTCTTAGGCAAGGCCATTCTAAAATTAGTGGGTTTTGTTAAAGCAGGCAATGCAGAACCTAGGACTAAACTAAATTAAATAAAATCGTAAAAACCATGCCTTGAGGCACAGACTGCTATGCTGTTGAATTTAAGGAAGATAAGACGTAACAGGTTAAGTAAGTATTTTGCATTAGTTCTCTTCATCTATTTAGTCCTTCCACTTCTTTAGGTATCTGTCTAAATTTACATTCCCTTACAGTGAAGAAAAGAATTCCTATTCAACTGTGTGAAGACCTTCTTTTTAAACTTTAGTGCAAGTAGGACTAAGTTTATATGAATAATTTTCTGTACACGTGGCAGACCTGTTCTCCTGTTTCATTTTGCCTCGGATGTCTATTATCTGGAAGAATCAGCTTATATCATCAGGGTATGCAGACCTTGAAAAGCCATTAAGTTCATCTGTCAGATACACAGTTATTAAAATCAATGGATTATTTTCTAGCTGCATGTATGTGCCAGCACTGGTTTGTGATAGAGAAATAAGGTGAATAGGCTAACACTTTATAACTTTTCAAAATTATCTAAGTTGTGGCTGACATGCTTCTTTCTCTCCCCTATCCCCCAGCTTCCTAGCCTTTTCCCTTTTCTATTGCTATGCTTATCTAATTCCATGAAAAGCTAGTTTAGTGAGCTAAATGGGCAATAAAAGTAATCATTTTTTACCAGTCTAAATCCATGGAATTCCTGCTATAGAGTCAGCAGGGGTGTAAGAAGTTGTCAAGACTTTGCTTGTGCCAACTTCAGTCCATTTAAAACCTAGTGAAGCCACATTGTCAGAATGATCCATTAAGATTATTTTTGCTAGCCCTGTTCTTAACTTTATTTCGTCTTCATGTAGAGAACTAAGACCACTCTTGGTGGTTTTGTAAATGGCCTCTATTTCATAGCTTCTGATCTGGATGATAAGGGACCTCCCTGTTTCTAAACATCAATTTGTTAAGCCAATTATTTATAGGGGTCCTGTGGCTATGAGTAGCATTCAAATGTGCTCAGACTGTCACTTTTGCTGCCTCCTACAAAATTTTCTTTTCTGGAACCTGTTCTTCTTTTATCATGTTCTCTGCACTTAAGCATTTTCCCTTTTAGCAATTTATAATATCCTTGTGTGATGGCTATTTAGAAGTCTGTATCAGAGATCAGAACTGAGATGAATTCTTTATACCTAAAAGATAAGCTAACAGGCTTGATAGGAAAGAGGTGCAAGATCAGTGTATCTTCCCTTTTTGAATGCCAGCACATCTTTTTGGACCTGGTGAATGGGTTGCACTTGAGTGCTCTAGACATACTACTTGCAGATTATGTGTGGAAAGCTACATGAACTTGTACAGATCTATTTGTGCAAATGTCATTTACTTGTTAATCACAGTAAATGCATGTACTAGTAAATAAAACCAGAGTGACCATTCTCTGTCAACAAGACCAGCTGTCACCAAATGTTACAGAGGAAGACACTAAAATGTTTGTTCCCATCCATGGGATATACTGAGAATAGCCCCAGGCCTTTGCTATTCCCCAGGCAACACCCAGGTTTCCCTTTGAATAAGTATTCATTGGCCCAAGCCAAAATCATGCCAAGGATCATGTAAATAGTTTAATGATATAAGCCCAAACCCTGTGTGTTCTATCAGTATAGAAGTAAAGTAAAGCTCTATGTGTGCTGCTAAATCAAACTATGCTTAGGGACCATTTCTGGGCCTGAAGCTGAATGATACCGATTTTGGTGTGTCTAGCCTTTATTATTCATACAATATTATTTATTTTATGTAATATAAGTTATTATTTAATTATTTTTATGTGTTGTTTTCTGTTTTGAGTGTCTGATATAATGTGAAGACTGAGTTGCATCCCACCAGAGTGAAGTTTTCATAGCATGACAATGAACATATATATGACATATCCTGCGGTATGACAAGAGGGCATATGGAATGTATTGGAGGATGAAGGGCTTGTTAGGGTAGTGCTGGAGGACCAGGGAAGGTGAAGAAAGTCAAACCTGGTGCAGTCTTTTCCGTGCTGCCTGTTAGGAAGAAACTCTAGCATGTGCTGTAATTCAGACCATGTCTTGGCATTGTCTTAGAAAGTATTAGTTAGAATGGGCCAAAATTGTGCCAAGAAACTTGCTTAGTCTTGAGCAGTATGGATGACCAGTGGTACAGTGCTGACATATATTCTTTGGCCTTTCTCACAAATGTATTTTGTTTGTATATTATACAATACTGATAGGTATTGTATGACTTCCTGGTCCTAACTTCAGTACTCACTGACCAGTCATGCTGACTGCCTCCTGGAAAACCTTGAGCACAGGAGACTGATTGCTTATGCTGCTTGTGGGATCTAATGTCATGAACTCAAAGTAGCACTTGACAAGTTCAAAACAAGAAGAATCTGGTTCTTCACACAGGACGTAGCTACACTGTGGAAGTTCTTGCCACAGAATACTGTGAAGCTAAAAGTTCATGTGAGTTCAGGGAGGAGGCTGCATAAACTCAGAGAAGAAATATCTGCAATGTTTACTAACTTGTTGGAAGCTACATCTGGCTCAGAGAGCCCCTAGAACACAATTGTTGGAGGCTGGGAGAATGTCCAGGGAAATCATCATGTTATATTTGCCCTACTTTTTACTCTGTTCTATGCCTCTTCTTTGGCAGCTGTCAGAGACAGGATACTGAGCTAGAGCTGTCTGGTCCAGCTGCTGTGCTCTCCCGTATTTGTCTTCAATCACATCTCCATCACTCTGCATGTGTCTGGTGAACTCAGATATACAGTGTCTGTCTGCAGCTTGGACTGTTCATTTTTTTGATTGCTTTATGTGGGGATTTAGTCCAGACAGGATCAAGTTGTATGTATTTATTCAGGTCCTACAGACCTTGGCCCTTTTATCATTGTAAGCTTCCTGCTTAGCTTAGTAAGCTCTTAATTAGCTTCTGTATCTTTTCTGTCATTCTTCGACTCAGGCAGAGCAGGCTATTTCTTCTAGGAAGCAGAAATGTGGCCTTTTAGGCCATTGGTGCCTCTGCTGGTAAATTATTTTGCCCCCCAAAAAAAACACTGTGATTCTATGACATTGCCAGGCAATAAACCCTTCCTTTCTCTTGTACCTGTTCCCGTCGGCACCTTGTTTTTCTTTTCCAGAAATTCTGCCTTTCTGCTGCTTTGTTGCTAACTGGTGGAAGGAGTCTTGGGTCTATTTGCATTCTGCAGCAGTGTTCTGCATCTAAGCAACAGCGTAAAGTGTCTGTGTTTAGTATGTCAGATATGTCATGCCTTTTCAGTTTCAGTTCTGTTACCGCTTTTTACCTGCAAGTCTTTCAGTTGGCCCGTATTCTAGAAAATGGAGCAGTAATTTACTAAGATATGACTTTCCCTATTAAAAATGAGTACATCTTTTCACTCAGCTATGGCTTCCTCAGCACCCTCCAGTAGCAACATAATTAGAGTTCCGATTGCAAACTGCTAATAATTCCTTCCCCAAATATCTCCCAATCTAATTTTAAATGCAATGTAACAAATGGAGCTAATAAACAGCGAGGAGAGAACATGATAAAGCCAAATGAGTTATAGCAATATCACATACGAAAATTTATCTAAGCATTGATACAAGTGTAAAATCACAAGCTTCTATAGGCATTACAGGAGCAGTGTCTTAGAACAAGGTATCTAAAAGATCAAGGAAGGGTTTTCTTAGATGTTTATAAGAGTGTGGAAGAAGACAAAGACATAGATGTGGAGGTACATTCAGGGCCATATCAATGGGCCTATCTTGCATATTGTACCTTATCTAAACTAGCTAATACTGAAGATACAAACAGAAAAATTGTTTCTATTTCTAACAGAAATTTTCATCTATTTTTAATAGGTATCTAAAGCCTTAATTTTGTTCTAGGAGGTACAGTATTCTTTCAGAAAACTTGTGTCTATCAAACTGGTGATTATCAAAACAATTCCAAGACTTTCCACTGATTTCACAAGGCAGCCGATCAGCTTCACTGTATAGCTGCTCGGATATGTGAGGCCTGTACCGTATCAGTAGTCAAAGAACCTATGAGAAAAGTAAGATATGTAAGTTTAAAAGATGACACTGTTAAATTTTTTGGTAGGATCAAAAGCTTTAATTATTAAATCATTATAGAAATTGAAAGACATTTTTATCATAGTGAAGGAAATTGTTATTTTGCTGTTGATTTCCATAGGTTCAGGATTTTGTCTATAATGTACAAAGAAACTTAAATTTACTAGATTTACATCTTTACTAACTTTACAATATATTTAGTAGTATAGTAGAATACTCATTCTTGGCCATTTAGCTGTACTGCTAAATGTTACAGAAGCACCCTCAGGTAAAGAGTCATTGCTTTCCTCTCCCTTTTTTTTCCCAGCTTTAATTTATCATAGAACATCGTATGTTGTATGTCCTTGACATCATTCATCAATATAGTATGATGTTCTCTGTTCCCCTAATGGTGTCAGTCATCCTGTGATTTCAGAATAAAGGGATTGTCCAAAGTCTGTTTCCAATAATCAAATACTGTGGATTAATCATTTATGTAAACTTAATTATTTCCTATTAAATGTACAAAATATGGTAAAAATAGGGCTATTTAGATCTTATGCATCAAAGAGTAAGCAGATTGCCTGTGAAGATCAGAAAGAATGTCTTTCTTCATATGCAGTAACTGATAAGTAGGTGGATGGTTAAGAGCAGGGCTTTTTTCTTCATCCTGCGATATCAGATATTCATCAGAGTTTGAAACAGGATTTGATCTGTTGATCTATTGTCTTCCTAATTTAGAATCCTATATTTCTTAAACCTTGGAATTATTTAGCAGGTAGCCAAGAAACTCACAGGCATGACAGAATGCATTGTTCAGCAGTTTAGTCATCTCTGCATTAGGATTGCCAAGAAAGACATCAGATGCAATTGGCGAAATTCACACTTTGTCAGCATTGTAAAAATTGTTTACAAGATTTTGTAGAAATATTTTGAAGGTATTGAGCAGGAGATAAGCATTAAGGAAGTAATAAGGGTTATTTTTCCTATTTAAAAATTATTTAGAGCACTTCTTGGGCTTTTTTGTTCTGTTTCAATGTCCCATTTAAATGATGCTTTGTTCCTGATCTAACTGAATGTCATTTTTTTATTTTTATATGTCATATAAGGAAATCCTGAACTTTAAAATCTCTCCATTAACAAAGTATAGCCTTAGAAACCTTGTTGCTGTAGTCAAATACTTGATATCAGAAAAGCTTGTTGTATGACTTCTCAGTGAAATAATAACCTGTGGAACCTTTCAATATAGCTCTGTAAAAGTTTTTGAAAATCACATAGGAGACAGAGTGCCTCAGAAAAATGACGTGAAGAAAATAACAACGTAGCTTCTTTTCCAGCTTTTATGATTATATTGCACAATATGGCTTTCTTCAGTTCCTGTTTAGAGTCACAATTATGAACTTGTATGATATATTGGTTCATGTGGACTATGATTTCTAGGTATGTTTGATAAACTATGTCCAGCCTCAGGAGCAGAGGGATTCTTTGTTTTATAAAAAGCAAATGTGAAGGTACAATCTAATGCAAATCTATGTAAATTCAAATTTTCCCACTGTTGTCAATGGATGTTGTTTCAGGCAGTCTGTGTGTAATAAGTAGAGTAAAATTCCCACTGATTCTGTGGGGAACAGGAGATGGCTTTGAAAAATTGGGCTTAGGCAAGATGGCAAAGACAACATACAGAAATACAGGTAGGAGATTTTTTTCCACGCATTCTTCCACTAGTTTCCGTCCTGGTTCTCTTCCCCCATATCCCAGGATATAATATAGTCTTGTATCTAACCCTAATGCATTCTGCTGCTTCCTCTGTGAGGAGTGTTATGTGCAGGGGAAGGTCTTTAGCCCCTTGCTGCTTCCCCAGCCTGGCAAGGTTCCATAATTACCAGTCTGGGCAACAATTGAATCCTTAAATCCCAAACCCCTTTGCCCGCAAGCTTGGGAACCACACTGATTTCAGTGTCTGGTAAACCTTGATGCAACAAGAAAAGAAGCTGAATTTTAGGCCAAATGAAATATCAGTTTATAATGTAATTTTGAAAAACTGCTGATACGTACAGTCTTAGGACCAATTAAAACCTCAGCAGGAGTAATACCATGCTGTGTGAAAAGATTGCAATTGATGCTTCTATTTTTTACTGTAATTGTCTGAGAGCCTCGGGAGAATACACACCAGACTCTGAAGGAAAGTGCATTTGTAAGCCCTATGAGCTGTGCCATAAACTAGTGTTTTGAACAGTGCAAGGATGTGAAAAAGAAAAATGACACTGCACGAGGCTGTGGATGAGAAAAACAAATTAGCTCTTTCTGCTATAGTTGCTGCTACTCACATACTCACAGGTTTGGTTTTGTTTAAAAATAACCTAAAATGTTTTCTTTTATTTTTAAAAATAAATTACTGCTTGTAAAAAAGCTCAGGAGGTAGGTGTTTTATAATCATGGCTGACACAAGAATAATATACAGCATGAGCAGCTTCCTACTGTGGCAGAATTAAAACAGTAACAAAAACTTGAGTACTATGGTGTAAGACAGAACAGATCTTATTGCATTGGCCTGCATCATCAAGTCATTTCTTCATAGGTAAAGTGTCACAAATCTAGCTACAACTCTGTGTTTCTCTAGTCTCTGCCTTATTTTCCCAAGCCAAGCTGGGGAGTCCCTTGTTATAAATCAGAGAAGGCAGCATGTTGTGGGCCCTTTAAGTTCCTTGCTCTGCTGTCCTCTCTCTGGAGTAAGGTATCAGACTAGCATGATTCAGGGAGGGGTTTATGATGTGGATTCTTGTCAACAATCAAGGGGAGGAGTCCATCAAATTCCTTTTAGAACCAACATAGAAATACCGAATTTTGGTAATTTTGAGCTACGTTGTTCCTGGTCCTAACCACCCTGAAAAGATGTAAATGATCTGCCTTGGTGTTCTTATGCTTCCAGGATCAAAATAATCTCATTAGAATATGACTGCTATGATAATCTTTGTAAATACTGACCACATTTTAAAGGGTCCAGTGACATATCATATTTTCTAGAGCAGCCAATCCTTCCTAAGTGAGAAAGGTAGTAGTCACACAACAGTTGACAATGCAGAGGGAGAACTAATCTGTATTACCTGCTGTTTCCACATATCTGGTGAGTTAGCAGGGTCAGATTATTTCCCTGGTTCAAGTCTTGGTGACTACAAGGACAATGTGTAGTCCTTATTAAAAATATAATTGGTAATCCTACATATAATAAATGATCGCTTACGGCCCTAGGAAAGAAAACAGCTCAGCTTTCTTCAGGAATTTTTTTTTTATTTAAACATGGAATCAAATTGTAAGATTTTTGTCAGCTCCTACAGGAGATCTTTAACTTTCTGCTTCATTACTCTAGACTTTTGTTCTTGCTGCCATTGGTTAATGGTAAACAAGATATCTGCATCCCTTATCCAGGCTACTTACTTGATTTTTTTTCCCCCTCAAAACCATCTCATCAATCATACTATTAAATGAACATTATAAAAATAGAAATAAATGTAAGGAACTGAAATGTAAACTCAATACAAAAGCAGCTAACATAGCAAAGTCAGAGATTCTTCAGCATATTGAATTTATCATTTAAAATATGTAGTATATTCCAAGTATATTGCTTAAAGTCTATTGAAATGCACACTGTTTTGTTTTATTTTTCCCTGTGACTTCCAGCAATTCCAGTAGATTTGTCTATGTGCTTAGTCACTTTAGAAACAAAATTGAGCCATATCTTTTGTACACATCTTGTTTAACTTCTTGTTTTCATTAGCAATTTGTCAAGTGCTAGAAATTCCAAGGTTTTTCTTATAACAAGTAGTTACAGTTCCTGAAAGTACCTGATGTTTTAAGTTCTCAGTTTACTTTGGAAATGGGACCTAAGGAATCTAAGCCATATGGATATCTGAGAATTTTCTTTCAGCTCACTCTTTCTTTAGTTATGTCACAGAGAAATAACAAAGGAACCACTTCCTTTAAGAGCTGAGTGTGTTTGTTTAGCCAAGAATAATCAAACTCTGTAATACAAAAAATTATCCCTGTAAATGTGGCACTTTCATATTCTCTTTCTTATTTCTTGTGGCTTTTCAGTTCAAATGTTTAAGTCAAATATTAAAAATCTTTTTGTTCCTCCTCTGATAGATTACATGTAAACTGTTGCTTATATGACATGGCTAAAATAGCATATATGTGAGGACAGCTATATTTATATCACAAGATGACATCATTGTTTGGGTGTCTGCCACATTCTACAGCACTGAGACTTTGTCCACTGCAAGACTTAGTAATTTGTTTCAGTGGTGGATCACATGCTCATACCTAATCAGGTTCAGGAAGCCAGAGACCTGAGGTAACACTGGAACTGTTTGTATAACAAGGGGTCTTCCCACACTTTCAAGCAGATCTGCCCATTTTGGTTGCTGCTAGCCAGGAAGTTCACAATTAGGATCTTGAGTCAAAAAGCAAAAAGCTGTCTATGCACCTTCAATAGAACTGTTGAATAAGGAACATGCTAAAATTGGGGGCAACTGAAAGTATTTTCTGATTTTGCCTTGATTTGTTAGCAGTTTTATTCATTCCTGAAAATGCAGGAAAAGCCAAAGCAGCACGCTTCCAAAAAGGAAACATTTGCTAAATAACATTCTCAGCTTGAAATCACCAAGCTTGTATTTTCAACTGCTTAATCATTATTCTTTTCAGTCAAAGAAATTTTGTAGGTTCATCCAAACTATTTTTCCAGCTTTTCATCTGACAAGAAAAAAATCTGGTTTGCTTGTTTGCTTGTAGCTTGATTCAGGTTTCTGTTTAGGCCAGCAACTTCAAAGATCAGTGATTTGCATAGTTCTGTGAACTTGTGTTAAAAAAAAAAAATGACAAATGGGTAAAAAAGAAGTATGCCTGGCTCGTGAAGCTGGACTATGACTGCATCTAGCATTGCTGGCCAGGGTGCAACTTGTGATGATTTGGCATTCATACAGATTCATTTACCTGGGAGTCAGGGTGCTAGGGTCTGTGGCTGGAGCACAGCAGGTGTTGTTCCTGCAAGGGTCTGGGACTTGCATGGACCTTGTACTTGGATCTGGGAGCTGCAAATAACTCCCAGATCCAGTAATACAAACTAGCTGCACTAGATCTAATGACGGTTTAAAAGCTACAATCTGGAAATACCAGTTGCAAAAATCAGCTAGAAAAATACACCTTGCTGCCCTGATGACATGATTGTTTTTATAATGAGAGCCAAGTTTTAAGAATTAAGATTCAAACCCCTCATGTTAACGAAATTCTTTCTACATTTTATTTATAATAAGGATTTTGCAGACCTGTTTCTCCCCATCCAGCTCCTTGCTCTCCTAGGGGCGGTTTCATGCTGCCCCCCAGCTCTGGGCTCTGCTCTGTAAGAAGGCAGCAACCCACGAGGTGGCAGAGCTCGCCTTGGAGAGCAGCATTAAATGACAAAACCCTTGTTTTGCTAGCAAAGCTCCCTTCCCCGCGTTCTTCCCCTTACTCATCAATTGCAGGTGTAGCTTCCTTCTAGCACATAAATCAAAATTTCCTTAAAATAATAAAGTAAAAATATTCAGCCATATGTAGACATGGAGATCAGTTTTTATATTGCTCTTGATTCAAAGGTTCTTCCAACAAAATAGGAATGTTTGTCTATCTTTGTTTACATCAACAGTTTCAAACTAGTTGAGCAAGTTGTAATTTGTTTAACCCCATTATAATTTAACTCAGTTTCAGTGTTTGTCTGAAAACTTGAAGATGGCAAAACCGTCTTCATGAACAAACGAGAAATTTGTTCAGCCCTTCAGCTTTTAGAATAGTAAATAAATAAATAAACAAACAAACAAATAAATAAATAAATAGATAGATAAGGGTTGCTTCAAAACCCATTCTCCAACAAGAAATATCTGACACTGTATAGAATGTATTAAATTTTCATCTGATTATCACAGAAAAGTAATTTCAGCCTGCTCAGTATAACTTGACTAGTAAAAAAGTTCCAGAGTGTGACTCTGCTTGACTGTTCCTTTTCTTTTTTCAACTTCCAGGCATTAAGGGAGAGTAGATATAATTAACATAATTCTAAATTAGAGTCAGCTATGTTATTGTAGGAGTTAGTAGGAGTGCAATATTCATACCAAGTATGCCAATCCCTAAAAGAAAGCTGAACAGGAGAGTTAAAGAGATTAAATGATGCAGAATAAAGCTTCCAAAAGCTGTAATTGAAAGTGACAGAAACATTAGCTTTGAAACAAGTAACATTTAATCACACAGATTATACCAAAATGTAATTTTTGTATGTTGTTTTCTTCAATAGAATTTAATTTAAATCTGTTGAGACAGCTCATCATTTTCCACTGCCTACTGCCAGAAGCCTGTCAGAATATGTGAATGTACAGCTACTGTGAGGAGTGAGACCTTTTTTCTCAAACACTGGTCTCAACTTATGCATGCCTAAAATTTCAATTGCTCCTACCTGCACCTGTGGGTTGCAGGTGTAGGCATGTGCACCATTTCTTGTTTTTGAATGTACCATTTGAGTGGTTGAACTTCTGAGCTGGACAAGCAGTGTGGTCCCAGTGAAAGTGTAATATTTGTGCAGTAGAAAGTTATTAAAGGGCAAAGGCACAAAGGAAAAAAGCATGAAAAAAACCTTTACATGAACACATGGAGTCCAGGATAAGGGTTAAAACCTTCCTGTAAATACCATTTGGGTTTTTTCTCTTGCAAGTATACAGAAAATCCAAATGGGCTACATAGTTTTAAAATCACAGTAGCTGAAGGCAGAATAGAATTTGTACAGGGATTGATTAGTCAGGACACAGAGAGAGTAAATATCAATATAGTAACAGAATAACAGCTCATCTGGTCTTGCAGAACGTGTACTTACCAGTGTCCCTCCCTGCCTTGACCGATATGAAACTGAGCTCTATATTTGCAGAACGTGTAAGCAGAACAAAAGGACCTTCAGGAAGGCTGATACGAAGTGCTTTTGCCTCCTGGGGACTCAGAAGGGTAACAGGCAGGAGAAATTGAGGCTGACACTAACTTGCTGTTTATAGCAGCCATGAAGTACATGTGAAAGCATGTCAAAAACTCCAAGCATTTTTGATGGTTACCATCAAATATTTTGAGTTTATTTGCTCTTGTTATAAAACTTGTTTGAAAGTGAAGCCAGCTATCTAAAATGGAGTTTGAACTACAAGGGTATAGGGAGGTTTATTTTCTTTTTCTCTACTAATATGTAAGTTTAAAATAATAGGTTTCACGTGTGTTTCACTCTCAACTCCTCACAAAGTCTTGAGTTATTTTGAAATGCCTTTTGTTTTGGGGAAGGTCATATCAATAGACCTTCCATCAGAATGGCCAGATTTTCAGAAAACAAGTATTTTGGGTGTAGAGGAGCTCATTGTGGCTTATGAACAGAATATTAAAACTGAAATAATTTCACTGTGAAATGCAATCAGGGACAGATCCTGACCACTTGAATTTGAAATAGGCCAGGGTGTCATTGGTAAATCCCGCGCAGCAATCCTGGCTGTCCTGTAGTCTCCAGCCCTTAGGGCACTGCAACAGCCATTTCTGTCCCTGATTACCTTATAGCTGACCAAGGAACTATGTGGACCTATTCAAAACCCTAACAGACTTGATGCCAACCCCTTGTCTTTGACAGGGTGTGTCTGAGCATGGGATCAGGAGATAAGAGCCCTCTTTCTGGCCTCATTGCCTGAAAAGTTTGGCTCTCCAGCTCCCATAGTGGATGAGATTGCCTTAATGGGTAAACTGAAAAAGACACTTCCACCCTTGCAGTTACAGCCAGGATGCTGTGCATCAGAGATGTAAGACCCAGAGGCCCAACTCAACATAGAATGCAGATGCTAGGGGAAAATCTTGGTATCTTGCTTCCTTCACTCTCATACAATTCCCGTTGACTGCCCTTCAGATGAGACAATCGATCCACGGTGCAAGGCTGGGACTGCAGCAATCTCTCCTCCTGCCCCACAGGTCAGGCTGTGGTTTGCTCTGCTCCCATGGTACACTTCTGGCTGCCCACCAGTGGCAGTGAAGTTTTGGTAAAGAAACCAGAATTTCAAGTTAAACAATTGATTTTTCCATATCCAAAGTATAGTACATTATCTTCAGGGCAGGGACTGGCATACCAGGTTTGTTTGCAAATGTTTGAGCCATTGACCCTTTGTCAGCAATAAGTGATAACGTAGCAAGGAAAGAAATGGACTTCAGAAAAGATCGCCCGCCAAAAAACAGCAGCCAGAGAGATTAAACCTGCAGATGTAGTTTTAATGGTGATGCTGTCACAAAAAAAGACACAAGCTCTTGCAAAAGAAGGTTTATTATAATTCTCTGTTTATTACAGTGTCAGTACAGGACATGTAGTCATCCTAGTACAGAGTAACACTTACTATATTGTACTCAGGATGAGTAATGAATATCATGTGAGTAATGAATGTATCCAATCTTTCCAAAACTGTATCTGGGCAGGCAATGGGGTCAGCTGTCTCACTCAGCAAGACACTCTGGCTACTTTGTGCTACTTTGATGGCACAGAGCTGGTAGGAGGTTTTCTTGGCTGACTGCATAGGAATGCTAGTTGTGTAAGGACAAAGCCATGTTGAACAAGTAGCCCAGCATGACTTGGGGCTCTTTGAGGTGCCACAGAGGTCCCAGCATGATCTTTATTGTCTCCAAGTCACAAATCTGCAGGGGTTTTGCAAAGCTACCATTGCCCTTTGTAAATCATGTTTTTTCTTGAGGATGGTTGGCTATACCTGTGGTCAAAAAGTCATAATTTCTGAATTCTCCACAGATGCTGATGACACCAATAAAGGGATTTGGCCAGTTTATACTCCCCTCATTACAATAAAGGAGAGAAATTATTCCTAATTAGTATACTATGCTTCCCTTGTTGATGTGGCCCAGGTGATGGCTATGGTTCTCTCTGGACATGACTGAGTCATCAGTCATCAGAAGCCACAGTGCAAAAGATGTAGAACACAGGTTTAACATCTGAGAGGCTGATGGGCCTCAAATCTGTGCCTTCCTTGTGCCTGGTTATGGCACCATTATGAACAAATCAGCAAACCTGGAGTTTCTCTGAATGCCAGTTGATTGCCACTTGATTCCTTTCAGTACTGAAGTGCTGTTGGTATCTGGAGGGATGCAGTGAAGAAAATCTGTTAGTTTACAAGGCCTCTGATAACTAAAGCATGTGATTTTGGTGTTGCAAAGACCTGGACAGCTCTTGCAAGGTCAGCTGGTAACTCTAGCCAGTGACATGCATCTTCCAAAGTTACCTTTAGGGCACAATGTAAAGCCAAGATGTATCTGCAGGTTGTGAGGAATGGAAATTAATTTAGGGGGTAAAGGAAGTTGGTGGCATTTTATTTATCTGTCCATGTGGAGTGAATAACCATTATGTCCAACTTCGGATAAACATCTACAAAAGCTCCTGAACAACAAACTATACAAGTGGGAGCTTTTACAAAAAAATAGTGTATTTCTCTAAAAAGTGTATTTATCTGTGGTGATAAAAAAAAGCTGAGTAGAGAAGCTTACTTTACTGTCTCAGTTCTATAGCAGAGTAGCTGCCCATAAACTCAATAGAATTTCACCAGCATTAAACTAGAAAAACACAATGGACAAAAATACCCTTCTGAATTCAAAGACAAAAAAAAGATCAAGGGTTAGTTTTCTTATTTTGATATTAAAAACCATAAGAACATGGAATGCTATTAAATGATTAAGTTAGAAAAATCACCAAGGCTATTTATACAGAAATATTGATGATAAACTCAGTAAATTTTTCAAAGGCTAGGAGAGTGATAATTTCTGCTATTAGTTCTTTATGTTAATGAACACTGTGGTATAGAATCTGTTATAAATGTTACCCATACAATAAGGGAGGAACAAATGCTTGGTTGTTAAAGGACTCCTCTGTTTTATTAAGTGGCATACTTCTACTGCCTCATATCTGGCTTTTAATCTTTTTTGTTTCCTGTTTTAAAACACTGACAAACTTTCCTTTCCATATAAACATCTAAACTTCCATAGCAAAAAACCACCCTAAACAAAAAAAATATTTTTTTTCTGTAAACTCACTTTGTAAACTCTTTCAAAAGCTGCCAATCTAGCAATTTCCCCAGATGTCTTGTTATATCTTAGTAATTAAATTGTAGTCTCTGAGCTGTCTTGTTCATAACTAAGTTTACAGGAAATGCATCTTCATCCTTGTCTAGCACAATATAAAAATGTTCTGCTGGGAATACAGTTGTATTTATTGATTCTTCAGAATTTGTAATTCCTTTCAAAAGAAATTCAGTTAGCTCTTTTGAGCTTTCATGAACTGATGAAGGCAGAAAATAATTTGAAAAGATATTTCTTGGGAGTTTAATGACTGTATAAGATTTGGTACAGGTTCTGCCGTAGAAATGCGTTCTCCTTGGTACCTACATATTTTTTGCCATACCCATTTACAAATAATGGCATTCCTACATTCTTTTTTTTTATAAAATGTGTCTGATTACAAGATTTGAAAAACTATATGCTGTGTTTAAAAGAATGCATATATCACAGCTGCTAATGTGATGTATAAAGATCTTCCTCAAAAAATATGTGCCATCCCATCAAAAAGTAGAGAAGATAATCACCAGAATTGAGCTCTTGGGTGAGTAAGTGAACTAATCCCAGCAATGTGCTGGGAGATGGTGCTTCTAGCCTTTTCATGTCACTATTTAGGGACTGTTAGTGGAAGCTTCCTAGCTGACCCTAGATGTCAGAGCAGCAGGGACAGTAAGGCACCCTATAGCTCATCTGTTCTTGGTGACTAATTACAGGAGTCCTGAGCTTGCTTCCCAGCAGACACTCCTTACCCAGGCAGGCAGGGCAATTTTTTAGCAACCCCATGCCATTGGGAGTACACAGCCAGCCCGGCACTGTAACACTGTGTCCTTGCAGACTCAGTGCTTTGTCCACAGCAAAGACCATGAAGTGCCTCAGTGCCTGGCACAACGACAAAAGGGGCAACGACAAAAGGGGCAGCATAGCCCACAAGCCACCATTCTCCTCTGCAGCTAAGACAGCCAGTGCATCAGCTGGCCTTTGGGACTCACCACCCAACCTTCACAAGGCTGTCCAAGAAACCAGCTTCACAGGATGGAAACTGCTTGTACTGCCTCAGCTGAGCTGAATTTAGTTGAAGGTTTCAGGGCTTTATTTCCAGGAGCTTGATGTGTAACTCCATTGGGTGAAGGAGGCCAAGTTAAAGCTTCCCATACTCCGGACTAGTATCTCAGCCAACTGAGTGTGGGAAGAGGGAGGGAGAAAACAGTCTCCCCCTGCTGTGTTTTCACACAGAAACATTACCGAGCACCCAGGGCAGCAGATTTCCAGGAGGACATCCAAGCCACTGGGCTATAAAATGCATCCTGACACTCACCCTCGTGTTTCCACATCGTTTAGATATGTCATATAAAACAAACCAAGTCCCACAAGACAGACTAAGGTAGTTCTCACCTAAGGATAATCCAGATGCTTGTAATTAAGTTACACCACTGACACATTTTGATATAATTCTTTTGGACAACTTATTTATTCAAGTGAGTTTGTGCTGGGATTTCCCAACACAATTTTGTCCCTTCTGGAGTACATTGTGACTTCCTATGAGTGTGCACCAATCATTCCTGTTGGAAATGCTCCACTTTTGCATTAAGTGCCTAAATAGTAAAATTAAATGGAAATCAAAACCCCTTTTTACCAAATGTATAATGGCTTTCTACTCAAATAAAAACTTTTCGGCAACAGTGACCTCCTGAATCATTTGGCTGAATGGTCTTGGTTTATGCAGCTGTGTCCATCACTAAATGCCTCTTAATCATGCAGAGAAGTTCAGTGTCTGCTTTGCATTAAAAACCTACATCCATAGCAGATATTAAACTGCTGTAAATTTAGTGCATTGTTCTTGTCTAATGCAGTGATTATATTTTTCCAGTTTTGCTAGTGAAATCAGGAGGTCAAAATTTGTATCCGTATTGACTGATACTTATCATCCAATTACATGTTTTTCAATATATATGTTGCTCGTATTTAAACATACATGCTTTTCCAGCATCACTGAGAATCTAGCATGGATTACAGCACAGTTTATAACATGATGCTCATTTATTGCTTTTTTGCTGTTGCTGCATACCATTTGAAATCATTATGAGATTATTCAGAACATCACAGGTTTTCAAATTTGTTTTTCTCTTAAAGCACGTCAATAGTTTTGTTCCATTCTTCTTGTTTTCCTTTTGATAATTCAAAGACTTGGAATGAATGATTTAAATATGAGTCATGTGCATTATGAACTGTTCAGTGTATTAGGAACACAGATGTTTACTGCCATAAATTATTGACATCATTTCAAGTAACTTCGTTATAACCTTGAAATGAGCAAGGTGATGGAGACTATGAATTGATGTGAAGTTTTTTTCTGTAGCTCTGGAATATCCTTCTCTAGGAAAAGCTGCAGAAGTATTTTAAAAGCAAAACTTTCAGCTCCGAATTATCTGAGGAATAAACCAGAAAATGTTTCCCATCTATGTTAAGAACTAAAATGGGTTCATCTTATTTCAAAAATCAGAATTCCAAATAGTTTCTTCTTTTAGTGTGTTTATCAGAAAACAAAGATGGTCTGAATAGGCCATTGTTATAGTAACAAGCTTTGCTTCATCAAGTCAATAAATAGTTGAGTTGTTATGTATCCAGTTCATGAATTGTGCATCTGTTCAAGCCTTGATCAGGCTGAGTGTGCCTGTTTAGATACTGCAAACATTTCTTAGCTCACAATTTCACTTTTTGAAAAAGAAATTAAATATAGCATGAGTTGCTAAAGGAGAGAAATCAAAGTGAGAGTTAGTGTAATTAGGGATATTTAGCAGTCTAGTTTGTCTCAAAACTGAATGGCAACAAACAATGCAAGTGAAATTTCCCAAACTCACTGTGTTTTCTTAACAACATAACTATCAAAGCTAACTCTTACCAGTGTATTAGTTTGAATGGCACAACCAAGCAGATTTCAGATTATCAGCACCTTTGATCTCTTGATCCTTGATTGCGAACCCCTTTGATGTTGGGTGGAAATCCAGTATTAATCAAAGACAGCCTATTTTCCAAACAACAGAGGCTGATCTGGAAAAGGTCAGGCAGAGAAAGTGGACACATACATAAGCCAGTATCATACTGAAAAAATCACATCTTTCTCTAACTGGCTAAATTAACTCTTCTGAGGCTATTTCCTCTGTTTTGTTATGCTTTAATCAAAGTAAAATATAATGCACAAAGAATTGTGGGTGTAGCATTTTACTTCCTGCCTTTGACAATTCTGGCAGGTTATTACTGCTAAATACTTGTGAGCATTAGTGGCCTTAAGAGCTCTAGAAACTGCCACTGGGGGGTAGATATACACAGAGTTACAATTAGCATAGTATTTAATGTACCAGTGGAAGCTATTTTAGCTGCGACTTTAATTTCGACCTCTGTCCCTGGCCTTGTAAAGCCACTTCTGATGGAGCAGTGCATGATTGCCTGGGCGGCAGCAGTACCATTGAGGGCATCAGTCAGGACTGTGGGCTCGGGACTGTGTGGACAAAGCTGCTGCTGTACATCTGTCATTGGTGTGGTTTTGAGTTTCTGTATGCAGGCCCTTAGCAGGGAAATATCACAAAACAAAGAGTGGAAAAAATGTGAAGAGGGAACAGCACCATTACAGTAGATACCTAAAGAAATAATGACCTTCATTTTACTGTGTCTCTCCTCTTGTCCTCAACAGAGGAACCTTTTCCATAGGTTATGTTTTGGGGCACAATCCTTTTCACGTGTTTTTATGTAAAGAAAATATTTGACCAACTGACATGTATGTATTTATTCACAGATTTAAAAACTTGTTTAAATTGTCTGTTATGGATATGCTGTTTTTAATCACATTTCTGGATATGTTTTTCTAGTAGCTGTTATCTTTATTCTGAAAGGGGAAAAAAACTTCAGCCCTAAGGCAGTCAGATGACAGATGCAAACTGCTGTGGTTTTTGGTTTTTTTTTCTTCTTTAGCTGTTGATAACACATACTGTGGGTCTGCAAGGTGGGAAGTGCACTTGGTCCTTCCCAGACATAGTTCCAAGATACGGACACACATAGGTGTGCCACAAGGCTTGGTTCTTACTGTAGCCCCAGTTCCTGTGTTACCGGTTGCAGTGTTGATCTATAATTAGAACACTTATAATTTACAGAGAATATTGCCATGCTGTCTAGTGTCTACAAACAACCTAGCAATGATTTCACACTCATAAAGACATTTTCATTGTAGCAACAGGAATACTTGGTAAGGTTGCTTATGGTCTAGGGTGCTCTATTTAGGGTCTTCTACTCTTAAAAGGAGTGTCCTTCAAATTGGCACTTTAAAAAAAAAACAAAAAACCACAGAGTTTCAGATTATTCCTTTGATCACAAAACTGCATGCATATTGATACATATTGATACTCTAAAACTCTCTCAGAGAATGAATGGCAGTACAAGGACAGTTTTTTCTTTATTTAGCATTTCCGGAAAAGTGGCTGGCAGAGTCTGGGTTTACAACTACGTAAGATAGATTGAAAAAGAAAAGTCATAAAGACCCAGATGCACAGGGACCCAGGTCTCATGACATCCAAACTGACTTTCTAGTGCCTAGCTCAGAGGCAGAAATTTGCAGTCCGGAGTTACTGACCTAACTACCCTATACAGCTGAGGGAAAGCCAGGGACCAGGCTATAGGATTTACAGCAGCCACCGTGCCAAATAGAGGGATGCAGAGAAAATGCTGAAGCAAGGGATGTGTCTCAAGTTCCCTCTCTCTTTCCCTGGGACTCAGGCACCTATGAATGAGGGATTTACAGCTCTGAAGTTCCTCTTAGCCACTTGAGTTGCTGCTAATATATGAATAACTTGATTACTTTGTTAAAAGAAGATGCTTAGCAGTAGTGGCTCCTCCCCTTTTATGTAGTGCAAATGACAGGCATCACCCCACAGCCGATGTTCACTGAAACAGAACAAGGTCTTAAAAAAAAAGATTAGTCAGGATGAGTTTGGTACAATGCTCTGGGTGATGCTCTGTTTGTGTTGAGAAAGGAATGTACTATGAATAATTAGAAAAGGTTCCACAGAAAGTACTCTGAATAATTAGAAAATATAAGGTGGGCACCTGGAGACCATCAAGTCAGGAAATCGTTGAACAAAGAAAGTTGAAAGGTCTACTCCACCTAGATCCTACCTATTGTGAATGGAATGAATAGGTGTCAAAATCAAATTAATATGTATGTAAAGATGTTGTGTAACCTCTCACAAAAACTGCATAAAATACCTTTTTTATACTTTTAACTGAAAACTTTGGAGCTAAATACCATTGCTGCTTAAAGAGAAAATTTGTCACTGAGCAGGTACTCTGTGCCGTTTTGGCATCATCACCTGTGGGCTGGATGATAGGCATCACCCCACAGGGGTGCTCATTCAAATGATTTTGGAGTAACAGTAGGTGCATAAACTCTGTGCTTTGTGCTGAGCTCAGTGGTTTTGGTACAGGCTAGGCATTGTGTAACCATCCCTGATCTACAAAGGATTTTAGGCATCCAAACAACTAGTTTTGGAATGCCTAAACACACCATGAAGGAAAATACCTGCTGAGACACTCATCCAAAATAAGGCGGCCTCTGGGAATATACATTAGAAGTACTTTAGGTGCCTAAATAACTTTACTGATGACAACTTAGGTGCCTTTCAGGTATGCATGCCACAGGCAGAATTTTTGTGACTCACTCACTTGAATGCAGGCATCTAAATTCTGCTTGAGCTATGCCATAGGCACCTAAAGGCTTTTGGAATCTTTTCCTAAATTATTTGAATTTATAAGAATGTCTTGATTAAAAAATATGGCAAGGATTCAAGCAGTTTCCCATTTTTCTATGTAAATGAGTAGGAGGAGATTTTTAAAGATTTTCTATATTGCTTCATATTCCTAACATAATGAGCTGAATAGGATTTAAATTCATCTAGCACTTCCAAAGCTTGCATTGATTTGACCACAGCTATATGTTGAAACATTAAAATTTTAAGCCAGTATCTCAGAACTTCATAAGTTTCTTTGCCAATCTCTTTCTTTTGCAAACATGATTCTGAGATCAGATCCTTATTATCCCAGAATATTGTTTCAGGTAGCAACCAGGCACTCTTGTATTTCATATATAACGTTTACACCTTATTTGCCAGACAAGCACCCTCAGCTTCTCCAAACATTTTAAATTCCCCACAGCAATGGTAATTTAGATATAACATGAAAGGCATCTCTGGGTGAATGTGCTGCTTTATAAAAATTGGAAAGTAGTTTTCTTTTTTGTCTCTAAGTTTTCTCATTAGGACCTGGAACTATAACTTGGGACTGGCAGTTTTAATGGTCCCACTGAAGGCAGAGCAAAAGATAAAGGCTGATCAGCTATGCAGAGAAAGCCTGTGCTGTCTAACCAGTCTTGTACTAGAAAACCCAGAAAAATAAATGTTGCCCTATCCTAAGATTTTACCTGGTTTACAGCAGTCCATTTTAATAAATCCTGTATGCTGATGTGCTCTATGGACGTTTGGTTGGTGGCTGTAGCTATAGCCAGGTGATTTATCACTACTAATGCTATATCTTTTTGGATGGAGATATATTACTTGCACTGGAAGTTGTTCTGCTTCCAGACATGCACACCAGAAAATACCAGCTGTACTACATCTTCCCCCATCTGAAATAGCAGTGGTACATCATTCCACATTTGTCGTTCGTATTACTAAGGCAGTAAGCAATGAAGAGGGGGCACATCCAGGTTTGCATGATGCTAACTGTCCCAGGGTCAGAGGACTCTTGGGGATGGGCAGGAGTCACTCACTCCTGCTACTCTCCTCCTGCTGGCACTCTGTGATTCAGGTATCACAAGGTGGTGCTCTTGTACTTATGGCAAATTATTCAGTAGCCAGCGCTTGAGGTGCCTGAGGCTCCCACTGAACCTTGTGCTACGTATAGCAAGTTGAACTAAACAGCACTGTTAGTGGTTGCACACATGCTATATACCACAAGAGATGCCTGGTGCGCACAGCATCTCCAGGGATAGCTATCTTGTGCCTCCCTATGTGAGAAAAGATTAAATGCTGCATGCTCAGAGGATTGGTATGTGTTGTGATACTGTGCAGTCTCTTCTTGGTGCCTCATTGAAAGACATTCTCTTGAGCAGATGTCATAAAATCTGGGATGAATACTTCCTTCATGTTTCTAATTCTCTGGTGGGAAAAGTAGACCCAGGAGACCTGTTCTGTAGACTAAGGATCTAGCTATCTCTTTCCATCCTGTTTTAAAGCTGAGCTCACCACTCCTCTCCAAAATGAAATATTTTGGCATTGTCTCATACTGGTGTGATACATTGCATTTAAAACAAGGTATTCATCTTTTTTTACCCAAGCTGACTCTGTTGCACTTTCTGCACTTTCATTTTTCACTTATTCATTGTCTTTTTTTCCAAGGCTTCTTGGCTGTAAGGAGGACACATTAAAGAATATGTGGTATTTCAAAGGTCCTTTATTATTGTACATACAGATATAATATTGGGACTCCAGAAATCATACAAAGTTGATATCTCAGAGAGCAATAGAGGGATTGTCCATGGAAAGTGGCTCTGGGACTATGTTTAAACATGATAAAACATCTACTTTTTTTACAAATCTAGCAGGTGGCTCTTATTACAAATGAGACTGCAGGATGTTATTTCAAGAGACTGGAGGATGCAGCAGTCTTGTAATTAGTAAAGGCAATTGGATTACTGAGTAGGCTACTGTGGCTGCTGCTCATTGTGTATCTGAGTGAGAATTGAACATCACTTGCTTCACATTTCTCTGAACATCTCCTCTTCGCACGTCCATTTTTTTACAAGTGATAGGCTGTGTCCAATAAACATTACTCTGCGTTAGTAAGAGCTCTGAATTGTACTGTTATAAGGTCAGTGATCTACAGTTTTAAGCCACATACTGGAAAATAGAAACCCATTGCTTGTTTCTTCTGGTTCTCTTTGAAAATTTTCTCTCCTCTTCATGTTTAGTGATCTTCTTAGTGCTCTCTACTTTCTAACAAGTTTTGTATGCTCAACTCTTAGGTATTGCTTGAGTATTTCAGTATCACTTCACTGAAGTGAGGCACACATTGGAATGATGCTGTTGTCACCAGTGCCAGTAATTCATATGCATGCAAATAAAAACTAGTAATAACTTGCATAAGTTTGGTACAAGGTCTTATATGGTAAAAAATGACTGTAGAAGCTATTGCTGACAACATTGCTTCAAAGAAATACAGAGAAAGCTTGAGCTTGCTGCAGCATTCTGGCAAATAAAAGGAAATATGTTAAACAAAGCAGCTTTTCTCTCTTATTCAATACCATTGCGTATTCTTATGACTGTTCCAGTCTGGTTTTAACATCAGTATGACAGTGTTTGCTGTCTTCTTTTGAAATGCTTTCTCTAGCTGAAGGAAAAAATTGCTTGTATTTTTTGTGATCTTATCCTGTGAGGACACTGGAAAGAGCTGTGCACAATATGTTCCCTAGTTGCTAGGAAAAACAATGTAAATGATGATGCCATTTCTATTTTACCATCTCTTGGATTCCATAAATGCCACCCTATTGACAAAACCAGCCTGCAGTAATAATATTGAAAATACAGGTGTGTAGTGTGTAGTGGTAATGAAGTTCTTCAGTATGATTGTAAAGTTCAAATAATGTATCATGAATTTTAATGCATCCTGCCACAGACTTTTGCATTCTAGGTTAAGGTTATAATTCATAAAAAAAGACTACAGCGTATTCAAGCATGTACAAGTAGTACACGTATATTACTTTGTCCCTGAATTTGCAGTATCAAGGAGATACACCTCAGGATCCCTCATTAACTTCCCTATGTAATTTCTTCTATTCCTCTTCTTGACTGCTAGTCCTTGAAATTCATCAAGGACCCCTACAATCAAGCCTTTCTGTTCCCTTTCTACATCACGTATCAGACCTTCAGCCATCCTCACAAAACACCTGAATCTCCATATGTTCTAATCATTAATGTTCAGATTCCTACATGATGTCACTGAGGATGTGATCTGAAGATAATGACATTGCACAGTTATAAAGGCATAAAAGTCTCTGTAGATGCTTTTAGAGTCCTTCCCCTACAATAATGTATGGACTGAAAGCTAAAGCACAATGTTCACTGTTCTGGGGAATACATATCTTCTGGTTAAATTTTGAGGGGTTTAATTTTCATCTCAGTTTTGTTGGTTTTGTTGGCAGTTTGACATAAGCATTGAATTTCTGAGTATTTTAAACTGTTCAAATTATTGGCCAGCTTACATATTTTTTTAACTTTTCTTTTCTGCTCATTTGTAAGGTAATGGAAAGCTAGATGGTAGATGAAAAGCTGGACATGAACCAGCAATGTGTGCTTGCAGCCTAGAAAGCCAGTTATATCCTGGGCTGAATCAAAAGAAGCTTGACCAGCAGGTCAAGGGAGGTGATTCTGCCCCTCCACCTTGCTCTGGTGAGACCCCACCTGAAGTACTGCATTCAGCTTTGGGACCCACAACAGAAGGACATGGACTTGTTGGAGCCAGACCAGAGGAGGGCCACGAGGATGATCAGAGGGCTGGAACATCTCTCCTATGAAGAAAGGCTGGGGTTATTCAGCCTGGAGAAGAGAAGGCTTTTCTGGGGACACCTTAGAGCAGCCTTCTAGTACCTAAAGGGGTCCTACAGGAAATCTGGAGAGGGACTTTTTACAAGGGCATGTAGTGAAAGGACAAGGGAATGGCTTTAAACTGAAAGAAGGTAGATTTAGATTAGATATCAGGAAGAAATCCTTTACTTTGAGTGTGGTGAGGTACTGGAACAGAGTACCAGAGGCCAGAGAGGCTGTGGATGCCCCATTCCCTGGAAATGTTCAAAGTCAGTCTGGACAGGGCTCTGAGCAACCTGATCTAGTGGAAAATGTCCCTGTTTATTGCAGAGGAGGTGAACTAGATGACCCTGAAAGGTCCCTTCCAACCCAAACTATTGTATTATTCCATGATAACATGGCTCAGTTTTGCAGCTTTTGCAGATAGTAAGTCTCCATAATTCTAGTTGAAGTCTGTGGTTAGCACTACAGATTCAATACTGAAAATTGGCTCTGAAGTGACTAACACAAAATACAAACTGGAAGTGCAGTGAAAAGCTAATACTCAAGTCTTTGCATACGTTTACACAGCACAATGCTGGAGCCAGAGGAGAGAGTTAAGCTAACAAAGGCATCAGCCGTATCAGCCCTTCCCTTCTCCACAGTCCCTGGAACTAGCGTAGTTTTCTTCTAAGCAAAGCCATTTAGCTTTTGGGAAACACTGTGTTAACACAGTTATATTGCCTCTAGTGCCTGAACTGCTTCATTCAGAAAAAAAAACTGTGCATGGCACTGTAGTACAGACTCTCCAGTATTAAGTTCCTATCATTGTATCCAGTTATCATCTCTGCTTTTTGGAAGAGGGGAGGGCAGTGGATTTGCTATAGCTTGACTTTAGTGAAGCTTTTGACTTTCATGACATTCTCAGTCAGAAGCTGAGGACACACATATGGGCTGGAAGAGCAGACTGTGCTGGAGCACTGGACTCATCAGGAGTAATCAGTGATGGCTTGATGCTCAGCTGCAGTCTGCTAACACACAGAGTACTTTAGGGGTTGGCATAGGGTCCATTTTTGTTCAACATGTTCATAACTATCTCAGCGATGACACTCAAGTGCACCCTTAGCAAATTGCACACCAGGAGGAATGGGTGATGTTGAGTGGTGGGCTTCAGTTCAACATGATCTTGAGAAACTTGAGGATGGGGTCAACAGAAATGCTATGAACTCTCCACTTCAGCAAGGAGAAGGACAAAAACCTGCATGTGTGGCAGAATAACCCCTGCACCAGTGCCAGCTGGAAACAATTCACTGAGTAGCAGGCTGGCCCCAGTAAAAAGAACCTAAGGATCCAGGTGCCAGGTTGAATATGAGCCAACAGTGTGCTTTCACCACAGATGAGGGAGACTGTGTCCTCAGCTCCATTGCAAGGACCATGGCCAGCATAGCAAGGGGTGTAAGTATCACCTCTGCTTGGCACTAGCCCATCTGGAATAGTGTCCAGTTTGGGGCCGAAGGCACATTACCTGAGGGAGATGCTGAGGTGTCTGGGATGAAGAGGAGGCCAGGAGGTGAAAATAGCAGCCTACAGCTATGCCAAGGGGTATTACGAAGACTACAGAATCAAGTATTTCTTGGATGTGAGAGATTTCCCATTGCAGAAGAGGTAATGGCCACATATTGCATCCTGAGAGATTCAGGCTACAGTTTGGGAAACAGTTTGAGACACCAATGAGAGCAGTGGTGGAATCTCCATCCTTGGAATGGATCCTGAAAACTCAATTAGAAAAAGCGTGGCTGACCTGACCAAGTGCTGGCAATAGTTATGCCTTGAGCTGCAGGTTGAACCTCCAGAGGAACCTTCCAACCAACATTTCTGTGAGCCTATGGCATCTCCCTAAAAATGTGCCTCTGGCAAGAAAATGTCAATTATTATTCCTCCAGTAGCCATGGAGGGTGCTGGGGCAGTATATTTCCCTTGTATGTGCCAAGCACGCACAGGCCTGAAATGTGTCCTTGCCAATATGTGTCCACTTGCCAAAAAGAGAAGAGCATTCTACACTCTTCTGCCAAAACCCAGAAAGTTCTGTGATCTTGGCAAGCATAGTACATGAACCTAGGGCTGGCACACTCCTAAGGTATCTGCTCTCCCTTCTTTTTCTTGGATCAAAGGCAAAGATGGTTCAGCTGTACCCAGAGTGTGGTGAGGAGACATGTTGCTCAAAATATGCACACTGGTGATGCTGAAACTGATTTGGTATATTCAGTGTATTTAAAATGCTCACAGGACAAGGAGATCGTAATTTTAGAGCCAGATCTGAGAATTCCAAATTTTGTTTCATTCTGTGATAGGATTAGAAGTCCAGCCCTAGAACAAAGATATGTGGCTGGGGCCCTTGCTTTTCAGGGAGCAAATGAGCAGCAGCCTGGGGCTCCACCATTAAACTCCAGACTGCAACTCAACTCTTGCTCTGTGAGTGAGTCTTGAAGGAAGCTGAGCACCAAGCCAAAAGCCTGTCCCCAGGGAGGTCTAGGTTGGCAGGGAGTTTGAAGCATCAGAGCTGTTCTGTTGTGCAGAAACTGCTATGTGGAGGCATGACAAGGAAGAGTGACTCATTTGCTTTAGGATAGAGAGGATCAAGGAGGAAATGAATAGGAACGTCATAAATTGATTCAAGTGATTTTTTAAAATACAATTACTTCCGAGATTGTTTCTGCTACATACAGAAGCTGCTGCTTCAAGAAGCAGGAACACTACAGTAATGAGATAATGAATAGTAGTAGATCATAGAATAGAAAGAATAATAATATGAGCCCTTCAGAGGTGGTGGAGTACTGCTGCAGTTTTGGTAGACCCTGTGCTGTCACTTTCTCTCACCTGTTTTCAGTATAACTATTGTTATTAGATGGGGAAGAAATAGGGTATTTTCTCTACTGTATCCTCCCCCACTTTCACTTCTAAGAGCTTTACCCTCTGCAAAAATTATCTGAGAACAAAAGGGCTGCCCTTTTTGTTCATAGTTACACATTACGATCTCTTCGACCTTATATTCATTCTAACTGCTACAGCCACCAATCTCAAATAAGCCAGAATGTATATTGCTGCTTCTGTGGATCAGAAAAACACAACCATCTAAAGTAGTGCAGAAGAGACATCCAAGAACATTGCTCCCTGAAGTTTTATAATTAAAGAAAGATCTTATTACCAGCAACAGAATGTCTGTCACTTCAGAAGGTAGTTTCTTCAATTTTGTATTTCTTTGCAAGGTTCACTGCTAGTTTTCAGTACTTCGGTATCTCTTTTTAAAACATCTAATTTTGGAAAATAGTGCCAGTGCCTGGTAAAATTGTTCAACCTGATGGAGTCCACATCCCAAGACCAATATTTGTGTTTGGGGGATGTGGAAGGCTTTTAGATGTAAGCCTGTGAAATACCTTGTTCTGTGTCAACCTGATCTTCAGAAACGGGATAGTGCTATAGCCAGCTGACAGGGTGAGGATGGACAAACAGGGACAGTTAGGAGGTAAAGTTTTCTGCTTGCTCTTAGAGGGAAACATTTGCTCTTTAAAGGTCAACAGTTACCTCTGAGCAGGACAGACTTACATTCTCTCTGTGGAGTTTATAGGCCATGTTCTGAAACTGTTCCCAGGGAAACCTCTCTGAATGTTTTTTTCTAACATTTTCTTGAGAAAAGAGGTACATAATTTGATAGGATTTTATTTTTACACTCTCAGTATTGGTTTATTCCTGGTTACCTCTTGCAGATCACTCCCTTGGGCCCACGCATTATAATACATCTTCACCTTCAGCTTCCCACCGATACTTCAGACACTTTCAGTCCCTCCATCACCTCCGCTGTTCCTTCCTTCGCACTATGACCTCTGGAGTGTAGCCAGTGTAAGTTCAGACTTTATGATTGACTGGAGGCAGCTTCAGTAAAAGAGTTTAGATAATAATTAGTTTATAACTGAAAAATGAAAACTGAAAAATGTATGGGTAGCAGAGAAAAAGTGTGTTGTGAAAAGTACATTTCATTAGACTAATTAATACATCCTTCAGTCATTTAAACTCTTCCCCAATAAAATTGTCCTTCTGTATCAGGACAATAAACCTCAAGTAGCTTGAGTTATCTGAGTTTTATAGAAATTGAATTCCAACTATGCACTGGTTGTCAATGCAGTGACAATGCCCAAAGCTTCCTCTTGTTAAGTCCCCCATAATTTAACCTTGAATGAACTTCATCAGGGGACTTCTAAGCCTCCTTGTGTTAGAGAAGATGTGACCTAATCAGTGTCCAGCCTGAGAGATGGGATGATGGTATGGGCTCTAACATTCATTCCTGTAAGGTGCTGTCTTCATCAAGTGAAATCTTAAAGTGAACTGCTGTGGAGGAAAGTCACTCCAGTAAACTCAGATTAAAACTCTTTTCATATTTTGGTCCTGTCGGAACACTTCATTTCAATATAAATTAGTAAAACCTGATGTAGACATCTTCCCTAACTATATTTTAGAAATCAGTTGCTATATCCTGCCATGAATAATGAAACTTTCAAGTCCTGTAGTTTTGACTTGCAATGAGAACAAATGGTGAAATGTCAAAATATCCCACTGGATAAAAATGTTTCCTTTCTCAGCTGTGCTGTTTGGGAATTGGGTGGGATTACATGTTTCTATACTTATTTTTTATAGTATGTGTACATCCTGAGACTGCTGGCCTAATTTTAAAACAGACCTTTCTATCCAAAAGTAAAATTGGCACGTAGCCTTTTGATTCAGTTAACAGATGGTGTATGGTATTTATGAGAACAGTTGTTAAATGCTTTACAATGTGACTCACCACACTGATAGCTGCATACTAATGGAAAGTGGACGGTGCTATCACATCTACAAGTGCTGTATTGTTGAGGGGAGCTGGTTAAGCCGATTTATACAGACAGTTGCCCTCAGAAGTTCAGTCTAGAATATTCAGATTCTTTCCCAAAGTACTGTTTGTATGGAGCTGAAACCTGCTAACCTTACTCAAAAATATGTAAATCTTTTAAACCAGAACTTAGACCTTAGTTTCGGGGGGGGGGGGGGGGGGGGGGGGCGG
>JAVJGJ010000014.1:24914163-24944307 GCA_035590215.1 Microhierax caerulescens | reverse complement strand
GAAAGGTGAGGATACTCTGAGCCTTGTTGTATCAAGCCAACACTATCAGGAAGGAGGGCTGTGACTATATTTGCTGGAATTTGGCAGGGGTAAAAATTTAAAACTTTGCCAAATGCCAAGAGAGCTGTGATACCAATACAGTATCAGGATATCAGTATCAGCATAGTCTGACATGCCGGAACATGAGCGTCAGTGTTGAGGATGCCTGCACTGTTGGTATTTCATCATTTTAATTGCAATAACACCTAGAGGTTAAGCCCCGCTGTGCCAGCTGCACATAGTCCGTGGCAGTACACCTACAAGGTGTCAGCACTCCATGTGTTCTGCTCCACTCTCAAGAAAATACCCATGACCTCAGCTTTGAGGGGGTTTAAGTAACCTCACCTGGCTGCAGGGCAGAGGTAGGTTGTAACCTTGCCCACTCTCAATGATAAATCTGAGGCCTTGCTTGGATCCTGCATTTTCCAAAAGCCTTTCCACTATTTCCATGGAGGGAAGAGAAAATTTTACTCTCTCTGTCAGTAATATGTGGGTGCGAATCCCTGCAGGCTGGGGAGCGACAGCACCGTGTCCTGCCACGTCCACAGCAAGTGCCTTCTCCCTCGAGAGCATTGCAGAGGCTGCAGGAGGCACGGCTGCTGCTCCCTCCCACGCTACCCCTGGGTTTAGCGGGAGGGATCCCAGGAGATGCTCTGGCAGTTCTCCCTGAAGCAGCTTCTCAGGCACAGTGGAAGAGCGCTGCATTGTCCCTTGGGCACCATTGCACTCGGTTACTCCATCGTCCCTCCAAAGAACTCAGGCACCAAACTTCAGCACCTTAAATTACACCGCTAGGATCAGGAGCTGTGATGCCTCAGGTGGATATACAAGACACGCTAAAACTCACCGACTATTTCCAAGCAAGTAAATAAAAATAACATTCCCCTCTTTTTTGTCTCTCGCTATCTCCATCCCAACATGATTAAACAAGCACACAGGTGTTAGCAGAAGGAGATGCCAAAGGGTAGGATGTTTTATATAGATTATCTGCACACACAGCTCACGTGTAGTCAGGAGCAGTGATTTCAGATGCTGCCAGCTTGGCTGCCCAGTACTGAAAACAGAGAGGAGCATGCCTCTTCCACGTCCCAAATACAATTTTCTGCAACACTGAAGTTGGCAGTCTGGAAGTGATATATCTACTCTTCATTACTGCTCTTCATTGGTGTACAAAGACTTTGGGATATAGGCACTGTTCTTTTTTTACATTTTTAAGTTGACCTCCATTTACATCTTCGCCCAAACCTCAAATTGCCAAATCCTTCTGAGAAACATCACTATGGAATTGAGATGCTGCTCCATACCCTTTGTGAATGAAAATTAACTAATCTTGCAGGAGTAATTGACAGAAAAGTAATTTCCCTTTATTATGACAAACAGTATTGCAGTATGAGAGTAATGACTACAATTTAAGTAACTATGAATTGTGCATTAGGGAGCTCTAGGCCTGAATATTGCTCACAATGAAATTTAAATTGCATTTTTTCTGCATCTAGCTGTTTATAAATAACACTGAAGTTACAACCACAATAGTAATTTTTGTCTCCAATTTCTTATTGTCACTGACAGTCAAAATAAAAAATATAGCTAGCTGATGGTCAGTGCAATAAATAGAGGATAAAATACTCTTTGTTGCATTCAAACTTCACTAGAAATGGGAACAAACCAGAACCCTGCATCAAACCACAACATGGAGTGTAAGTGCTTCAAAAACCTAAGCAAACATTGAGCAGCTAAGATCTCTTTCAGTAAGTGGTAATAAAAAAATAATAATAATTAAAAAAAAAAGAAGAAAAGGATACAAGGCTTCTTGAACTCTGTCATATAGATTGAGATTTTGATACAAAATTCTGACTTGGACATAACTCTCAACCTCCCTGGTAACTGTACTTAGGTGCAGGAGAGTAAGTAGTTTAATATGCATTGTAGTAGTCTCCAAAACCTGCTTCATCCTGCACACTCAGGTACTTGCACAGGTGTTCTGTAAACTCTGCAGCTTTCAGTCATTTGTAATGCGCTCCATGCTTGCATCCATGGTGCAACAACCCTCTTGTACTATGCCGGCTTCCCACGTGCATGCTGCTGAAATCCTTGGTGAGACTGATCTTCCTGTGAATAAGGGACAACTAAGAGACAGTCCTGCTGGTGGTTTTGATATGGCTATTTTTACAGCTTATCAGCATGACAGAATACACCAGCAATCCTCTCATAGCCACTGCAGATCTTCCCGGAGGGTTGGAGCTCAGGGTCTGGTACCCGTTCTATACATGTGTTTTACTATGTGTGGACATGAAATCCATGAGGGCATTTCTTTGTAACGTCACAGCAGGTTAAGTTGCCCATGCAGCTTTAGTCACAGCCATCTCCATGCTGAATTTTATAGGTGGGATGAGCATAGTCTGTCCTTTACCCCATGGACAGTGATGCTGGAGCTAGTAAAGGCAGCCACATCTGCAGTTGGGAGTGTGCTGTGTGCTGCTTTTCCTCCAGCCCAGTGCCACATGCCACATGCATATACCCAGAAACTCTCTACTTCTTGGAAATGCTTTGTCTGACAAATGCAGTGCTACCCAAAAAGTAGGAGAGCAATGTGATAACATTTTCTTTGTATATATTTAAAATATCTTCTATTGTTTTACAGTTTAGCCATTGTCCTCTAATTTCTCCCTGTTTTTACAATAGGAATGAGTCCTCAAGGGCCTCAAAGAGCGAAAAGAATGTGATGAAGCACGGGGTGGGATTGGTAAAGCAGACATAGGGCATGGCATCAAGAAATGCAAAGCACAGCAGACACAGGCATTGCTTATGAACATTGTCTTGACTACATGGAAATGAGCATCTATTACATTTTTATAAATGAGGCAAAAATAATCATAGGTAGAGATGAACTAGTTCCAGTGTGAATACAAGCTCTGCTGCATGCTCCTCTGTGATAATGGGATAATTTACTGATGTAAAGAGTTTCTTTGCTGCAGTCTGTGAATTAGCTAGCATAGCTGTGTATGCATGATATAAAAAAATACCCTGGTTTTGTAATGGCCCTCACAGGGAGGGTGTAAAGTATCTAGAAGATCAGTGGAAAGAAAGACAGGCTGAAATAGCAACAAAGAGGTAAATGAATAATTTTGTGCATGCAGGGATCTTCCTTAGGTTTTTTTTGCAAGTGTCCCTAACACTGGTTTCTCTGACCCTTTCTTACCACTTTGTAACTTTAGAGAGGTACAGATATCACAACTATCTAATTCCTGTGAAGGAGCAAAGGAAATAAACAACCTAAAGATGCAGATTCCTGTGCTGCCAAAAAACCATAAGATCATGATTAATGGAAGACATAGTTTCATGTGACAGCTAGTGGGAATTTACCTTGAAAAAAAGGAATATTCAGTCTGAAAACATACACCTTGAACCTGGTTGTAATTGAAAGCCACTACAGTAGAGCAAATTGGAAACCTTTTAGTAGTGGTTGAAATATTTTCTTTTTAACTGAGACCTGCATATTAGCTTCAGTTTGAGAATAAATATTTTGAATCAAGATTTTTTTGATAGAAATCTATAATTACATTTGCAATATTGCTGGTATCCATCTACTTAGCAAAGACTCTGACTTTATTAGCTATTTAATCATCTGAAATACTCTATTACCAAATGCTCAGGGAGAACAATGTCTCTGTCAGATTCTGCAGCTGTTGGGTTGTGTGTTTAATAACCTGTTATATTTCAGACCCTGTAGAAGTTAGTCATTGAAACTATTCTTCTTTTAATCAGTCCCCAGATTAAAGATACAGCCAAACTAAATCTTTCTTTGAAGCTAGCTTCACACTTTTCATCCTCACCTAAGATTTAGATTCCCTCAAAGTCTCTGTCAGCAATCTGTGTTCCTCCAAAATGTTTTAAAAGTTACAATTTTAAGGTCATGTCCTAGCATGTGCTGCAGCTGATGAGGACTCTGCTGTGACCTCAGTGGGAGCAGGGGTGGGGAACTCCTGGTGATGTGCCCCCAGAGCCAAGGCACCTGCGTGTTATCTAACCAGCAATCCTATCTGATGATGAACCTCCAAACTGCCAAGAAAATGATGGAAATAAGGCCACACTTGCGAGAGGGGATGCAGTTCTGATGTAAATGGGAGTGACTGACTCCCAGTCCCTCTCCTCCTTTCTCCATGTGGTTGCCTCCTGGAGGCAGCGTCAGGCCATGTGACCTGGGGGAATATTATTCACCATGCTCTGTCCTGCTCCATGTCTTTCCTCCAGGAGACACTGTGGGGACAGAACTGCAACAGGAAAGTCTCCAGAAGTTTGGCAGGGCTTAGAAAGCATGCAAAAATGATACAGACCATGTGCCTGATTCTACTGGTAGTGCTGCACCCATAAGTAAATCCCACATCTTTTCTGCACACAAAGTGTCTCTAGCCAAGTTAGTCAAGGAGACCAGCCTTTGCTAACTATGTTATTTGGCTAACAGCTTTAGGGATGAGTCAGTGTCAACAGCTTGTAGAGCTGAGACAGCCAAGAAAAGCCTTCTGAGGAGCCCAAGCCTTGTAGGCCAGCACACTAAATGAAGAAAACACTGGAATTCAGAACAGGGAGGGCAACTAATGCTAGTCTTTATTTGAAATATTGAATTATACAGCTGAGGAATAAAATAACCTAGTATCTAGTCTGTTCCTCTGCCACTACCATTCTCTCCATTGCATTCCTTTGCCATGAGTTCAGCCTGTATCATCTCCTGTTGCTGATCCCAGATTAAGCTAGCTGAAAGGCACAGAGTATGAGGGAAAATGCTGCTTTTCACAGATTGCAAACCAAGACCACGTAGTGCGTTTCCCAAGTATTAGGACTCCAGGGGCAAGAGAATTGGCTTACAGCTGGTTGGGGAAGGTTCTGCAGCTGCCTGGAGATGGGAAAACAAAACAGTGTTTTTATTTTTATGTTGTTAATGAGACATCAGGGTGGGTCTCTACAGCTGGAAAGACAAAGGGCAACTGGAAGTCAGGGCTCTTACACAGATTCAACAGATGTCTCCTAGCCTTTGTGGAGATGATGGTAATGAGACCAAATAGTCCCTAGCCCTGCCTATAGTGAAGATTTGCTGTGGTGAGAGGACTTTTCTTCACAGTACAGTGACTGCTCTGACAGTCAGATGGCTTCAGAGCCCTGCTTTGCTCCAAACTTACCTGCACCGAGGGTTGGGGAGATGAGAAGGCAGCAAAAAACCAACCAGGTAGAAGTAGAAGAAGTAGAAAGAAGTAGAAACAAAAGTCCCCATTCACCTAACCACTGTCAGATGAGTATGAGCTGCAGGGTACCACAACAGAAGTATGTTTCAAGGAGAGATTTTGAACATGAGTTTACTAGCTTAGCTATATTAAAAATTAAAAATTAACAGTATTAAAAGTTTTTAACTATATTAAAAGCTATGTTTAAAGTTTACTGGGTTAACTTTAAATACGAGGGGAAGGAAAGAGTGGCAGATGATAGACTG
The DNA here is from genome assembly GCA_035590215.1 of Microhierax caerulescens. NCBI lineage: Eukaryota > Metazoa > Chordata > Aves > Falconiformes > Falconidae > Microhierax > Microhierax caerulescens. Next base: position 24,938,786 of record JAVJGJ010000014.1, on the reverse strand, counting down.
AGAGAGGATAAGCTGATCTTCTGAAACCAGATTAAAAAAGCTTTGTTTTGTATGGATTTAAATAAGGTAGTTGAGAGGGTGTCTGAATATTGCAATGACGATGGGATGCTGGCCTCACATTACCAGGATGTGGCCTTCATACCGCAAGATACAAGCATAATCAGCCTAGAGAGGGGACACTTCTGGTGATGCCTTGTAGGCTGTTGTATTGTCACAGCAGCAGTAAAATGAGGGACAAGAATATCCAAGCAACATTTTAGTGGCTTTGCATGTAACTTGTAAGTGTGTCAGTAGCCCATTTAGATCATACTGAAGGGCAGTCCAAATTATTTGAATCGCTTTCTTTAGCAAGACTGATGTACCTTTCACCTTTGAGTAGTGGCCAACCTTCCCAAGTCTGGTTTCTGCACATTCTCAAAACTTCTGCGTTCTGTCCAGCCTTCCAGTTCCTTGAAGATTTTTTCTCCTTTCCTTCTGGATCTTCTGTGCTGGCCTTTCTCTGCACCTAATGCATGCACTATCATACTGACTGGCATATTCTCTGAATTAAAATTCTTCTTTAAAGTACTTTACTACTGGATAGGTCTCCAGGGAAAACTGCCTCTTGCATGGTTGCCTGTTTCATTTATCCTAAAACATATCCTCACCCAGGTTTGAGCACATCTGTTTCACACATCCTTTATTTTATGTCACTTCTCAGCCCTCCTCACTTTTCTCCTTCCTGCTCCATTGTTTTAATTCTCTGTGTTCATCTGATTTATGCTATCAGCTCTGCCAATTCTATATCTGGCCCAATTCTCACCCTAATTACAGAGATTTACTCCACAAATTTGGAGTGAGTGGAGTTATTCTGGTGTTGCTGATGTACCAGGATCTGAATCTGGGACTGATTTCTTTTTTTTAATGGCATGCGTGATTTTGGCAATATCATTCCTTATTGTAATAGTCTGTCTAACAAACGATGTCATCTGGCAAACATGAGTCGCTGAAGAAACTCCTGTCATAACTGGGAATAAGAGTATTCCCTGTTGTGTAAGCCATCAAACCAACGTGTCAGACAGGCTAGCCTTCAAGCAGCCTACAGCAGGAAAAACTTTAAAGACTAAATTTCTTTTGAAACATTTAAAAATATTTTGAAACTTTTATTCTCAGGAATAAGGAGGAGACTGGTCATTGTTACCTGGAAGATGCAAAGTTACAGGGAGGAATAGCGGAAACACAGCTTGAACCTTCCCTAGCGCTTCTTTTTCATCTGATATGCAGCTCACTGAAGCTACATTTTCTCAAAGTATCACACTTTGGCTGAAAACACAGCATGGCTTCTTGCCAGATAGAATGATTTAAAGATATTTGTATGCTTACTTGACTTGCTTTTAATGGACATAACTGCTGGCTTTTGTATCGTCAGCTCCTTACATTCCTGCAGTGAACTCTTTCCTGTTACACTTCGGTCTCCCAATCTCCTTGTCTCTACAGGTTAGGGGACACGGAAAAAATGTGTAACCCTAGAGCATGATGACAGCTTTTGCAAAGCATGTTGTTGGTTGGTGCAGATTTGAGCAGTGATAGGTCCATTGCGGAATTCAGCCGTGCACCCAGAGGCTGCCTGGGAATGCCTGCTGGAGAAGCATGCCTTGTGCACCTCTGAGCTGACTCACAGGCAGAAGGGAGTCTCCAGAGCTGCTGAAAAACCCTGCATGAAATACCCACACAGCTTTCTTCCATGGAACAGACAGGAAAAAGAGGAGAGACACAAGAAAGGGTCAGTAGACCTCCATAAAAGGACAAAGAAATACTTTTGCTGAAGCTTGGTTGCCTGCTTGGGGGACTGCAGCACAAAAGCCGTGGACGCGAAGCACCTGCCCACCCTACGTGCACCTTTTTTTGCAGACTGCACCCTGGTGACTGTCATCTCCTTCTGCTGTGATACGTGGCTCAATGGTTTCCTCAGCCACATTGCTGCTGTCAGGAGGTGACATCAATAAAGGAAATCATCTGTGAACTGACATGGGTATAACACTGACAGATATTAAAAATATTTCAAAGCCATTCAGCATCTCCTCTTTTCTGCGTGGATTCACTTCTTCCAGCCCTTCATGGTCTCCCTGACCTTGCCATGTGTCTGTGAGCTGCTGACACTTCAGCCATGAGTTATGACAGAAGTTATGGATCTGTGCGCTCCTGTTTTATGATGATGATTTATCGTTTGTATTACAGTCATCCTTAGAGGCCGCAAGCAAGATCAGGGCCTCATCGTGCTAGTCACTGTATATACATGTATTAGGAGACAGTCCTACTCTGAAAAGATCACAAACAAAAGGTGGGAGGAGGAACAGAAACCTGGAGATGTGAAATGCATTCCCCGAGGCAACCCAAGGATAAATACCAGGACAGGGAGCAGCAGCACTAGCTCCTGTCCCCTGGCTCCTGCCTGCCCATGTCCGCACCAGGCTCCACCGTCTACTGTTCCTCCAGGTCCCCCTCACCAGGTACTGTGCAGGGGATGGCACCTGCTTTGCCGAGACTCTGCCAGTGGCCTGAATCAGTGTCCCAGGAGGTACATCTCTGCCTCTGTGCAGGTGCTGCAGGTGCACTGGTACCCGTGCAGATCACTGCTTCTGCTGCACTTTCCAACTTATTTTCTTTCCATTGTTTTTTTCACCACTGAGCTGACAGTTATTGCCACCAGTAGAGCTGTTGGTTGTCACCCCCAAACTGAGACCGGATGCTTCATTCCTTTTCAGAGCAAAATAAAACAAGTAATTTAAAATGATTGCTATCTTATATGTGGATCTAAGATACCTTTGGTGCAACAGGACAACTGACAATGCACTAAACTGCAAGCTGTACTGTGGGACAGCTGTACCCTACCTCCACTTCTGGGACTTAGATCTCACTTCTGGCTATGCCTAAACGCTGCCCTTGCTTTGCCTTTGCAGCACTTAGTGGGTAATAGGAGGGCAGTGTTTTTCCTCCTTTCGTAATTGTTTTTGTGCTTGGTATTAGGACCAGATCTGTTCTCTACATATAAAAATGCAGTCTCCGGAGAGTAACCTGAAAGCTGGGCGTCTGGACTGGCATCGGTCCTGTGTTAATATGAATTATACATTGAATATTGCTTTGAAAGTATTTTTGTGAGCTAACTCTCCCGAAGTGCAAAACTCTATAAAAGAAAGAAGATGCCGATTTGGCTTGAAGATTTTCAAAGAGGAAAAAGTCAGACTGCAGTTATGAAAATGCTTGGTTATGCCCTCTAGAAAAAGAGGGAAATAAAAATACTGAGAGCACTGTTCTGCCTCGCACTACTGATAGGATTGCCAGTACAGCAATCGAGAGTAGGCAGACATGCTGATATGATATTAGGGTGACAAGGTAGGTAGTAAATTGAGGGGCCCTAGTGGGCTGCGAGGGCTTACAGGAGAGTAAGTGCTGGCTGGACTCCAAGGCCTAGTAGAAGCAGAAGATGCTGTTCCCAAAGAACCTGGAAAGTATGAGCTGCATCTAAGGGCAATGGAAATGTTATCACGCCAGTGAGACCACCATCAGAGCCACACAGGGGGGCAACCTGCCCTTCAGCAAGCTTCTGTAGTGAGGAGCTTGCCAGAGAATGACACAACTTTTATCTCTAGGCAGATATTCAGTCTGCCTTGCAACATCTGAGCTATCTTTTGGTGCTTTCATGACAGATAGTGCTTACTCCAGCTAAAGCCAATATATGCTCTATCAGCTTAATATTAACACTGAAACTGTGGCAGGTGGAGCTAGGCAGACATTTTCTATCTACTCAATTAATCTTCAGTGTAGTTCAAGAGCACAGCAAAGAGCTGAATCACAAATACATCCAGGAGCATTTGCAAGACATAGTAATTCCTCTTTTCCTCTCAGAGCCAGGGAGTCTCCAGACTGTGTTAGGTTTATACAGTTGGACTCAATGATCTTAAGGGTCTCTTCCAACCTAAATGATTCTATGATTTTGATTCTATGACTTTCCAGCCCCACCTGCATCTCTGCCAGGCATGCTCTACCAGTTGCTGTGTGTGTCTGTCCGAGTCTTCATAACCAAGTTTGGCCTACACTGATTGTATTTGCATGATGCTGCCACCATATCATGCCACAAGGAGCGGATACTTTCCTCACAGATGTGTTTAAAAGGAGATTTTTTACTACTTAATTCTTGTACATGGCTGCAAATAAATGTCACAGTAAGCAATGTCCCTATCAACCCCATTCTCTTGGCAAAGTGGTCTACCAATGCCCAGTTCCTCGTCCCTAGTAGGACCTTTGCTGATTTTTGAGTCATCTCTATCCTGCTTTTTATTTTATTTTTTTTATTTCTTCTGTGAAATGGATACAAGGAGTGGTATTGGCCTTCTTCACAGTCAGTCCAACCACTGCCCCATGCCTCAGCACAGGTGTCACACGTGTTACGTACTGTTCTGTGCACTGATGGAGAAGCAGCCTCAGCCCAAAACCAACCATCAAACAAATCTGCTTTCACCAAACAGGCATTTTTATGCCTTCTCTATGTGAGCCTGCTGCTGACAATCCCAGCACTTTGGGCTGGTTTTCCTTTCCCTTTGTCATCAGAGATATGAGGGTGCTGTAAGCTTCCTCAAGTGTGAGATGCAGAGCCATTATGATACACAATTTATGGCACCAAGTTTTGCTGCTTCCACTTCCCAGGGAGAAAATCCAGTTCTGATGTGGCACGTGGTCTGTAAAGCAGCTTAGTAGAAGGTCACTTTGGGAAACCTGACAGAGCTGGGCTGCCTGTGGGGCTCACCTTCAGTGCCTGATGCTCAGATGCCCATCTCCCATGAGGTCTCCCTCCAGGTCAAGGCAGGGGACGGCCCCTTCTTTGAAAATGCATGGTGAATACAACACCACCAGCAGCATGAAGAGGCATGAGGATCAAATCAGCATCCGTGATTTTTGTGGAGACATACCCATAAACAGCTTGGCTGCTGCACTTCTCGTGGGCTGTTAGCATTTACCAAACAACCTAACGCTACAGTGTCAGCCAGCAACATCTTGCAGACTGGATCACAAGTGTATTCATTGACTGCAGTGGCACTGTTTGTAGAAATAAATATTACACCTGTGAGGTGGAAATGTGTTATTAAAGCCATAAAGATAACAACATTGCTCCTAAGTGGACAAATTTAGCGCAGTGTCTATTACTGTTAAATGGCAAAATTACAGCTGTAACAATATGGAGATGTAAATGTAATAGTGTATAACATTGTATAATCATTAAAATCCACATAAATTTTGTGCACTCAAATTAAACACACGCAACTACTGCTTGACACCTGAAACATCAACGTAGTATTCATGCCATATGGTTGGCATTTTCTGTTTCTTATATCTGTCACTCTTCATTCTTGTCAGCTGCTCATGAGAACTTGCCAGATAATATCTGCACCATTGCCAAAAACGTCTAACAGCTGGTGTGGTACTGGTTAAACACTCAGTAATGTTTCAGACTTTAGTGCTCCCATCTATGCATTAGAGAGCTCGTTCTTGGAGCAGATGTTTAGCTTTGTTTTTAAATTATCTTCAGTCTGCTTTTGTGTCAGTGTGTTTTTATGCTCCATCATGCTGCTGCCTTCTGTGAGATGAACGAGCTCAACAGCATCTTGGCTTTGACAGCCTTAAAACACATAAACTGGCATGATAAACTCTGCATTAAAAATGCACTGTGCTGTCTGCTTTGGTACCTGACATGGGCTCAGGGGCTGGAGTTGAGCTGCAGACTTATAGAGACCAGTTCAGACCATCTATTAGCTGAGGTGATGATATCTTAAATCTTCCCATCTATGTGATCCTCCTTGCAGCATGGAAATGTGCATCTGCTTGATGGCCTTGGCGCCACCAGCCACCAGAACCCCTCTGTGATTCAGAAAGAGGCACAGATGGACCTAAATGCCCAAATGAGTCTCTTGAGGGACCCATACCCTAATGTGGGCTTGAGGCACAAGCACTGCGTGGGCATGGTTCAGAGCACTGTCCCCCTGCAGCTGGGGCGAAGTCAGCAGGGTCCATATTGGCAGCCAGGCTTACACATGGAGTGCAGCTCAGGGCCCTAAACCCACCTTCAGCTGGCAGGGTTTGAGGGCTGAGAGTGGGAGACACTCTGTAATACCCTTTAAAACAGTGCTAATGACTAAATGGGGAATTCTCTAATGTCTTCTGTACGGAAATCAGTGAACGTGCTCAGATCTATGTAGTTGGGTGATATACATATTACGATTTATGATCAGCCAAGCACACAAACACCGATGAATTAAACAAACATCCAATTTCATTAGCAGTCTCATTTTATGGATAGCATATGCAGTTCCCTTGGGGTTGTGAGCTTAAAAGGCTGATTTACACTTTTGGAAAAGAGGACTCCTTGCTTTTTCATTTTGCTCTTTTCCTGGAGACAAGGAGTTATCTTACCTTCTGCTCCTTCAGGTTCACTTCCAAATGAAGTCACTACCCCACTGAAACACTGGGTTGAATTTTAAGACACTGTAATGAAGGGCATCTACTGAGAAGCTGCTAAGACATCCTCTGTTCCTAGATGGCTTTGTAGGGACAAAAACAGGGAGAGAAGAGTGCTGAAGAGACCTCTGCCCCTTCAGAATTGGGCAATGTGGTCCTGCTAGGCTGCTTTACCTCAAGTAGACAATGACCTAATATGTGTCCTTTTTATACAGAGGCATTTTAATTTATGCTACCTTTTGGTGTAAAACATTCTCTCTGAACCACAACTCCCTTGTTTTGGCTGCTGTACAGGCACACAACAAAAAGGTGATGGCTGCTTGAATAAGCTTCTCATCTAACATGAGACAAGAAGCAAAGGTATGGACAGGCAAAGAGTGCAGGTAAATACATGGGTTCATGCTATGTAGAGGAATTATAGAGGAATGAAGGCAGGTTAATTAGCTGATAATATACAGCTGTGGGCTGGCTTCAGGGATGGTGGGTTGGCTGATGTCGATAAGGTGCAGCTGTGGATGGTTCCTGCTAAGTAGTTAAATAGCTCTAAGGGGGATGGAAAAGGAGTAGTTAATGAAGGGGGAGCTAGAAGAAGTAGAGAGAGCCCTGGATGTACGAGGGAGAAGGATGTAGCAGAGGGACTGGCCTGAAGAGTATGAAGAAACAGCACAAACAATAGATAAACTGCTGAAACCTTGTGGGGGATTGGAGGCTGTGCTGGGACAAGACACGCTACTTATTGAAGTTTAACCTGGTATGTGATGGTAAAAGCCTTGTTGCAGCCAGCTGTTTTTGAGAGTGCTACGACAATGCTATAGGCAGTGATCTTAGCATGTCATCACCAGTGACAAGCTATATGCTCGTTTTTGCCACGTGGCATGCATAAACATTGGCTATTCAGATAGTGGCTTGTGCCTCTCATTTTCCTCTTCTTTGCACATGCAGACCTACTCAGATGGAAGAAATGTAGGCAGAAGAGTCACGGGGTGCGTACATCAGGAAGGAGATTTGCAGGTTTTATTCTTTGCAGATGTTCCCATCCCTGTACTGCATCCCTGGAAATTATCCATCTTGGATAATGGATGAAATTAGATTTAAAACAAGACAAGATGCAATTACTCACTGAGGACTAATTGGATAAACTGGTAAAATGGGACTGGCAGCTGGGCCTGTCAGTGTCTGGTTTGTCTGCACATGGAGGAGTCACAGAGGATTTTCTCCTTGGCATTAGCTGTAATAGGATAAACATACTCTGTTTATTGTAATATAGCCTTTTAGTCACATTTAAAATCATTACTGAGCCATTAACTATCACTTAATGGCTGGTATCACTTGTTCCAGTAAGTGCTAGCCCCATAGCCACTAGTCCCTAAGTAAAAAAAACCCTGTGATTAAAATTAAACTAAGCTTTATCTTTTATGAGGAATAAAGAAATTACACTAGGCCAAAGAACTGCACCAGGGTGCTCCTAATGCCTCTTCAGGGCTGTGGGGTCCAGGTCAAGAACAAATGTCAGCCCACTCCTTTCTCAGTGCAGGCTCAGCTCTTTTCCTCAGTCAGTCCTTAAAGCTTTCCCTCACCACCAGGGTCTGCAAGTTCATTCTTGAAGTATACAAGCAAATGGGACAATCTTCATTTGTTTAGGTGCTTGGTACATCCCTTTAAATTATTTTATATTTCTTTAGATGTTTGGATGCTGTTGAAAGTCAGGCCATCAGATTAGTTTAAGGCCATGCAGAAGGTATGGCAGAGCTGAAAACACAGACGCTGTTGGGAGGGGTATTTTGCTGCTGTTCTGCTCACATGTATTCACTTGTGAATGTGCTCACTGACACAGTGAGGTTTTGAATTCAGAGGTAAGAAGGTAAGGTAGAAAACTTTTGCTCATTAATGTTCATACCTGATTATCTTTTTGTCTGTAGAATCCTTGGACCATTCTGTTGGAAGTATTTTCTTTTACACATAATAATTGAGACTAAAGATTCATTGTGATGCTACACCCCCAAAACTGAAGATGTTGGTTATTGAACTATGATGTTCTGCTGCAAAAAGACAACTAAAAAGAATGACATAAGTAGATGTTCCTGGAGGCAAAACATGTAGTACAGTGCAGCTCATTACTTAGTAACGTAATGCACAAACGTGATTGTAATCCATCATTTTTACCACCACCTTGAACAGGATTATAGCTAACTTGTAGGGTCATACAGGTACCTGTAATCCTAGGTAGTAAGTTTCTTTCAGCTCAGACCATCGCAAATCTGTTATTTGTAGTGTTCCATTTAAGTTCTGTAGTTTATGAATGTGAATTATTTGATGGAAATCATTTCAGTGCAAAGGTAACCAAGTGATGCTTTTGACTGCGTGCCAGCCAGCAGGTCAGGAAATCAGGTTTGCACTTCTTGCTGTTGATAGGTTTAGCTATGGGACTTTTAAATGTCTTTTTTATGTCTATATTGATATAAGATACATTAACATGAAGTTTCCAAACTCAGCCCTTGCCCGGTATATCCATTGTACATGTACTTAGAGCATTTGAGTTGTCCCATTCGCTTCAGCAGGCTAATCAGGTACATAATCAGGTGTGTATAGTATTTACAGGGTCACGGTTTAATTTTTACAATTTTCTATGAAGTCCTGAATACTACAAAAGAAAGACAACGCTAAGCATGGTGGCTGAGACATAAAGCTGTTAAACGTTTCTTTTACATGCTGCCCTTGCCATGAAAGCCACGTGGCTAGACCCTGCTGCCAACAGGGCCTAACAGCCTGCCCCATAGGTCTGCCATAAGATTTCACGTGATCATCAGTGTGGGAAAGCACCCGTGTGTCCATAAATTCAATATAGTTTCTAACAGAGAAATAGAAATAATACAAAATTCTTATTTTCTTTCTGATTTTATTCCTTTCTTCCTCTGTTACATTGCTATAGCATGTCAGTGCCTTCTGCTGAGGTGGAAATCAGGAGTAGCCAAGTCCTTTGTGCACTGTAGCAGGGGCACTGCACTCAGGTTTTGGGAAACAACCTTCTTTTCATTGGGAGTGTTTCTAAGGCCAGATTTAGAGAGGTTGCAAGGCTGAAATAGTTGTCTATTTTGAGCATCATTTCTATAATTTACTTTATCAAAGGTTTTGTAGACTTTCAAATGCCTCATTTCTCAGAACTCTTCTTGAGGCTACGATACTCCCCCCAGCTTTATAATGTCAGTAGCAATAGCTCAAATGAAAATCAAAGCAATTCAAATAAATCATTGTTCAAAAAATACAGGGTGGGGATGGGGGGTGCCAGTAGCTCTCTAAGAAATATTTTGCTGAAATTTAGCACAGAAAAATACTGTTGTCTATTTAAATTTCTTAAGTAAATTTAAGGGTTTCACTTGGCTGACACTTCTTGGCCTTGTGTTAATCTTGGGATTGTTTCACAAGAGACCCAGGGAACACCCACTGATAACAATGTCAAACATTCAATGTATTTACTGAACGTTTCCACTTGCTTGATCATTAAGGCATGCTTTGAGTATGAGGTCACCCATGTTGTGTAAGCATAGAATTTATGGGGTGATTTGAACTATAGGGGAGTCCTGACATGTTTTTGGCAAATACGGTCAGATACCATGGACTGATGCCACTCAGAATTGTAGCTCTGGGATATAATCAGGTTCTAGCATGACCGTTTTGCATTAGAATTCAAATCCTCTGATTACAGAGAAGATGGGAAAAAGGTTATTTAAACAGGCCATACGTAAATTGTAGGAATCTTTTAACAAAACGCATTTTCTTGTCTGTTAAACCAGTTGATTTAAACATTAAGTATTTTAACAAACAAAAATGAAAATGTAGCTTTACCAATTCAGAGGAGATAGCTTTGCATCCATGTGGCATGCAGTCATTGTGTTCTCCTTTTGAATCTTGCATTTGAGTTGGAGAGAGCAGCAAAGGACTAAGAAGGTGGCAGTAAGGGCTTCCTAAACCGTACTTGTGGATTTGCCACAGGCTTGACAGATAGCCTTGCAGAGCCTGTGCAAGGCCTGTTTAAAGCTCATTTAAATAACAAAAAAATCTTCAAATGGATTTCAGCACCTTTTAGATCAGTGATAATGACTTTGGCTGCCTTAATTTGCCACTTCTCTGTTTGTACTGTTGTGAGAATAGCCTAAGACTTGGAGTCCTTGAGATGGGAATGGCACCTGGAACTATGCAATTGCTGACTTTATCACATACCTACTGCCTGACTTCGGATTTTCTGACTCTCTTTTTTCTCCAGCCTCTTGTTTTGCCTGTTTAAATTACAAGTTTCTTCGGACAAGGTCCATTTCTCATAGGAGATTTCTAGCCTGCCATCTGTGGTTGTGCTGCAAGACAACTGGTGATGGCTGCAGCTTATGTGGGAGGTTTCAGCAGTTCTCTTCCACTTTGTCTAAAACATGTAAACAAAGCCAGTGCACATTTTAATACTTTTCAAAGACATTAGTCCCACTAATTGGACTTTGTTTCATTACCTGAACTTTTCCCCTTAACATTTAAAAAATCATGTTGCTAGCTGATTGCCAAGTGTAAGAGACCACAGGTAAATGAACAGCATTTTGGTGTGGGTTCTAGAAGGAAATACCCTCCTGGTGTTGATTTACACTGGATTTCTTAATCCCACCTAAAATATAAAGGAAGGAGACAGAATAAAAACCGCAGAAAACAGAATGAAAGGCAAAATGAAGGAATGATTCTAGGAGTGTGAGTATATAGTAGTCAGATAAAGACTAAACAAAACTAGCTGATCCATGGCCAGGGTATTTTATAAAGGGAGCATGATTGATACACAAAATACTAGATTAGACACATATTTTATAGGGATCCATAGCAGGATATGCAATGGAGGATCTGAAGGAACAGTCCTGCTCGATACGTAACATTCATGGAGCTCCACAGTTTTTGCAAATGTGCTGTCTGGCTCTAGAATTCCAGCTCTCACAGGGAAGGCCTCTGAATAATGTGTTTCAGAACTTCCTGACCTGCCTTTAAAAACTAACTTTTACATGGGATAAATAGACAAATACTGCTATCTGTTTTCCTACCCTTATTTGTATTTTACATTTTACATTCCTACTAGGATTAGGAGTGTCCTATGACACAGAAAGGACAATCTGATTTTCTGTGGAAAACAAGTGCAAAGTCTTCTGACAAATAGCATAAAAATTGCTTTGCTTTTTAGGCAGACATCATTCTCTAGATATTTGACAGACTTAGATATTAGAGAAATGGGTGTATTAGTGTAGTGAAGCTGACATTATCAGGTGTTGTATATGAGAAATGTCATTTATGAGTTGTCACACAGCTATTATTAAGAGACTATTCAGAAGAACACAGTACATCATAGTGACTGTCACGGCACTCACTGCAATCAGCTGAACAGTCAGGCATAGTTAAACAGAACATTTCTTTCGCTTTCAGGGCAAATTACACTGATGGTTTATTTATGTGCTCCATAACCACTTTATGCTAGCTCTGGAGGTGCAGACCTGCGGCATGGTGGGATGGCAGCAGTCCAACCTCCTGCCACTGGACAAGCTGGCCGGGGAGCAGAGCCCTCCATGTGCCCCCAGAGCGGCTGGGTGAGGAGGTGGGGGTGCTGGTGCTCCGGCTCTGGTCCCCCTCTCTCCCCTGTCAGCAGTTTTGGAGGACAGGGTCTGGCATCTCTAAGTAGTACCTGGCCCTGGCTCCAGGCAGGATGGGAATCCAGCAGCTTCCAGAGCTGCTCCTACCTTGCTGTCTCCCCACAGCCTCTGGGACAGGGACCCTTGCTGTCTTCCTTCCCTGCAGCAACTTATACACCCTCAGGTGTCCCCCACCAGCTATGCACCACTTACAGCAAACTACAATTACTCTGTGGGCTTCCCCACAGTCATACTATTTACACCAGGTATTAAAATGCACACAGACCAATGAAAGTTAGCCCTAGATATAGGATTTGAACAGGCACTGCCTGAATCCCTGCTAATGTCTTTAGGTCACATACTGCATTCAGGCTGTTAAGCCTTGATCCTTTAATCTTTCCATGGGCTGAACTTCCACTGACTTTAACCTGCCCAGCCACATCCTTTAAAGCCAGTCTCCCCCAGCGATCGCACCACATGCAGCCCCACTGGACCTCTAAATCTTTCAAGAGGTTTGTAATTTGGTGCATTCCCTGAGGAAGGTTTGGAAGGGGTCCAGGGAACAAGGCTAATTTAGGAGACAGGAGAATACATCTTCTGAAGAAATGGCTCCAAGACCTTAACATGTTGGGCCGTGAAAAAGGAGCAGGTGAGATAGGATTTAATTACAGTGTACAAGTACCTAAGGGGGTGAACACAGAACTAGGTCTGAATCTATAGCAAAAAGGTAAAATATGAGGTCATGGGCTGAAACTGAAGTGTACTTCTCTCAGCAGAAGGCTACTCTGTAAATGTAATAATCTGGCAAACAAAGTAGTGAAAACTGGTAGTAGGTGTGCAGGAACGAACTATCACCATTGCAGTGTGACCAGGTTGCCCTGATGATGGTTCTTGTCAGTCATAAATGGTTCTTTTCCTGTGGTGTTTGCTGCTTCAATCTATTATGCTGTTTTGGGGGGTCTTCAAAGCTGAGCTCCTACGGATTTAAACATGAGTTGATATTTAAAAGCTAACAGTAAAAAAATGCATAACTATTTTTTTAATTAAATGCTTTGAAGGTTTCTATATAAAGTATTGTAGGTCTTGCAAAATGGCATGATTCCCTCTATGGTCTGGTGCTCTGGTGCTGCAGAGGAACACAGTAAATACTGCACAATCCCGATGAATTTCTGGCAGGTGAATAGTAAGGTTTCTGTGACATCAAAAATAGTAATATAATACTGGCATAAACGGGCATTCCACCTCATTCACTCTTTTCATGTTTATGTAGTAGAGGGAAAATAAAAGATCTAATCTGAACTAAGCTGAGTACAGCACGTAAAGCATGAACTTAGGCTCCCTTTAAAAAAACAATGGTGTCTCCCCACTGATTTGCAATTGTTTCTTTTAAAGTATTTTTTTTAATCAGTTTGTGCAGGAAATGGCCCAGTTTCAGCTGGTGCCTCCAACTCTGAAAAATGTCGGGACACATGGAGGCAACTGGGACACTGGTCTGCCCCTTTGCAAGCTGAGTAGCTTTGTTTTCACCCATTTCCAATCACTAAAACATCTACTAATGAAAAAGCTACTCAAAGAAAAGGTTAATGTGAGGTTTAAATTGGATCTATGGGGCAGCAAAAAGCAAGTTATTGTTTTAGGCAGTCTAAATTCATGCTGCAAATTTCCTAAACAGTGTTCAGAGTGGATTTATTTACTCCACCAGAAGTGCAAGGAAGTAATGAGTAAGGCAGCAGTTCTTTCTTCCAGTATCTTTCTGTACTCTCTGCTTTTTATGGTTTTTTTAATGGTAAACATCCTATTAACAAGTATGACTAATCTCAAGTCTATAGCATCTGTAGATTAACTGGGGATGGGGTATGCATAGAACTGCTATGTCCTTCAAAGGTCGCTGCTGGAGTACTGCCACTTCGATTGCTTCCCAAAGTGTCAGAGCCCTGTTCTGGTCCCCTCTAGCCATGGAGATACTCTGCTAAACCAACTGCTCCCAGAGGATTGGTTTTGGTCTCTCCTGGTGAAACATAGTTTTGGACTGGTGAGATTCATCCGGGCAGCAAAGATAACCTCTCTGTAGTGCTCATCCTACGTTCCTTCTGCTGTCCCTGGAGAGACAGACTCTTCTAACATGCAGCTCATTTTAAGAAAGACATTAAAAACGGGTCACATGGACTAAGCCTACGGGGCCCTGTTCCTAAACTTAGATTATTAGAGTAATTCTTGGGTGACTGGTCAGGCTCCAGGCTCCTGTTGCTCCTAGTCAGGCAGTAAGTTATGGTTGCAACTTTATGAAAGATTTATCCCAGTTGCCATAATTGTACCCACCCAAACTCAAAGAGGTTTTTTGCCTTCTCCAGGGCTTTCCTTGCCATTTCTATCCCAAGGTAGCTTCAGTAAGTAAAACTGAGACTATCTTCTACTAGCTTCATTTTTTTTTTAATCTCTGTATCTTTAGACCAGTGCCTGTGACAGTCATAAGAATCGTTAAAATGAGGTTAATAATCCTTCTTTATCAATTTTGACAATTTATGTTAATTTTCTAGAGCAGACACTATCTTCTCTGGGGTTTAGACTAGTGCGTGGCAGAAATCATCATTCATATCTTGCAAGAAATTTTAGCTTTTTAAAATATATTTTATTGCAGCTTAGGATGGAAACATCAAAACAGGGATTCCTGAAGGAATTAATATTAGAAACTATTTTTCAATCTTTTAAAATTATTTTCTGTTATTTCAGAAAGGGCATTTTATTAATGCTAGTAAAATTGTTCCCTAAATTAACTGAAACAAGTAAAAGAAGAACTAGAGTATTTGACCTATTGTATTATAGTACAACATGTCAGAGTAGTGGCACCAAACATAAACTGACTTTTAATAGTTCTAATTTTTTCTTACTTCAAAAGAGTTGGTTGGTTTGTTTCTCAGGTGGGAAATAATTTTGCTTACAGTTTAATGAAAAGAACCATTTTAAAAATAAAAATGCCTTTGAGGAGCTTTAGTTTTGCTTCTATCCCATATCCTCATATCTTCCCTCAGCTGAATCTGCTAGCTATACTAAAAAAACTAAGACTTTTTATTTATTTTTCAGCTCAGATTGATTAATTCCCTGTGTGCACTAGTCAATAAAATGAATAATGCAGCAATAACATTTTTTACAAAAAGTTCAGGGTATTCCTATGGATTGCTTTATTAGATTATATATCTATAAGATCTAGCTATTTTAATCAACTTTAACAAAATACAACTAGATGGCACAGCCATAAACATAGCAAACCAAGACTCTGTGAGCCTCAGCAGAAGACACACCCCAGCAATCTGTTTTGCTCTATTTAGCCAGTCATTCAGAGCAAACCACCAACTGGGTTTAATCCTTTGTTGTTGTTTTGTAGCTCTTTGGTATCATCTGAAGAACTATCTTAAATAATTACATTAAATAAGAGCAGAGTAACTAATGAAGAATCGTATCTCTGACCAAGAGGTTTCTCATGGA
The DNA here is from genome assembly GCA_035590215.1 of Microhierax caerulescens. Taxonomy (NCBI): domain Eukaryota; kingdom Metazoa; phylum Chordata; class Aves; order Falconiformes; family Falconidae; genus Microhierax; species Microhierax caerulescens. The sequence goes on along the minus strand of JAVJGJ010000014.1, from coordinate 24,923,169 downwards.
AGAAATTCTAGATTCAGTTATTATAGCAAACAGCTCCCTTTGCCCATTGCTTTATGTTATGCTAGCAAAAGAAGTCTGTTGAGGACTTACTTTGCCAAAACAAATTGCATCTCCCTGGAGAGCAGTTTTCCAGGATTATTTTTTTTTAAGAATAAACATGGTGACAGATTGAGAATTACTTCACAAAATGCTCTGAGGGTAAAAATCAATCCTGTTTCTAGTAACACATTACTCAAGATGTAGTGTAAAATGCACAGGCTTTTTTCTTTAAATTTGATGTAAAATTTAATTCCAGAAGTTGTAAGGTGCAAAACATTCTAAAAATTACATACACATCTCTTCTCTTATTTCCTACACAAGTCTTTCCCCCATAATTTTGATAGAGTATTTATTATTTTAGTACTGCACGGAGTCTTGGAAGACAGGCACAAACATGGAAAATGGCTTTGAATAGCAGGAATTACTGTCATTTGAATGAATGAGGTTTAATTAATTTCTGGCTGAGAGTAAATGGTTGATTAATCTTCAAAATAGACTGAAAATCCACTTAGATGAAAGAATGATACTGAACACACAATAGAAAACTGTGGGATTGCATTGACCTATAAACACTTTTAAAATACTTACTTTATATGGCTGAAGTAGTTTGGATGAGTAAAACTATTCAAATCTCTCCCAAGTCAAACGTATAAAGAAAGCATAAGGCAAACAACTATCCAAGTGGTCTTCTAACAAGATCACTGGAAATGTTTTCACTTATGTTATTTAATGATTCTTTGTTTCTTGATTCCACTGGAATTTAGGGTGGCCAAAACCCCCACAGCATCCTAATGCATTTTTAGTACTCAGGCACAACTCAGTAATGCTTTTATGCTTTTTCAAAATGCTTTTTAATGGTTCTTTTAGAATTATCCCTGATGTGACTGTAAAATTAGCATTCTGTGATGCATCAGTATTTCTACAGCCTTCAACCAGCTTCATAAGCCTCTAGAGGCTCGCTGGTCAATATTTGTGTTTGTTTATGCTCATCGTGATCCACCTTTGGTACAGTTGTTTGTGCTTTCCACAGTTGTTTGTGTTGTGTCATGTTCAGAGGTATGGGCTGTGAGTTCCTTGAGCAGGGACTCATTCCTATAAATTTACTGCACTGCACACAGTAAAGAACTGATTCTTTATATGTTGCCCTGGCTTTACCACAATATAAATAACATTTTTTTATATCGGCACAACTCCTTTGAGTGAAAGGAGGAGTGACAGAAAGAGGCAGTGAAGAAGCAGAGACTTTATCACTTAAAAATAATGTATTTTGAAGCATGTGTTTCTGTAAGATGTTATCCAGAGAAAGCAAGAATTGTATTTTAAGAATTCTAGTGATATTTTTTAATCCCCATCAACGTACTATTAAACACATTCTAGATCTTTTAAGGTATTGACATAGGGCAAAAAAAAATCCTGCCTTAGGCCACATTTTCTAAACCACAGATCCAACTGCAGATATGATGCTTTTAGTAAATTGACAGAGGGAGCTGTAAGAGTGGTTTAGATGATTCATATTATTCCTCTGGGCAGAGTCCCAGCTCAGAGTTCTCTGAGTCAGCTTTGGTGTTCTCTTATCAGAGAGCAGACCATTGCTAGAAAACACCATTTGGGGCTAAAGCAGCTCTTCTGTTGTAACAGCCCACTGGCACTGACAAATTTTTAGCTCCCTTTAATAAGGAAGGTCCCTATGCATGCCAGCTAAATCCAAAGTGCTGCTTTTGAGTCATCTTTGCATCATAGCTTCTTAATTTCTGAATTTTTGCTTTCAGTGCTTTAAGCGCTAATGAACTCTGCTTCTACATGTCCTCACTTTTGACCCCCAGGTTTACCAGTGCTGCCTATACGTTGGCTTTCACTATGGTTTACATCTAAAAGCAGACCTACTGTCTTGCCTGGTATGGAAACTCACGCCTGGGTAGCAAAAAGACTTGAGGCCAACAGCAATGGGCACTTTGGCCCACTTGCAGTCCTGTAAGAGTGTGGGATTTTGGGGTGTTGCACACCCTCCTGCCCCCATCCCACAGCAAGACCCACATGGTGACCTAAGCTTACTGCACCAGGCTGTAAAGCAGGACTCTTTCCTGGGAGCAGATTTTCTGCTTAATGGCATTTATGGTAGATGGATCTATTAGCCCAGAAGAGATGAAGCAGAAGAGGCTTCTCACTGATTGTCCAGGAGCTGGAACATTTGCTTTCTACGCCCTCAATCTGAAACACTCGTACTTTTTCAGGGAAAAAGAATTGGCAGCCTGCACAGTGGTCTGGCATGGCGCAGTTATGCTGCCTAACATGGCTGAAAGGGAGGTGAGGTCTACAGGGCAAAAGCTACTGAGCAACACTGTAGTGGGGTCTTTGGCCTGTTGCAAGAGTGACCTCCATGGAAAAGGAAGGATCTCAGACCGTGCATGCTCCTTGCTCCCACTTACTTATTTTTTGCAGTTTATTTGTGACCCTGAGACTCGGTGTCTTTCTAAGCTGGGCTGAACAACAGCTCCACATGTTAACTACAGAGTACAAGCTCACCCATTCTCTGCTCAGTGCTGGTAAGGTGTCAGATCACTCAAAGAAACATACAGATCAAAAATACCAACCTTCACCCTAAGTCTAAAGCATTTCCATCTCTCTGGGAAAGTGAGCCTTCATTTTGGACCATGTGGTCCCTCCCTAAATCCCTCTCTGGAAGTCCTGCGCAATTCTGCTCCTCAGTTCCTTTCCTTTAATCTTTACCCTCACTTCACAAGTCAGGATGGAGACACGAAAGGCCTAATACCAGATGCGTTGTTCACATACAACAGCCTTACAAATGCACACTGCAGGCACCACCAGCTCAGACAGCTTGGCTGGGCAGCCAGCAGAGCTGCCTGGGCTGCCTCCTCCCTGCTGCAGGCTGCCCTGGGAGAGGTGCTTCCACAGCTGGTTGGGAGGTCATGGACCCTGCAGCGGGGCAGATCCATCAGCTCCATCTCGTCTTCCCAACCGAGGCTACAAGGGACAGTCCTGTGCCTGCTTGCAAGGTATCATTTGCTGCAGAGAATCCATCAGAAGGGGAGCATCAGGAGTGCAAACGTGTTTGGCACAGGTAGGACAAATGGGCATGCAGGGAGCGTGAATGGGGATTGAAGTGGGAATGGGGTGCTAAGGACTCGCAGAGAAGCCTTTGGCAGAGGACAAGCCTTGGGCAGATGGATCTGAACAACTAGATTTTGTTGGGGGTGACTTTGGGAAGAGTTTGGGATTAGCTGTTTTTGTGTTTCCACCTCTCTCTTATATTCTGACTCCATGATTTATCATACCCCTGTAGCATACAGACATCTGGTTACATCTCTTACGGCCATAACCATTTCTGCCCTGTTAGCTTTGCCATTCTCCAAAAGCTCAAGGCCTTTAACCTTCCCTTAAGCAAAGACCATTATTGCTAACTGTTAGGCAGAGGTGGGGTAGAAAATAGCGTAATAATGATGATCATGCAGAAAAAAATTCCAGAGTCAGGAAAGGACTGCTAAAAAAGGTATACAAATCAGTATCTTCTACTAGCCTGTGAAACATAAGTTTTTTGTAAGTTGACAGAGGGGTTACTGAATAATCGCTGTATTTATCCTCTTCCTCCTCAAACAATCCCTTTAAAAGTCACTTTTTTATTCTCAAGATGTGAAATTACTTTGATAGTAGGAAGCCAGTTGCAATTCACACTTCAACTAACATTGTTAGGATACTCAGTTGTGATATCTTCAGCCCAGTAACGTTTATAGATCTCAGTCCCTTCCAGTATTCTGCATGCCTGCTTGTAATGTCTACAGTCCTTGCAGAAAAACAACAGTGCAAGAGAGGGAAAACTAATGTTTAGCAAATTTCAGAAGAAATGACAGCATAAATTAGGCTCTAAAGCCAGATGTTCATTTCAGTGTAGCAAGCTATTTGAACTTACTGTGAAAGATCAATACTTTTAGATTTGCTCAATTTCTAGAGGCAATGTTTTCAATTTGAAAGCTTTTTAGCCTGGGTGAGAAGATGAAGAATATCAAGGGAGATATATAGAAGCCAAAGAGGAGGCTTCAAAAACAGCATATTGGAAAATCTCCAGTCGTTTTAACTCCAAAGAACACTCGGTTTTACAGTATACCTAGCATACTCATCTTTCACCCATAGTTCAGCTTTTGAAGGTGTTTGCCTTTTCTCTGTGCATCACTAGTGGTCAGTTTCTCTCTGCTATCCCAGCCAGTTCCCAGGCCAGAGAACTTCTGTCCATCAGGTGCTCCTGCAACGGATTTCTAAGTTCCTCTCCACTTCTATGGGGAGTCATTTGTCACATATCTTTTGAGAGAGGTAAAAAAAATTGCATGCACTTAATTCAGCCTCAGCCACTGTTCCTGGTTAAATGTAGAAGTACATTATGTTTAGAAAATCCTGTGTCATACTATCTGTTACAGAGTAAGAGGTTCTCACAGCGTTGCTGAATTTGTAACAACAGGCATACAAATATGTGACTGCTTATATTCATTTGTCTTACTTCTGTTTAGCATAAACTCCTCAAATATGCCATAATGGAGCACGCCCCATACTTAAGACGCTGCATGAAATACGGCTATAAAGTTTTCTTGGAGAATTAGAAAATCTTGAAATTGGCATTATTTTATTTAATTACCTGATCAAGTACCTATCAGAGTAAACAGAAAATTTGCCGCACATGTTAATTTGAGATAACATGGTGTTTGATATAGCATTTGGACTGAGCGGTATGTAACAAGTTGCCGCTGCCATCTGTGAACAGAGTAACATTCGAGGGAATCTTCCTAGTTGTCTAATACTAGTTACCCCTTAAAATACAACTTTCACACTGAGATGGGCATTTTTACAGTAGCATTTAAACTGTCTCTAAGTATTGCTTCCATCCATATGCAGTATTTGACTGACACCACATAAAATCTCTGCCAAAGCAAATCCTGGAAGTTAGTAGGTCAGCATTTTATCTTGTATAGGTTGAGGTTCATAACTGAGAGCTGTTTTGGGCACTCAGAATACTGACGCTGTCTTCACCCTGGAGGTTGGTTGGTACAAATGAATGGTGGACATTGCTGTTCTCCCATATATCTACGTTGTAGAGGGAAATAGGGAGTGGTGAGGGGGCCTTGTAGCAGTAAACCCATAGTAGGTTAACTCACTGGCACTCCACATCTTGCTCTGAGAAAAGGAAACTCAACAATATCTCAGGCAGAAGCTTGTAAAAACCTTCTATTTGCCTGTACCCTCACTGGTGTGGTGTTTATTTAGGATACTTTCAAATATCTTTGGAATTGTTTATTTAAGGTAACGTTTCTTTACTTAACTGAAGGATATCTATGTCAAGAATTCACTAGAAATGTGATGCTGCCAGGTACGTACTGTATTAAAACTAAAGGGAAACTTAGCCTTTTGGACAATTACACAAATACATATAAATAACTCACACAGTTCTAAACCAGCAGTAATTATCATGGCATGCTGTCAAAAATCAGCATGCCTTGTTTTACCATTGCCCTTCCTATACTGACACCTCCTTGGTCGCCTTTCTCATGTGCAGGGTGAAGCAGGAAACCAGAGGCTACAAAACCATAGCGCTGTGAAATTAAAAACTATATTGTAATACAAGTTTTCAATGGGAACAAGGAGAAGGTGTGTAGTCAGCTCTTGGTCTTATACTTGTCAATCTCTCACTGCAATGGGAACTCCTAGGAATCTAAAAACATGACAGCCCTCCGCATGATGTAAAGGGACGAGGACAGCAGTGCATTATAACAAACATATGCAGAGTACATCCTAGACTCTCTAATAAGCAGAGTCTTTGTGTGAGTATTTGCATATGTGCCAATGTTCCATTAGTGTATGGGAATTTAGGAGTTTAGAACATAAAAATAATAGGTTAAAATGCAGTAGAAAAAGGCTAACAAGTATGTTAAGTTCTGAATAGAAGTCATTTAAGGGAGGTGGTATAATTCCCTGTGTATTTGTACACAATCTGACCCTGACCAAGGTAGATGATTTTCATCTGCTGGAGCAACATGAATTTTAGATAAATACAAAGCCTCATTTGCCCATTTATTGATTATCATCCAGCCTATTTCCTGAAGTCAGAGCGCAGTTGTTCCAGGGCTTGTTGAAGCTCTGAGGATATACTTTTTTCAGAAGTGGCACAGCTGATTTCTCACTTGCTGCACATCCTTTGCTTTGTTTCCTACACAGAGCTATATATTTTTCTGAAGAAAGTCCAACAGTAACTCTGTTTTTCACCACTTTTGGGCATCACTTTGCAAAGCAGGGCTTGGCTAAAGCAACACAGCCCTATGGCTAATAATACACAGTGCCTTTGTGGCTGCAGTGCCACACGTTCACACAACTTGTGGTGATGAAAGATGAACAAGACTGATTCCACATTCCCCCAATACCAATGAGCACAAACAATGTTCATTTTACTGCAGGTTAAGGAAAGAGGTGGCAGCGAGAAACCTGTCAGCATTAAGTGCCCTGGTGTGGGTGGCTGGGGGCAGTGACGTTGCTCGTTTCTTGTCATGGCCACTCTTCCTGGCATGGGTGGGTTTATGCCTGGCTGAGGTGTCCAGGGAAGTCCCTATTTTATACAACTCTTCGCCCTGTCATCACTTTGGCTCAGGGAGCCAAGGTTGCGTTAGTGACAGTCTCTCTTACAACTTTTAAGCTGCTTTTAAGAACAGTGGGGAGTAAAACATGTCTTACAAACCAGCCAAAGAGAGTGTGATGTTTTGAAATCAGAACATTTATCATTACACAAATCATGCCTTTGGGAGAGGCACACTTTAGAAGTGGCTGATCTTTTTCAAGAGGAGAGGCCCATGGCTTTTTGAAGATCAAGCCCTCTTAAGGTATTTTGTGATGAAAATACCGAAAACTTTTGGCCTTAAACTATATGGGGCATTAGGATAGGAAGGCACTGAGAGCATAAACTGGTACTATATCTTTTTGGTATATAGGTATATATATATTAGGTATATAGAGCATAATTCTGGTACTACATGTAAGGCTACAGTTTGATATATCTTCAATAAATTTGTTCTATCATTTGTTTGACCAGAAAGCTAATGAAACTGTCAAATATACATATTTACTTCTTTTCCTGGTTTTTAACTAAAAATTACCAATGCTGTGATTATTCCTCATTTTTAAAAAAAGATTCTGTATCTAGCATGGCAAATATGCACCAACACTTTAGCCTGGTACAATTTACAGTGGCTGAGTTTCATACCCACGAGAAACTGATTCGTTGACAGATCTTTAATTCGTACTATGATGGTACAGGCATCCTGATCCATAACAGGGTCTCTATAAAAGTATGTGCAATATGCACAAATGAACACGCTGGCATTTTTAATTACAAGACTGGAACTGAAGTTCAGGCATTTCTAAAAGTCAAGGCAACTAGGCTTTTTCTTGTCTCAAGGGAAAAAATCTGACTAATTTTGCTCCTCTCTGATATCTGCATTAACAACTTACCTGCAGCAGAAAGAAAATCTCTCTTAACACAACACACTTTGTCCTTGTAAGAGAGGGTGAAAACCACTATCTATCTCAGAGGTTAATATATTTTAATAGAATTGCAGAGGCCCTTGCCTAGTGGCAGACTGGATTGACCATTTGACTGGATGCTGTGTAGAACCTGGAAATAACCATTCTGGTTGTTTAAAGGGCTCTGTAACAGAGTTTGCATCAATACTGTGTTTCCATGGGTATCAGATTAATTTGATTTTATGTTCCATGTGAGCTTCATCCTGCCAGGCAATGGACATCCTCTTTAATTAAGATTTCTACTCACCTTTTGGTTTTATTTATTAAAGGTTGGAAAGGAATGACTGATATAGGAAAGGAAAACTAGAAAAAGTTAAGAAATAAATTTCCTGCGCTTTTGCTTCATATAGCTTTTAGTCTGGATATAAAGTGAGAGTTTCAGGTATTTTTTTCCACTCCATATTTTTTGGGGGGAAAAAAATAGCAGCTCATTCTTTCTTTGTGGACTATACTTCGGCTGTAGTAGACACTTTTACTTTTCTAGTAGCATCTACTAGTGGATTACACAGTTTTTCATGATGAGGTGGTCATTTGTTACTTCATTCCACAAAGTCATGTGTAAATGCCCAAAGCAGTTTTATTCTGCATAGAGGAAAGATGTCACAGGTGGAAAAAATCTGAGGAAGCCTCGCAGGATAAATTTGTACTATAAGAAACCAAACTTATGGAGGGTCCAGAGAAAAACCCCATAACCTTACCAAAAAAACTCAACAAAAAAAAATTCAAAAGAACTGTAAGTTTCTGTCAAATTAACTGAATAGTTAATAATATCAGGGGAAAAAAAAATCACACGGGGAAGCAACAGATAGGTTGGAAATACTGAAGTACTCATCTGAGCACTTAATATTTGAACACTTCCAAACTCTGAAAAACTAAATAGATTAATCTAGAGGAGTAAATATCCCCAAGCATAAATGAATTTCCTTTTTTTCCAGATTAAAGAAAAATGTACTAGGACATCCACCAACCTAGATGTTGGTTTTCAGGGAAGAGTTCTTTTAGAAAAAATATTTCTTGACCAAAACTGATTGAGCAGGATTTGCCATGGCCTTATTACACATACAGATAGGGACCACAGGAGGTTCCTCCAAAATAACTTTTGCTCCCTCTGAAATAACTGATCTTCATTGCAGCTGACACAGTGCTCCCTTGCTGCCATTTATGTCTCATGCACCCAGCAGGTCTTGAGAGGAGGAGTCTGCCCTCTGGCTCGGCCTTTGTAGTCATAGGCATTTATTGCACAGGTCACCATTTCTTTAGCATTCATTACAGACACTAATTAGACAGAGTAATAAAGACAGTTGCTGGAGTCCAAAGCCCATCTTGGACAGAAAAAAAAAAAAGGGCATGGAAAGTAGCATTTTAAGTGGATGCATCTATTGACTGCTGATATTT
>JAVJGJ010000014.1:24900624-24914063 GCA_035590215.1 Microhierax caerulescens | reverse complement strand
TATTTACTGCTGATATTTTCATATGAATAGTTTAGTAATATTAGATTCAGAAGGTGTAGCAGAGACTTTAATTTGCTGCAGTTCTGGTCTAATAGGTATAAAGACACCAGAGGATTCTGAACTAGTGAACTCAGAGGTGTTCTGACAAACCTTTGTAGTCATAATAACAAAAGCTAGTGTGAGCTTATACAATTTAAAACTAATTGCCCAGCCAAGATCCTCATTACCATATTGATGCAGTTCATAAATCAAAGCCCTGCCTATTCAAGCTGTTTACCAGTCTTGCATTAAGCAGCATATTTCAACTGAGAAATGTAGCGTGTTGCCAAAACACTGCAGAAACTTTATAAGTCTGATAGGAGTACAAACCTAGGGAGCCAAAATGCCACAAACTGATTTAATACACATGGCACTAAAGTGCTTGTTCTTGTTTGTTTTCTGACTATGTTCTGATTTTGCCTAGAAACTTCCCTTAATAACGTACCGCAGCACAGACACAGGTTCTTACACAGCAGACAGCTGCTGGCAGTTTTAATCAATTTGGCTTCTTACAGGAGCTTCTTTGCTTAACGAGGACTCATACATACTTTTTTTTTTTTTTTTTTTTAAAATACAGTATTATGCCAAGTGAATTTAAGTGCATACTTTAAGAACATCAGCAAGGGAGAGGTGGAGGCTTTTACCTAAGAATCCTAAATTAGTCACCAAAATTATGTGCCTGAAGTTAAATTCTTTGAATAGCCCATTAGGAAAAGTGAAGGTACAGTTCATTGGCCTAAACAAGTAAGTGCCTACCTGTGGGTGTGTAGCAGTGCCCTTCGAGACAGATACCCTGCTGTCCTACCACACCCACACAGCAGGTATGTCAAAGGAGTTGGAGGAGATTCGCACCTTTCTGAGCTGGCAGCTGAAGGCCAGGTAGTGTAGTCTAAGATGTCTCGAAGGGCACTAGAAGCCTATGTTTAAGCAATTGAATTTTTTCCGATGTTTCCTTCAGTTATTTAGTGAACTGGCTTAGGTATCGGGAACAGCCCAGCCGTGTAAGCAGGATTAATAAACTTGTGCAGGGTTCAGTAGTTACCACGGCATGGCTGCTTCCAGCTCCCAAGGCTGGCTGGTTTCAGACTAGCTGGGAATTCCTGCAGAGGCCTGAGCCTGTTCTTATCCCAAACACCAGTGTCCTGTGAGTTATTTTTCTGTTTATACTTTGCTGAGAAAACAGCAACAGGGATTTGTTTTTAATGTGGCTCCTCATGAGCTGAGCGTGGTAGGTCTTGGCAGCTGCTGGGAAGTAGCTGCCCATGTGCCAGGCTTTCACCCCAGCAGTGGGCATGGCCACAGGTGGCAAGGACAGAGAGAGCTGAAGCAAGACTTAAGGCACCAAAATGACTTTGAAGCGTAGGATCAGGACTTGCAATGTAACTTGCTGGTGTGGGGGAAGCTTGGGGCAAAAGCAGGGCACTAAGTTACTGAAGGTTGTTGGAGCTGTTAGGGGAATTTAATAGATTCTGGGAACATCAAGGGCTTTTGGGGTAGTGCTTTGGTTAAGATCATTAGTTTATCCTTGTTTAAGAGAACCCCGTTCAGGGAAAAAGGGCCAGTATTTCTAATGAAATGAAGCTCTTCTCTACAAATGGATTCAGCAAGAAGAGTTCAGCCTATTGAAACAAGTGCTGATCTTCAGTCATGACTCCTATTGAAGCCTCTGTCTCATGTTCTTTATGTAAATGCAGTCATGACAATTAGTAAATCAAACAATTTTTTTATGGATGGAAGATGAGATGTGATTAAGATACGGCTTTAGAGATAAAGAAACTCTGATTCCTTTTTACATCTCTTCTACTGGCTGTGTAGTTCACAGTAGATGCAAGCATTCAATTCCTTAGATGCAGGCAATGGAGAATGATAAGTGAAATTAATATGAACTGATACTTTCTCATGAAGTCACTCAAGGCAGTGATATGTCTTCATTTTTCAGAAATGGAAAAAACTTTAAAGAACTTAATTTATTTCATTTTAAGGCATTACGAGCCATACAGTAAAAACAGATCATACCAGCCTCTGCCCCTGTGAATTGCCAAAATAACTGCTTTTGTCCAGTGTCTTTGGCTGCTGATGGGTGTCAGAGATTCAGCAGAAATTTTTCAGAGGGATGCACGCAATTTTGGAAGCCACTTGCAGACTGTTATGAAGGATGATTTTGTGCTGATATACAACTTTAAATAGACGAGAGCTAAATAAAAAACAAAACCAAGCTGCTTGCGATGTACCTAGCTTGTAGAGTAAGAAGTGGTTGTCTTACATAATTTCTCTTTTATGAGATTAAAAAAAAAAAGTAAAGATGTGAATATGACCCTCAAGCAATCTGTATTAACATAGATATCTTCCAATAAGAGAAAACTGGTTCTTCAAGCCTCTTTCCTCTTGTAAAAAATTAAGATTAATTTCCAACTAGTCTATTCAGCATCCCGTGAACACATGTAAAGGAATTCACTTTACAGGCTGAAGAAACAGTTGTAGTATTTAAACCGGAGGGTGAAGCAGCTCATACCTGTGTGTCTTTTACTGCAGAAAGGCTGTTTCCTGTCTTTGGTTTGGACTGGCTGCTTAGATGAAGAGTTGGGACCTTACCAATGCCAAGATCCTCAACCTAAAGGAAAACAGACTTTTTTTTTTTTTTTTTCCTATGTGGTTTATCCGGTGTTATTTTAAAAATATTTATTAGGCGTTGGTTCATTTTGGGGTCTGTGTTTACAAACAGTGTTTGTGTATGACTCGCTGCTCTTCCTGTTTCATGTTGATTGCACCATTCCTATGAAAACAAAGCTAAAGTATTCTAGGGCAATATATAAAAAATCAGATTTTCATTTAATACCACAGATTTTAGATAAACATATAGGTGTGCACACACCCCTTTCCACCCCCTTATATCCTGTATTAGGATTTTCAGCAACTTCACATCAGGTTTAATTTCTCAAGTAGTTCAGGGCATAATCTTAAATCACTCAAAATTGCCTTCTAAAAGCATGTAGTCAAACGACCTCCAGCCAGTATCTCATCAGGAGCTTGATGTTGCACTTCATAGGTGCAAGACAAAATAAAGGAGGCAGAACAGGGAATACAAAAGCAATACATTGAACACAATGGTAAAAGAAGCCTACTGGCAGATGGAGAGCCAGATCAACGTTGCAGTCAACAGCTCGATGTCCAAGTGGAGACCAGTGACAAGTGGTGTTCCTCAGGGCTCAGAATGGGGACCGGTGCTGTTTAACACCTTTGTCAGCAACACGGACAGAGGGACTTAGTGCCCCCTCAGCAAGTTTGCTGATGGCGCCAAGCTGAGTGGTGCAGTTGACACTCCGGAGGGAAGGGATGCCATCCAGAGGGCCCTTGACAGGCCTGAGAGGTGGGTCCCTGGGAACCTCATGAAGTTCAACAAGACCAAGTGCGAGGTCCTGCACCTGGATCAGGGCAATCTCAAGCACTAATGCAGGCTGGGCAGAGTATGGACTGAGAGCAGCCCTGAGGAGAAGTACTGGAGGGTGTTGGTGGACAAGAAGCTCAGCACGACATGGCAATGTGTGCTTGCAGCCCAGAAAGCCAACTGTAACCTGGGCTGCATCAAGAGAAGTGTGACCAGCAGGCTGAGGGAGGGGATTCTCCCTTTCTACTCTGATCTTGTGAGACCCCACCCTGAGCACTGCATTCAGCACTGGGTCTCCAACAGAAAAAAGACATGGACCTGTTGGAGTGAGTCCAGAGGAGGGCCACAAAGACATTCAGAGGGCTGGAGCACCTCTCCTGTGAAGACAGGCTGAGAGAGTTGGGGTTGTTCAGCCTGGAGAAGAGAAGGCTCCGGGGACAGTTCACAGCAGCCATCCAGCACCTAAAGGGGTCCCACAGCAAAGCTGGAGAGGGACCTTCTACAAGGGCATGTAGTGACTTTAAACTGAAAGAGGGCAGATTTAGACTAGATATCAGGAAGAAATTTTTTACTGTGAGGGTGGTGAGGCACTGGCACAGGTTGCCCAGAGCAGCTGTGGATGCCCCATCCCTGGCAGTGTTCAAGGTCAGGCTGGATGGGGCTTTGAGCAACCTGGTCTAGTGGAAGGTGTCCCTGGTCATGGCAGGGGGGTTGGAACTCGATGATCTTTAAGGTCCCTTTCAACTTGAACCATTCTAGGATTCTACAATCTTGTTCTTTAAAGATACTTCATCCATGTCCTCAGAGACATGCTGAAAGACACAGGACCTCAGTTCCCCATTCATACCTGCCTCCTCTTCAATGCCTTCTTTTGAAAGGGTGTCATCAGGTATGCAGGAGGTACGAGACTTTTCCAAGAGTGAAGAACCATGTCTATACCTTCACTTTAATGGTGCTCACACATTCCTGCTGTTTGATTTTGCTCAGGATTGTAACCACGCTATTCTTGGGCTGCACAGAGCAGAATGATTTGTAAAGTTAAGGCCCACTTTATGTAAACTAATTAGAACTAAACATTGCCCATGGATCTAAGTTCTTAGAAATGGCAATAGTTGTATTACAGAGGGTATTTCCTCACCTTATTTGTGATTAAACCACTGTTCCCACATGGTGGTAAGGTGACAATAACAGTGCTGTTGAGAACGCTGGTTTAGATGGAAACACGATTGAGTCAGCACACTGGCAGGACTCGGTTAGGACCCTGGCTGGATTAAACTCAACCTCAGGCTCAGCTAATGGCAAAAAATGTGTGAATGATTCCTCCTGGAGCAGTGTTTCCCTCCTATGTATTGCAAGTAGGTCCAGCTGTAAATAAATTGCTGACGTAGCTGCATTAGTTAAGATGGTGATTGGCAAACAGCACATCTGTGACCAACAGTTGCACCTAAGACAAATGTGAATGGAAGCACAGTTGAATTAGCAAAGTGTCTCTTTATCATTGTAGTTTATTGCATTTGAGAAGGTATTTTACTTTCCTTGGCAATGTAAAATGAGCTTCTGCCACAGCAGAGATGGGGCCATACGCAGCAAAGCTGAAGGACAGGCTTGGTAGTACAGCTGTCCTGGGATAATAAACACTTCTAAGTTGAGACAAGCCTCACTAAACCATCATAGAAAGTAATTCCTGTAAAATGGTTGCCTCAAGATGTGCCTTCATTTGCTGAGTGACTTATTCATAAATATGCCAGAATCTTTGCTGACTAATAACTTCAGTGAAGGCAATCAGGTGCATGAAGTATAAGAGAAATCACCATCTAAGTGCCACCTCCCTCACTCACTGAAATGAGCCAGGAGGGACATAGATTTGGCAGCATCTGTGCCAAATATCTGTGCCTGGATTTCTCAAGGTGAAAAATGTAATCTACTGTTACTAGCAGGCAGGATCCATTACATGAGTAGAAGGGTGCTGCAGCTTTTCCATTTTTGCTGTTTGCTCTAATCAGAAGCAACAGAGAAAAATGCTTCTGAGTTATAGTTAAACTATAACTCAGAGTCTTCTTACCCTGTATTTCCAGTGACAATTCAACCTTTTCCTTTCCACACTACATTTGCAAATAACTGATTTATAATCACACTCAGAACCTCAAATGTTCAGTAACATACACTACAGCTCCACTTTGCAGCATACGCAGAAGTCCATCTGCAAGCTATGATCCTATTAATATATATAAAAGGGAAGACCTGTGAAGCTTTGGCAGCAAATGTAGGTCTTGAAGAAACACAGGCAAAGAATAATTAGAACTTGCAACTGACAGGGAAAGCTAATTTTGGTGTTCCTTTATACTGGCTTTATACTACATGAAAAGGCATTTCACAGCCTACCTTTTCAAAACCTGACAGCATCCAAACCCAATTGTGTGTGCAGTGAGAACCTGACTCCAGGTGCTCCAGGTGATAAAGCAAAGCACAATGTTAAGGTCTGGCATAATGTGAGGAATGAGGTCACACTGTATTTTTAGAAGTGCCTAGTGTTCCTGTGAAGCATGCTCTCTCTCTTTTTATTTTTTTCCCTTCCCTCTCTCCTTTTTTTCTGTCTTTTTCTGTGAATAATTTGGCCAGTGTTTGCAGAAGGCTGTTTTCGCCCCAGGGATTCTCACACATACTTCTGTTGACAGAGTTCTTGTGCAGCAAGCAAGCTGAAATGCTTTTTGTTAAGGAACTGCTCACTTCTTTTTCTGTTCTGCCCCAACGCTTGGAGGATCTTTTGGCTACTAACTTGGTTCCTGTTGTTACGCTTATGGAAATTAACTGAATTGAAAAATATGGGGTTACCTTGCAAAACAGGTAAAATTATCATCAGGAAAAAAAAAAATCCTAATCTCCTAATTTGCTTTTAGTCTGTGTGTCTCACATTCTCTTGGCTTGTTTGCTTCATTTTTCAGGGGAAGATTGTTTAAGTCAATGGGAAATACTAAGCAAAGTCATTGTGAAAGGGAAACGAATACATTAGGGGCTGAAGGGTAAAAACTTGTTATTTTACATGAGTGGTGTACTGTTCCAGCCAAGATCAGGACTTGATTTGCTAGTTTAGTTTGTCAGTTCAAGTTCAAATTGAATTTAAAGTAAGAAAATTCCACACATTCACATGCTCTGTAATTCCAAAATACATAATGGGTATTGAAATGCACTAATTTAAGCAATGTTTGAAAATCTAGATTAGGTGACTTGTTGTTATAGTAACCCAATGAAATAAAGCATAATCATTTGCCCCAGAAAACAATTATCCTTTTATTGACTCAAGAAAATAGAAATGAGCCTATGAATATTAAAGTCTCTGTAAAATACTTATATTTGATGGTTATGCCTAATATGTACTTTTTGTGAGATCTTTATGCAAAAGTCGATGAGTTTTAATACAAATTTTGGTTGTCGGGGCAAATGGAAATCAAGCCAATAGAGCATGATACACAAAAATTTGAGCCTGCGTATACACATTTGCTTGTGCCAAACCACAAGAGAATTTTTCTGCCAGAGCATTTCACTAGCTGTATCACAAATTTGTATTAATTTATCGCTGATTTGTAAGGAGCTTTCCTTAATAAATAAAATTTGGGTTATAAGTTTTAAACTCATGTGTGTAAAAAGCTGAAGTTGTTACACATGCATTTAACATTTCAGCTTGAAAAAAAATAATCCTGTGTTGCTTTTTTTTGTGCTCTTAAGCTGTTTTGGAGTCAGTTTTGATTAGACAGCTGTGGCAGCCTTACATTTCCTTTTTTAGTTGGAAAAAAACATATATATGCCCAAGGGACTTTTATTAGTCAACATCTTTACCTACACTAGCACCTACCAGTAGAGCTAATGCTACAGTATAAATTTAGAATTACATATGCATATGAAAATAATTTCCCTATTTATAAAGCCTTGAAGACCTTTTCTAGAAAGACTTTTTGGTTTTTATTTTTTTCCTGGAACTTGTAAGTGCATACATTCAGAACTGTAATGACAATTATATTATTTTGCAGGGCTGTGTTACAGGCCTTTTAAGTCACGTATAGATTTAGCTCTGAATGTTCAGACCTCTCTGAGTTACACATTTTGCTACCGGCAGGATTTCCAAATCCACAGCTCTGCCAAAAATGTTGCATTTTTAGGAGCTATAAATGTCTATGTGTAACTCTTTATAAAATATGGAATTTGACATTTTGCCTAAGTGTGGGTTTTTTTCTAGTCACTGCTAGATTGAGTAGACAGAGATGTTCCACAGGATGAGTAAGGGTAAAATCACACTCTCTCTTACCACTTCTTCTTCAGAGATTTCTTGCTGTACTTCCACAAAACCAACCTGCTTTTGCATACTTTCTTTGTTCCAGTCCCATCCGAGGAAAAATAAGAGTGCAATGGAGTAAGCAAATCTAATAAACAGAAAAATTCTTTCATGCCTTTTGTAATTGAACTATAAAAATTACAGCTTTACACCACACCCTGTAAATACCAAAACTCATTTGAGAAAAAGAACTTAGCAAAATTTTAAAAGCAGCTGGGAATTGATTTTAGGAATACCCAGAGATACTGAAAAATACAAATTTTTGCAGGGGTGATAATTCATGTTTTGGAGTCTAGAGCATCATCCTCCTCCTCAAATACTAGAAATAAAAAATATGTAATTCACTTATCCCAGGCTTGCCTACTGCGAAATTTTTGTAGCTTCTCTTGGAGCATATTTTGCTGTATTTTGGGGTTGTTACAGCAAATATGTTCCTATGAACAGAGAGGTGTATTCCTGCAGGTGTCATCACAGCTGAGCCAGCTTGGCAGCATTACCAGAACTAAAGAGGGTCCACGGAACAGGCCAAGGATGGATAATTTCTGCCAGCAAGGGAAAAGTGACAATAGGAAGGGGTGAGGTGGGGGGAGAGGGTCTGTGGGGGAGACCTGAGCATTGCTGCTCCTGCTGGAACTACCAACAGGTAGTACAGGGCAGCCACCAGCAGCAATGGCTGGTGAACACACCATCCTCTCACCTCAAGGCCACAGGCTGGCGTGAGCAGCCAGGCTAAAACTCTTTTGCTGCCTTTTGGGGAGTATTCTAGAAAAAGCAAATAATTTTTTTGGCTTACACCTGGCTTTGCATGGTGGGAGTGTGGGTGCTTGCATCAAGGTTATGGCTCATAGTGAAGCACACAGAGATAACAGTATTCACCTGAAATGGCAGGAGGCTTTTTCACTGCGGCCACAACGTACAAAATACTACGTGAGATGTTAGTTGTTCCAATCAGTCGCTACAAATGTGGGGATGTGTTTTCTTTTTCAGACATTGTGCTCACTTGATTCACATAATGTTAGGGAGAACCAAAGGTGTTCAGCGCTTCTGAAGGTGAAGTCACTCCTATGTAGATGGCTAACTTGAAGCTTCTGAGAAAATAAGGGCTTCAAAAGTATTTTTTTTCATTCTCATATTTTAATGAATATTCTAATATTCATTTTCATTATTTCATTCACATGTAGACAAGGTAATCTATTATTATTGCATAACAAAGATATGGGCTGAGACTCTTCTTGCCTTTGTTTGTCTGCACATCCTCCATGGTTTTTGGATAAGGCAGTCATGCCAGGAGGGAGGCTCATCCATGTCAAAATAGATAGCCAAGATAAGTGAAAGCATTTACCTTCTGGAAGCATTTTTCTCTCTCCACTGGCTCCAGCAGGAGGCTAGACAGCTTACAATAATGTCTGATTTCTAAACAGCTGAGAGGAAGTGTACCCAAACTGTGTACCTGCGTGCTCACACCTTTTACAGCTGCAGTTCAAATGGCAAAGGTAATATAATAAATCCAAATTTTCTGTATATGTAATGGTATTCTTTCTATTGTAACACTAAAACATATGCTAACCAGCACTACAATAGGCCTAGCTGGCATGCATTGCTCAGTCTATGGCACATGCAGTGAGAGGCATGGCACAGGCCAGCATCTTACATTGCTTGTTTCCCACTTTGACAGTCACAGTGCTGCCTTCTTACACGTCTTCCTCATCACCACATACATCAAAGGGTTAAGCTTCTCTTTTTATTTTTAAAAGCTTCTGTTCTGCTGTATTCTCTCACAGCTGGAGTACTGAAACAATCATTAAATACTCTTAATATTCAGTCTGCCACAAAAAGTAAATTACATATATGGGTGAATGTAAGCTATTCAGTGATGCAAGAACAGTTCTTCAGCTGCTCCCTTCTTCCCATGCGTTGGAGGTACACAGCCTCGATGTAAGAACAGAAGTTAAGATTGATTTAAACCAGACATTGCCAACTGATGTAGTATTGAAATTCTCTGTTACTTTTAGCCTCCTGGTTTTGCTTTGCAAATATATTGGAAATGGACAGGTGCTGCACTGCACTGAGAATTCATAGAAGCTGGGAGAGAAAATTCTACCTGTATTGCAATATTCTTTCTTTTCTATTAATTACTATGGTTCCTTGCTCTTTCCTACGCTGTTTTAGTAACTTTTTATGAACAGTGTAAAAATTTTCAGTGATTTAACAGACAATAAAAAGATAGTGAAGAGGCCTGTTTTGGTAACAAACATATATCTAAAATCTCTTTGAATGATTCTGAACCATTGTGTCAATAATCAACTTAAAGTCAATATTTAAAAACCATTTCTGCAGTTGCCAGTTCTTTCCTGGTCTCTAAGGTAAACAAGTCAAGGTTCTCATATTTTAAATTCATTTAAGCTGCATACATCAAATATTTTTAAGAGACCTATAAGTAAGTTTGATACCAGAATTTCATGTTTCAAGATTAATTTGCAGATGCACTTCAATGCAAGAATGTTACCATTAATGATTTTTCTTTTTTTTTCTTTCAGGAGCAGAGAGGATTCAGATGTTTTTTATGAGAATCAAGGTATTAATAATGATAGTGTAACCATGGCTTTGGAAAAATAAGAAGGTATTTCCTGGCTACATATGTGGAGTTATGTGTCTTAAGAAAACCAAGAATGAAGTCATTTTGATCTCTGATGGATGAAACTTATTGGAATGGAAACTAACATCAATGAAGAAGAACAGGGCTCACCTTATCTTGCATCTACCAAGTCCCTGGGGACTCCAAAGGAAGTAAAGTATGAAGAATGCCAAAGAAAGATAGAAAGTCAGGCAAGTCCATCTCATTTTCAGAATGTTTTGCTAGAACCTGACTTGAGTTTGCTGTCTGTGTCATCCTCATTAGACCACAATGAGACATCCTTGCAACCTGGAACAGCTTCAGCTTGTGTCAGTGCCACCAGCCAGTCTGAGATGAAGCACCTTTGTGAAGAACTAGTCTGTTCTGCAAGGCACAAGCCAAAGGAAGATCCTTCAAACCTTCCCTTGCACACAGAATTGCCAGTCCTTACAGGAAAAAATTCAGACAAGAAACCAGAAAGGAGTTATGAGATCAGAGTCATAAAACACAAACCAAGTGCTATCACGTTTTCTGATTTCGAATTTTTATCACACGAAGCTAATGCTAAACTCCATATTTGCAAGGCGGGGGAAGCAGACAATTTTTCATCTGAAGAGGAAGAAGCAGATGGTAGAGATGATGATGATCTGTTTACAGAACTGCCACTGCACGAGGCATTTTTCAATGGTCTTCAAAGAAGGAATGTTTCTCAAAGAAAGCAGGCTAAACATGAACTTACTAAATATCAACACATCTGTCATTTAGAAGGCTGCAATGACCATTCCGAAAAGGAATTGAAGGCCCATGACAAGGAAGAAAAACACATGGAGATGAAGGTAATACAAGCTACTCTTTTGTTCCAAGGGTGTTTTAAATAAGAAGTTTAATTTAAGGTTGTTTACAGGAGGAGAAGGAGTTGCACAAATTGTTATACAGTGATATTTAATGTGAATTACATAATTAAGAATATAAACCTACAGTAAAATATACTATATTTTTACATTAGGCAAATATATTACTTCAGATTGGCCACTCTTCTGTCAGCCTGAACTTCAAACTTTGATGTTGTGGTTTTCCTTTTTAAAATGGGAACACTGGCTCAGTCTACCCTGCTCCTACAAGATCATATATTATGCCATGTACAGCATATATTCCCTGAGTCTATGGACTGTTCCAAAGGAATAGAACTCAGGTTTACTCTGAGAGCAGAGTATATTCCTTTGTGCTGAAAAATGGCCTTTTTTTAGTGTAGTGATACTGTAGCACTGTGCCACCTAACCCACAGCACTGCTTCTGCTAAATAACAGTGTTTTCTGTATTCTTATTTCATTAAAATAATACGGAGAACAGGTTACAATCTGGTCTATAAGGGAATAAAATAAATAGATTTTTTTGTATCTCTACTGGTACACATCATGATGCTCTACAGACCAATGTCCAAAAACATAAGAAAATTCAGGACAAAATGAAAAACACTGTAATAAGAATCATCCAAGTGTAACCCTTCCAGAATAAAAAGGTTGGGTAAATTAGCTGTGTTTTTGGAACTGGAAGAACAGCAGGTTTCCAAGTGATCTCTCACTAGTCCGAGGAATAAGCAAAGCTTTCTCCCTGCTCTCAGCTGGTGACAAACCAAATGCCTGGAGCTAAACGTGTTTGTCATCGGAGGAGTTCAGCTCTAGTACAAAAATATGAAGTGACTCCAAATAGTGGGCAAAACAAACCCTTAAAATTCCAACATTCCTGACTTTGCAGCACAAATTAATCTTAAACTGCAGGTCAGGCATACCTTTCTTTCCTCTCTCTTCTCCTCCTCTAGCTTTTAAAAATTATTTTCCAAGTAAATCTGCTCTATGCCTTGAAAATCAGGGTAGAGCCCTAGTCTCTTACCCAGTGTGGTTTTTTCCTATTTTTCCAGTTCTCCTTTCACTTCTAGCACTTATAACACAGAGTTGCTTCATTGATATCTGATTAACTGAAAGAAACTAGAATTTGGACTGTAATGTTCATTTTAACATTACAAGTATGGTACACAATACTTAATTACTTCTTTCCTTTAGTACTAATCTATCTCCAATCTGGGGGGACTAATTCTGCCGTTAACTGAGTGGGCGTTTTGTGCTGTATTTCATACATATCCCAACTTTACTGTGGAAACCCATCAGCTCACAGAGAAATACACCAGATTTTTACAAATTTTTTCTCAGCAGCTCATATTAGAAAGTGAAGGGCCAAAGATGGTTCCAAAACAGTGCCCCTTTTGATGCAATACTGACCCTGAGAGATTCTTGTGACACATGGTTTGTTAAATAATTGCATTGTTACTCTACCCTAAGCCAACTCTTGCTTCCTCATTTACTCAGAAACATTCCCATTAATATAAATATATATCAAAATACATGCGCAACATCCCTTGGATTCTCTTTACTGAAGGTCATTCCCACAGATAAAAGGGAGAGGCCAGGGGCTGTTGTCATTTAGTTTATTTTATGTCTATGTCATAAAATAAACTCAAGGATGGAGATTGTAGTGCAAAATAATGGCTTATAAATTGCCAGACAAGCATGTGAAATTGCCTAGTACATCTGGTGAATGTGTCAAAACATTTCAAAAACTGGACAGATGCAATGATGCAATCCTGGCTTTTATTTTTTTTTCTATGTAAATAATTATGTATAATTCCAGGAAAACCTTCAAGAATGAAAAAAAAAACCAACAAAAGGATTATCTTGTCTCTTAGATTTTAGCAGCAGTCATGCATTACTATTCAGACTAAAAACTCCTCCCATGACTCTGGCTGAAGCAAACGTACGTCATTGTCAAGTTACTTATTTCTATTATTTAGAAATGGGGCTGTGGAAAAATGTCTTTCTAGTGGAAAGAAATTAACTAAGTAAAGACAGAATGGAGTAAAAATGTCAAAAGCAACCATTAATGCTAAATTAATGACTTAAAAATAACATAGCAAACAAATCACCTTGGCCATACAGATAGACTATCACACAGAGCGCCCTGACCGAGATCCTTGTTACAGAAGTTCACAGTGAATCAGTGATTAAGATCTACCTTGCAGG
>JAVJGJ010000014.1:24885113-24899389 GCA_035590215.1 Microhierax caerulescens | reverse complement strand
GTTTTCCCCAGGGCTCAGTGCTGGGGCCAGTTCTGTTTAATCTCTTTATCAATGATCTGGATGAGGGGACTAAGTGGCATGTAGGGACATGGTTTAGTGACAGATGTGGCAGTGCTAGGTTAATTGTTGGACTTGGTGATGATCTTAAGGGTCATTTCCAGCCTAAATGATTCCATGAGTCTATGACTGACTGTTCGTTCCAGAGGTTTTCTCAGCAGCTCTGAAGTGGTATCTTGCGCCATTCTTCCTTGCTTGTTTTACTTCAAGTCTTCATATTAAACAACATACTCTGTGCATGCAGCCACCTCAGGATACAGTGGCAATGAATTGTTCAGAATAGCTTCTGAAACATAACATTTCTCTAATTGCCATTTCTTCTAAACTGTACTGAGCAGGACGCAGCTGACAACCATATTTAACCAGGAGCTACTATGCAACTTTACAGCAGTAATTTTATCTTATCCTTACATAGTCTCAAAACAATATATGTTACTTCCAGGAGTAGCAGTTCAGTCAAGTTAAAAATACAAACTCTTTGACAGATATTAGGCAAAAAGAAGTCCTATGAAATCATACCCTTGACAAAGTGAATTGTCATGGCTCTTCCTTCAACTCAGTGACTGTATATAAAACCTACTAACGTTGTTGGCTGCTGCAAAGAGGCAAGCATAGTATTGGCATGTGAACTGGAAATCCCCTCTGGGACAGTTTCAAAGCATCTCTCTGGGGAGCCCATTAACTAGTATAACAGCCAAAAAGGTTTCTGTTGCTGTTGACATTATTTAGGGCA
This sequence comes from Microhierax caerulescens, assembly GCA_035590215.1. NCBI lineage: Eukaryota > Metazoa > Chordata > Aves > Falconiformes > Falconidae > Microhierax > Microhierax caerulescens. Next base: position 24,898,599 of record JAVJGJ010000014.1, on the reverse strand, counting down.
CCTAAGTGAGTTGCCACAGCTTCCTCTGTTGTATCAAGAGATAGGGGGCAAGCCAGGAAGCCCACATACTGGAAAGGAACCACTTAGAGGTAACCATCAGGACATGCTAGGTGCTCCAGCAGCCCCTCTGCAGCCTCCCAGTGTCTGTGCCATGTACTGGGTATCTCCCCCCACTTCAGGGTTCTCCATAGAAATCCTCTTCTCTGAGCTGCTGCTTGATGGAACACAACCACCTCTTTCTAAAACATATCTGGAAAGGTTGAAGAATTAAAGGTTGGCAAGTGTTGCATATAAGTGTAACTTCCAGAAGAATCCTAGAAAGATAATTGTTTCTTAAAGAAACAAGAGTCTTTCCTAATTCCAGAAGAATCCATTAAGGGACCTTCTCTCATCCGTTTTCCCCTGCACTCTGCCATCTCTGCTGTGTAAGCTGGTGTCCAGTGTGTCAGGCCCAGGGCATCAAATCTGTTAGCCCTTATACAGGAACCTGGGAAACCTTTCCCGGGCTCAGGCTGCACACATACTCATGGCCATACCTTACTTTCAATACTGTTTAGGAAGATCTAAACCAAACCTGCTTGTTGTTCAAAGCATGACGCTGATGGTCTAATATTTGCATTGAATGTTACCTTGTGCAGCTGGGTCAAACAAAGAGTGAGATATCATTCCCCAGGAGCAGCGGAGACAAGATGGCCCAAACAGATAATTTAGGTAATTACAGTAGTATTCACAATGAAAATCTTTGTCAGGATTTGGCCTTCAGACTGTAAAGTCAAAGTCTGTTGGAGGAGGTTGCACAGTCATGGGGGTGGCCAGTACAGCACCAGCAGAGCCAGCTTCAGTGTGCAGCACTGGGTAGAGTTAATGGGGTAGCTGTGCCATCACCCTTCACCATGAGTAAATCTTTAAGTAAAATGCTAGTGTTCTAAAGGAGACTTGTGAGAACTCTGTCTCTTTTGACATTTAAAGCTAAGGCAGCTGAACTCTGGAAATGGTTAGAGAAAACCAGTCCTTTACTGGCAGGAAGGTGGATGACGACCTGGCCTTCCAGTTTCTCTTTTCTTGATTATTCACTTGTTTCATCTTTGTACTACAGTTAGGCAAATTTTATCCTCATTATAGAGTCATTATGGAGTGACAAGTTTGGTAATTACTGTGTCAGCTTCGACCACAAGAGCTCAGACTCAGGCTGGAATGATTTGCTGAGCTGTAATACAGAAGTTACCACAGCATCTGTCCTACATTTTGTCTCCTTCTGACCTGTGTTTGCATTCTTTTCACAAACACCAGAAGAGCAAGACAAGATAAATAAGACAAGCAGGAGAAGACAAATCCACAAAAAGCCATAGTCTTTGAGGTTACTTATGATTCCTTAAAAGATACGTATTCTTCTGTGTGGCTTGTAAATATTTAATCAAGTAATCATACCCAATGAGAAAGGAATCAGAAAGTTTGAGTCTTTGACAGTGAACTTGCTTTATTCACATTAGACTGAGTTCATTCAATTTAAATGATCAAAACAGAGCAGCAGTCAAGCCCACAACTATGATCAGTATCTGAGCCTGCCACAGTAAGCTTCCTACCCTTACATTTGGACAGCCTAAACTCTGCTAAGTCCTTGTACCACTTGTATTCCTGCTCAGTGCCTTGCTTAGCCACTCTGAAGCACTCTTCTGAGATGTACTTGGCTGTTTTCATTAATGAGGCATGGGAACTTAGGTGGAATTTAAGCTATCTGAAAATTGCCCGGCAATAGTTTCTTCTCTAATTCAGTTGTACAAGAGCAAAACTAGTAAAGAACATATTAGAGTGAAGCACAAATTCTTTCTCCCATTCCTCCCATACTTTAAAAGTTTGTTCTTCTCTTTACCCTATGAAACTGAGACTCCAAAACTAGAGGAGGAGAATGGTTGCAAACTTATGATGACTTCTTCATAAGGATTGATACAGTTATTATTACCATCTCCTTTTCGTTCATCTTCTGCAGACATGGGATGTCTACCCAGGTAGGAGAGCCAAGTGCTGAAATAACAATTCCCAGGAAGAACAGAATAGGAAGTTAAGGGGAGGAAAATGGGAAATGACTTGTGTAAGACAGGAATGATGCACTGAGCTTTGTACATTCTAACTTCCTTTGTGTGTCTGGGAGAGCTGCACTTTCTGTGTTTCAACATTATACATTCTCTAGAGCTGATAGATGGAGGTACAGTGAGCTGAACTTTGCAAAGTTTCTAGTATTTATCCTTGCTTTCTGCCTGCTTGGAAAAGCAGCTGGAGAATGGCTGATTACTTTAGCAATGACGCATTATTATCAGTAAATACATAAAACCAATCAGATTTTAATAATAATGTCAGATAAATGCTGGCTTAGAGACTTTAATTATTAAGTTAAGAGAAAGAATCTTTTATTAATTTCTCAAATTTGAGGGACTAGTGATGAATATAGCATTTTGTATAGAGTACATTTTTCTCTGATCTCAGTATTCCTAATAATGTAACCATTTCCCATGAGGATACGGCATTTGTTGTGTGCTACTTATTGTGAATAGAGAGATGTACATATTTCCCTCCTACTTCAGTGGAAATCACCTGCATGGCTGTATCTGCTTAAAAATTATGGGAACTTTGGAAAATAACAGTAAAGTTATAACAGGAACAGTAACTTAAGGATATGCTGAAAGGTCATATTGAAGAGAATTGGTATATTAGAATCATGTAAGAAAAAATCAAAATTACTGTCCTTTATCTCTTCAGTATACTTGCATGCTGCTTGCATGTTTTAATAAATATACATGATTCATTGTTCATTAATAGAAAATTAAAAAATAAAAATGTATATGCCCCCAGAAAAGATGCACATTCTTGCATCAGCAGATACCTGTCTTCCAAATCACAAGACTGTCTTCAGCAAGCATTGATGGCTGCTGGGCTGAGAATGGAGAAAACATATGCACTCTTGCTTTGTAAAAAAATATCCTGTAAACTATTTTCAGAAATCCTCCTGGAAAAAAGTTGTAATATAAGGGGACAGAAACTGTCCTTTTTCAAAAGCAAAGCTGCTAAACAAACCTACATGTGATGGGTGGACTAACACTGAAAAAATTCAGAGGGCTTTTTTGCAGTTGACCCTTCATGCAGTTTGAAATAATTGTGCAGAATATCATCATGCACAATGATGGTGCAGAATACCATTACTCTCCAGAAATATATAGTATATGGTATGTATTACCTGCATAGTGAGATTCTGAAAAAAATATAATTCCAGAACAAACTAATGAAGAAAATCAGATAATTAGTCAAGTTTATCTTGAGTTTCAAACTCCTTCAGAAAATTTATAAAGTACATTTCAGTTTGGTGCTGAAATAGATAATATGAAATTACAGAAAGTGAGATTGTTGAGTTACATTGTACAGTCTGAAACCCTCAAGCCATTCAAGTTAATATGTAGAACTTTGGCCCTTAAGTAGTTTGCATAATATTATGAAAGATCTTTATTTCAGGCTAGCAGTTTGCACAGTGTAACTGTCTGCTGTTTGTGTCTGACAAAGGTTTTATGCTGCCCATCCTAGCTGTAGCTACCCTACTGAGAAGATACTGTGCTGACAGCAAATTTTGTTGCACAGCCTCATCGTGGTCCCACACATACACATCAAGAGGCCCCCTGTAGAAAATTTTGGGAGCTCCTGCTTTAGCCTGCTCATAAGTATTAGTGTGTGGTTTGTATTTATCTTTAAAGCTTCAGGACAATAAATACTTAACACAATTGATGTACTATGCTAAAAGGGGGGAGTATTTATTCTTCATATGTAATTTGGGTTATGATTTTTTTCAGATATTGACTCCTTTATTTGTTGTGTATTTGAATACTTCAGAATCATATGGCCACCTCAGGAAACAGCAATATTACTATTGCTCTTGCCAGAAAACAAAACAGATTATGTGTTTATGGTTGCACAAAACCCATAAAATAAAAGAGGTATATCAAGATTCTTCTTTACAAATATTTGAAACTATCTGGAATCTGTGCAACGTGAGACCAGTCAAGTGTTTCACCTATCTCTACAGAAGTAGAGCGAAAGTCAACAGAAAATAAGCCCTGTCTAAGTCAAGGCTCTGGTGACCTACATTCCTCTGTCAGAGCACGGGAATAGGCACCTGAGAGAATTACAGACCAGGCCTTAGGTGGGGGCAACCAGAAGAAACATGTAGACATCTGTTAATCTGTTTACCACTGAAATTAAGATATTCCTTCAAGGTGCAGATGGAGATTCTGGATAAACTGTGGGATGGGCAGTAAGCAGAACAACTGGTGAGACTGGAAACTTGCGCAAAAGAACCAGGCTGGGTTGCATTTTCAAGCTTGTTTGGCTGATAAGTGAGGATTTGGTATGTTTTTCAAGTCCAGCAACAGAACCTCAGTACAGAAAAAAACCCCAACACTCAAAACAAACACCAAAAAGAAAAAGAAACCGAGTGTTACTGAATTAATGACCTTGCAAATTATATTTCATAATATGGTAACATTCTTGAGCAGGAAAAAGAAAAAATTTACAGATTTCCTCACACGCATAAAAGTCCCACTGAAAGTTTGTGGCATTTCCTATAAGGCATTTTCCTGGTTAACATGCACCCAGTTAATAAGATCAGACCCTAGTGATATCCTTAGGATCCCTCTGTCCTTCTTTATGTGAAATTCCAAAAAATAATTCTAGTTTGATATTGTAATGGACATATTTCCTTGGTAGTACCCTGGGACCACAGACTGTCATGCCATTTGATGTGCCCAGGGATCTCTGATCATTGTGGTACTGCCACATCACCAGCTATAACATAACCAGCAATCCGTGTGAACACAGAGGTCCATGTTTGAAACAAAAATGTAGTGAACTTCATAGAAATTTTAGGATGATGGATCTGAGATTTCATTTAATGAAATTCTTGAGTAGTTATTTTGTGTAGGAGAGAATGTCATCACCCTCAAGACTTTCCTTAACAATCACCCCAGCTATGGAGTATTTTAAACTGTAATAAAAATGAAAATAGAGTGCTCTTACCTACCCAAGTTTCTGTTCAAACTAAAAGTCTTTCCCAGCTTTGAATTATCTTGGAGCTAAGACTTCTGCAGTGCAGCAAAGGGAACCCTCATCTGAACTAGCTTGGAGCTCTCCAGAAATAAAATGGACAGGACATTGAGGCCAGCACCTGCATTTGAAAAATTTTTCTTCCAGAAATTAACTTCAGTAAAATCTCACCAGGATTTTGGATTTTATTACTGGGCTCTCTTTTTCTGTGCTTTCTATAAATATTGAAATTCTCTGGCATTTAGACTTTCAATCCAATGCTTCAAAAATTGGATCTAGAATAGGTAATGTTTTAGTGTCAAAGATTTAACAGCTTATTTATACTGTAGATTCAGAGAAACATTGTCTGGCCTTAATCTAATCTTTGTGATGAAGTAGTTAATGATATGGTATATAACCTACTGTAAGTTTTGCAGTTAGTAATTATTGTTCCTTGTCAAACAGTATAATGGTGAAATTTCAGTAACTACGTAGTGATGGTTTTGCACTGTGGCAACAAAAGCCTTTGCAGTTAGTCTGGGAACTGATTTAGTTAAATTAAAATGTCAAAAAAGCTGCTAAACTTGCCAAGAAACAACAGACTATAACACTGCAACTTGTATGTATTTCAGTCTATAATACATACATCATACATTAAGACCAAAAGTACGCAAAGCCAGTAGCTAGAAGAAAGTTTATACATCCTGATTTTATTAACAACGTGTCTGACCAAGATCAGTGCCTGTACTGAGAGAAAGCAGAGCACCAGGTATTAGTGCAACTAAGGATCGAGACTCTGAGAGTTCACCTCAAGATGTACTTTTATCTGCTGTGTTATCAGAGTTTACTATGATATTATAGATAACTGTAGATACAGATCTAGGGGAAAAGATCATATTTGGGAGATGAAAAAATGATTAAAGTAAAGATGATTTCCCTTGGAACACAAAATATTCCACAGACTGTTTGTTTGGTTTTTTTTTAAAATAAAAGTTGCAATACTGTCATGTATCTCTTATGCAATAGGGCTATAAAGATAGCTGTCCATTTTCTGTTTTGTATAGTATAGATCATGTGCTATCTTGCTTTGTCTAAGCCTTGTAAGGATTTAACAGTTTTAGTCTTATCTTGGAGAACACTTAATGCCACTGAGGTAAATAAATAAAAAAAAAAAAAAGAAAGAAAGAAAATAAGAAAAGGAATGCTAAAACAGAGAAACAGGTTTAAAAAGCCTTAGTGGGAAACCCCCAATATTTCAAACAAGCAGGGACGAACTCAGTTTTTTTCTGAAATAAAGGCAAAAGTGCAATATACAGGTTCAGAAAATGCTTTTGAAACCAAATTTTTCAGACATGACAAAGCTTGCATTTTACATGTGAATGACAGATAGAAAACTCTAAAATTGCCACTTCAATGCTGTCTTATAAAACTTCTTTAAATAAAAGAATATACCATAAATAAAACCAGCAAACTCTAAAATAGTAAGAATTGCTATAAGTTGGAATGTATACATTTACAGTCTTTAACTCAGATCAGCTTCTCTTGTGTGCAATGTTTCCAGTTTTGTATAAAGTTCTTAAAAAGATAAGTTTAAATTGCATTAAATGAAATGCAGATAGCTAGGCTAAAAAAAGACTCGACCTTGATGGGTGTTCTTTTCTTATTTGTAAATTGTGTTCAAATGGTTGCAAATGCCAAGGAGTGGTCACACAAGCAGCTCAGGACACACAGCATTCAATACCAATACAAATTAAAATGAATATGTAAGAGCAGCAAGTATGAGGTTGAAAACTGGACAAAATTAAGAAGGAAAATTTAGTTTATGCATCCTATTTCAAATTAGCAGTATATACCCCAAAAAACCTTCCAGGTACAGTGTGGCGTGGCAAATAAAAGCATTCAGTTTTGCAAAGGGAGTGATTATTTTTAAGTTCGGGGTTACTCCAGTTCAGAAAAAAGCTCCCCAAAGATTCAGAATTCTCCATGACAGTGAGTAATTCCTTAGCCTGGGTCTGATATGTCATGAGCCTCCAGCAGCTTGCTAGGTGGGCTACTAAGGAGCTTGGATAGCTTAACTGGCAAGTAAAGGTATTTTCCCCAGAGGAAGGTTGTCAAAATTAAGCTGTCTTTGAAAAGTAATTAAAGTTTGACAAATTGACAAATATCAGTTAAATTAAAAGAAAATAAATGCATCACTTTTATTCCAAATGAAATCGCTATCACTTTGGCATTTTAACTTTCAAATTTAAACATATATTGGGTGGGTTGCAACTAGGCTGCAACTAGGTTTTTACATTGTCTACCCAGTTTTCTGCCAGCAGGGCTGAACTATATATTAATCAGTTTATGCACATTCTCCCTCTAAGTGTGCTCTAGCCCATTTCCCCTCTGGTTTTGTTGGTTTGGCTTTTTTTTGTGTTTTTGTTGTTGTTTTGTTTAAAAAAGGTGGCAATAGCACAACAGGACTATACAGAAGTGAGCAGGACTGGAGAGCAGCTGGAAGAGCTTGTCACTTTTTAAAGTTCATCAAGTGTTACAGTAAGACAAACTATTAAAATACAAACTGTTTTATCGCAGAATGTCTGGATATAGCTCAACTGCTAATGCAGCACATACAGCCGTTTCTGCAAGGATATCTAGATATGCCTCTTAAACCTACAGATCTTGCAATTCTACATCATACTACATTTTGCTAGGAAGACTTTGCTTTTTATTGCTATTGTTATGCCTCCTGCATTTCAAAATACACTTTTTAAACCTTGTTTGAGGTACATAGTTGGAGGAACTAGCTGAAATCCTAGCCACCTTGAATTAGGCTATGAATTGTTTGTTCTCAGTTATTTGCCAGAGTTATGTCAATAGATCTTTTTATTTGGATTATTGTGATTGATGGGGTTTTGCTAAAATATTTAATATCACATGGAACTGAAATATTTGTGAATAGAAAACATCACTACTGATAATCGTCCCACAGCAGGGTTTTTTTTTTTCTTATAATTCTCTTAGTAATATAGAAAACATCACTGCTGATAATCATCCCACAGCAGAGTTATTTTTTTCCTTATAATTCTCTTAGTAATTCCAAACAATAATGTTTGCCTCATCTTTTTAATAACCATTACTTTTCTAAATATAAAGAATGCTTAATGAATACCTTAATGAAGACAGATAAACAGAATTTTCAAATGCTTTCAGTTGTGGTGCTTCTCAAAGAGTCAGGGAAGTGCAAATAATGCTAAAGTACTCAAAATATAATGTATCTTAAAACTGGGAGTCAATAATGGTTAGGCTAAACCTCTGCTTGGTAAGGGAAACTGTGTGACAGGCTCAAGTTTCACCTGCCTCAGAACACCTTTAGTGCATTTGTGTCTTGAAGATTTTGCAGAACTACTGTAGTTTTATAGAAGTAGCTGCTACAGATCACTTCTCTCTCAGCCCCTCTCATCCCAGCAGAAGATGTCTGGGGCAAGGAACAGGGGACGTGCCTGAACCTTAAGGTTCTGGTCAACAGTAGTTGCTGCTATTTAGTGACCGCCATACTCTTACAGGAAGACAGATTTTTTGAGCTCTAGGCCACATTTTCCAAACTTTGCGTTATACAGAAATATTTATGTGGTATAAGCAATATGTTTACATGCTCTGGGGATACAGAAACTATTATTTTCCTCCAAGAATGATGCCTAAGGCTACTTTATCAAAGCAACTTTTCTTCAAAATTGAGATCAAACTGACTTGTTTAACAGAACGTGTTTTATGGTTTTTAACAGTTATCTTTTTCCCAAGCTAAAACTGACATGCTAAAATCCATAAGCACTATTCTGTTTCTGTTCATGATTAAAAAATACATGAAAGAGTCTTCACAAAGCAAGATGTCCAAGGGGAGCAAAATACACGTCAATATTAAAGCAGTAATAATACATTTCCACATACTTCACCATTACTTTTTTTTATTCTAGCAAGACAGGGCTTCAGCTGTTTACAAATACCATTAACAGCTACAAATACCATGAACAGTTTCTGAAAGTTGTTTTTATCACTTAGATGGTATTTATGTCTGTTTCTGATCTCTGAAAAAAGAAATGTAGTTAAAACTGTGGGAAAAGAAGTAGGTAACTAGCATTAACAATTAGATATATAAGACAAAGTACATATTATATAAATCAATAAGGGATTAAGGAACATAATGCACAGACAGATGACTGTTCTTATGCATTAGGTGATGATCTTAAATTCAGCATTTAATTTCTACCAAATTCCTTCAGCTTCTTAATTGCTGCATTTGTCATGGGTGTTCTTATCATTTAGAGGAAAAAGAAAGAGCATAAACTACAGCAGATTATTATAGTATAGTAACACACCTGATACTGTGCCTTTTAGCACAGGCAGGTAGCAGTAACATATATCTCAGTTTACCAAAGGGTGGTGAAAAAAAAAACCAGGAACACCTAGAGGTGACTTGCAAGAAGTGTCATTGGTAGAGCCTGTGGCCCATTCAAAACTTTAGGACTATGTTCTTCAGGTTGAAAGATTTTGCTAGTTTTATCAGGGAGGGAGGAGTGAAACTTAATCTCTGTATTTCAGGCAAATAATTTTCATCTAAAATTTAGATACTTATATTTATCGTAGATAGATATCTGTGATTCCTGATTGTCCACCGGGCCTAGTGGAGTACGCTTGCTGCTCTCATAGTTTAATCTTCTTCCCAGTGAAATTAGGCATGTGGGAAGAAGACGAGGGAGTGGAGATGGTGCACTCCCAGTCCTGCCTCAACACAGAGTTTAGACAGCAGCAGAATATTATCTGGATCTGGTGTTAGGGAACATAACCAGTCCCCACATTATAGATAAAGCAGTCTGTCAAGTGAAGCACATCTATTCCTTATACAGTCAGAGGAAAAGACATTGATGTCTTTGAAGAGCTCCACAGGGAGATCCCATCTGATTAAGGGCATTTAAGAGACCTTAGACAATGAAAAGAAAAATGTACCTCTTCGCTCATCTCTCTCACTACCAAAAATTTACACAAGGAGATTTATTTGTTGATATCATCAGTGTCCTTATGTCATTTTGACAGGCTTCTTACAATTGAAATGCTGCAAGTCACAAGCCCTCTTGAAACAGCAGATACAAACCATTAAAACTGAACAATAAATAATACCTGCAGCTAGTTTTATCTAGTCACCAAGTGCAATATATCTAATTTCAACAGAATACTGAAAACTTACTCCCACCTCCTTTTTAACTTTGGCCAATTCAAAACTAAAAAAAAAAAAAAAAATACTGTCTGTTAAATTGTAATTTTAGTTGACTTCTTCATGCTTAATGATTCTTTTTTTCCAGAAAGGATTTTTAATGATGTACTTATGTCCTGAAATTTTGCCCCATAAAATAATTGTTTTCTTTAATGTGACTGTTCCTAATCCACTACTTTTCCCCCTGGCTGACATTCAGAAAGGAATCAACTGCATCCCTGTCTTGATCCTTGGCCACTTCAGATGGGCTTTTAATGAAGTTCTCTGAAATCATTGAGGCTCTGCAAGAAGCAACTTGGCAGGGCCAACACCTCAACAGAAGCTGTTGAGAAACCCCTTTCCTCCTTATGAAAAATTATTACTGCATGTGGGATAAGTGACACAAATCCTATAAAATCATAAAATAAGAACTGAATGACCCATCACCTCCCTCACAATCTATTTTTCTTCAATTTCTTGATCAGGGACTAAGTGCCCTTCATGATGGAAAAAATGTCATTTATAAAATCAAGTGTCTCAAGGTAGGATGTGAAAATTTATTGTCCTGCTGTTTCTACAGAATTCACCTAATCACTCCGTGGTGATTATCTCAGAAAACTAAGGAACTGTTCCAAAGTGGTTTTCAGACTTAAGATTACCACGTCAGCATTCTGCAGAACTAATGCCTCCTGGCTCACCCCTTTCAGCACCTCCTGCTCCCCAGTCTATTCCTTACCTCTCAGTATTTTCCTACCATACTCCAGTCCTCTCCCAGCATTCTTGCATTACCTCCAGTTTCCATCTCTCAGTATTTTGTCCACACCTGCCCATGCCTCCTCTTAATTCCCTTTTCCCCAGAATGTCCCCTAACCCCCCATGATTCTAGCAAGAGACAACATGTGCTTTAGCTATAGGTATCTTTTCTCTGCCTGGCCAGTTGGCACATATGTGCTCATTGGCAGCTGCTCAGAAACAGTATGGGCTGGTATCTTATCCTTAGGTTATAGTGGGCTGTTATTTGAGTCCCTTGTGTCTACCCAGCCACAAATTTTGATTAAACTTTTTGGTTTGATCTCTGATATTTCTTTCTAATATATCTTTCAGATATATCTTCAAACTGGCTTGAAACTATCTAAAACACTCAGAAGTTGTGGGGGAAATGTCACAGCAGTTGAACAACACCAAGACAGAACAGCATGAGTTTGCTCTCTTAAAACACCAAGGAGGAAAAAAAAGGCGGGTGGGGGTAGAATATATGAAAGAATTACTTGAAGTATAATTACTTTACATATAAGTACCATCAAAATATAATGGAAGAAACTCAGAGGAAAAAATACATTTTGCATTTTAATTAAAACTATAAATTCTGATAGTGAACACTTAGGGAAGGCCTATTGCAGGAAGTAAATGAAGCTAGAAAACTAGACCATCCTGAAGGAGAAATTAAGATGACTGATTTTTAAAAGGTATTTAAAAATATTTTGATCGATGTGTTCCAATATGTTTGAGGTTTATTTATTAAGGAAGAATAGAAATTGGAGTTTTATTTATTAGCATTTGTATTTAATCAAATGACAAAGGACCATGATGAAAAATAAGTTCCCCGGCACGAGGAGCTGTACTGTGTCATGATTCAAATTCAGGCTTCAAAGCCTTGATTCTCTGTTCTACCTGTTTCTCCTGAGTGTCACTGATGTCAAGACAGGAGACTGATCCTCCAAATCTGGATCTGATGCTTTGCCAGGCTTCACTCTTGGTAATTAAAGGAGCTGTGAGTACAGCCTCACTTTGGTTTCCAGCACCCAGGATTTCTATTCTTCCTCCCTCCCTCCCCATATCCTTCCATTTCATGCCCCCCAAATGTAATGGTCTTTGAAGAAAAAAGCTTTTCACATCACCAGAAAGATAAAACATGAGACTGTCCAAATCTGCCCACTCAGGCTCATTTTAATACATCAAACCAAATAAGCAAATATTAAACGCTTTCAGAAATAGCTTAAGTTTAGACAATCTTCTCCTGAGCTGTGCTGAAATCTAGGAGTTTAAAGAATTTTCTCCCCTGTCTGAACTCTCCTTTTGTGTTCAACTATCAGAGCTGAGCTCAGGCTGTTATACCACTAACAAAAATAATCAACTGGCCCGTGTCAAACCGGTATAATCCAATGGTTCAAACACAGTTCTGATTTCAGTCACGTGCTTCTGACAGCCAGAGTTACCCAGCTTTGAGATTTTGGGTGAATGTTACATTTATAATGGTCTGACATTATCCATGTAGTTCCTAATTCATTGTACTATTGAAATCAAGGTAATCTAATCAGATCTCAGATTTGACATAATTTTTCTCAAGTTGAACACCTTCAGTCTCAGCTGAGCCACCACGATTTATTCTGACATCTGTCAGGCAGAGCAGAGGAACAGATTGTCCGTGTACAGATTTAATTTCCAGAAATGTGCGTATGTAACCATTTAGACGTGCAGTTAGCCGGTTTTAAGTGCAATGCTCATACGGCAGTGACTGTAGCCTTGAACAACAAAAGCACCAACTTCCCACCAGCGTGCACAGCTGCAGAAATATTTCTGAATATCTGGCCATCTCTAGATCTCGTTTAAGCCTCAGCCGCCTCTGCTCAGCCGTGCAGGTGAGGCCTTCCTAGCGCCAGTGCTCACACCGGGGAAACTGAGGCGCAGCCCCGTGGAAGCGCCATTTTACCGAGGCGCCAAGCCCGCCCCAGCTGCCACGGTTCTGATACCACGGCAAAGCCCGGGGCGGCTGCTGGAAAAGGAGCGGGGCCGGGGGCAGCTCGGCGGCCCCCTCACGGCCCGGGGCAGCCCGGCGGCACTTAACAGCCGCCCCCGGGCGCCCAGGCCGCGGTCCTCGAGACAACGGGGCGGGAGGCAGCTCCGGCGCTCAGCCTCGCCCTCTGGAGGAGCCGCTGCCCGCCGGCCGCCGCGCAACCGGCACGGCTGTTCTCCCCTCAGGGCGCCTGCGGGGGCGGCCCGCAGCCAGCGGCTGCCGCGGTGGGGAGAAGAGGGGGCAACGGGCACGGCGCAGCAGCCTCCCGGGGCAGCTGCCTGCCGGTGCCATCCCCCGGCGCCCCCGGGCCGCCCAGCCGCAGCAGAGCCCCTCGGGGGAGCGCGCCCTTCCCCGCCGGCGGCGCTCCCGGGGCGTTAGGGAGCGCACTCAGGCCGCGGGCG
>JAVJGJ010000014.1:24867272-24885013 GCA_035590215.1 Microhierax caerulescens | reverse complement strand
TCCGATCTGCCTAACTATGATATAATCAAAGTATTTAAGCAAACAAACAAAGCACACAATGCAACCCCCCCCCCCTTTTTCTGTCATGGAACAGAAAATGGACTGTTTGCACTTGTATAAATCCCTTCTACTTTTTACTGAGCTCAAAAATACAAACTTCTAATGTAAGCTTTGATGTTTGTCACCTGGCAAGTACAATGTTTGCATAGCTCATGGAAATCAACACATTTTACTCATTTCCCTGGGCAATTGTTGCCTCAGGATCGTTTACTGCTGGTAAGTAAGAAAGCATACTCATACAGTTCCTTTTTCTTAAACTACAGTTTAACTGTGTTGAGAAACGGAACCTCCAAATTTGATTTTGACAGACTTTGAACATTCATTGTTGCTGGAGTTTGGGTTGGTTTGCATGTTTTGACCTTCTTGGGTTTTTTTTTCTTTTTTGAGCCTTCTTTAGTATTGAAAGACTAGTACATAAGGAAGCATAACTACAGGAAAATGTAGAATCTTTACTTTGTTTACAAATGAGTGTTGTAGACATACATCAACATGCACATTTCCTGTATAAGACCATCTCGCTCAGAATTAGGGGTGTCTTTTGATACTTCTATGGAACATCCTGTATTTTACTTTAAAATGGTTACAAAGACAACAGGAAGCAATCAAGGTATCTTTAAATAATCTTAATAGCTACAGAATTGAAATACAGCTTAGCATTTTTAACAGCATTTCAGGAAAAAATACTCAGGAGGTGGTAAAAATTTGGGAAATTCCAAATAAAGGTTTGGAAACCTATGGATTGAATACTTCATTTTCTGTGCTTCAAAACAAACCCTACAAAGATAAAACTAGCCCCTCTGAAGGGAACATGTGTCTGTTGGTAATATGGTGCCAGGTGTCTGATGGTCTGGGGGCTTATTCTTAGTTACTGTGGTGAAGATCAGCAGTTCCATTAATAGTAATACATGTCAGTGTAATACTGGAGTGAGCATCCCAAATTCAATTTGTAAAGCTTTATTCTACGATAGTGAGTATTACAGTTATCTCTGTCCCACTTGCAAAACACCCATGAAGAAACAAATCACTATAAAGATTTGTCAGGTAAGAATAATTACTATTCATCTAGCTCCCCTAGGTGTTGTGGAGTGTTGGTGTGATGCTTTTAGGGTTTTGGCAGGATGGCAATGCAGCATTGGTTTGTGTGCTCAGTCTGTTAGAATTGTTTGCTATGAAATTATCTTCTGTGCAGAGACAATATATTGTTTGTGAAAGTAATAAAGATGAAAGAACTGAAGTAGCTTCAGGACAGAGACTAATCTGGGGAGCAGTAGCTGCCCATGATGACAGGGAGGCCAGTGTGACTGTAATTTTTTTTTTGCAGATCATTAGAAGTGATTTGAATAAGGAAAAGTATGTATGATGCAGCAGCATGCCCAGGGACTGCCATGGAAAGATGCTTAAGGGGAATCACTGGAAAAGACTTTGAGGAAACTGTGGAACAAGAAAAGTATTTTTGGCAGTTACACTACAATGGATTAATGTTTTCATTTTACAATGAAGCAGTTTAGATAAAAAGGGAAGATGCATCCATGAAAACAGAATGTGTTTGAGACCAATGAAATATTCCCAACAAATGGGCAGTGGAAAGCTGCAAGTTTTGACAAAGTCTGGAATTATAGTGAGGAATAAAATACAATGCACGTGATGAACTTCAATGTTTGGATTCTTACTGATGGCAAGGAATCAGTGGAGAGATGCTGAAATAGAAATGGCTTAGGGAGGAGACATTAAAGTCACTTTGGTTTTGGTTGTTCTTAGCTTGAGCTGGCAGTGGGTCACCAAAGATGAAGTGTTAGAAAGCCAGTCAGATACACAGAAGTGGAGTGTGATCATTTGAGCTATGAGTATGTGTCAGCAGGATTGGAGTGACAATTGAAGCTTTCTAAATGGAGAAAAGTTACTCAAGGACAGGGAAAGAACTGGTCAGTTTTTTCCTTGAGGGTCTGAAGAAGAATGAGAATCTTTTAAGTTACAAAAAGCTTGAGTGTTTTAAGACTTCACATATGTTTGATTTCTTTTAGACCCAACCAGAAAAAGGATCTGAATGGCCAGACTCAATGTCATGTCTTATGAAGAAACTGGAACAGTTGAACTTAGATATAGAAGAAGCTCTGAGTGCTGGCTCTTCTCCCTCCAGTACTCCTTCTACCAAAAGGCACAAGCAACTGGTAAGAATGTGTGTGTCATATGATACATTTAGCTGTCAGATGCTAGATGTTCAACAAGCATGGTTTTCAGATCTGGTTGTTTCTGAATAGGCTGAGAAGCTCAGGTTCAAGGGTGAATTAACTTAAAGTTTTCATTCAGTAATAACAAAATCTCTAAACAACTAGCAGCCAAATAACCAGAGATGGCATAGGATGAAACTTGTATGTTTTCTGTCAGTATGGCTTAAAATCATTAAACACCTTTTTTATAGGGGAATTTGAATCCAGATGATTGCATTTGATAGTTTTTCAGGATAGAATATTGTTTTATAGAAGTTGCAGTGCTAGCCTATTTATACTTGCTATATTTATTTAAAAAGCAAGAGAAACACTATGTATCTTCATTAAGAGTTGAAATAATACTTTTGTTTATTTTATCTGAATACTTGATTTAGAGTTGCATTCCTCTAGTTAAGAATATTTTATATTGACAGGTGTCATCAGTTGATTTCATACAGTTTCCCAAGCTTTTATTTTGAAGGCAGATAAGATAGAGGAGCAATGATATTATTTTAGTAATTTTGGAATAAGCAAGGTTTTTTATAAAAGGAAGTAACTGAAGAGAGAACAATGTGAGAAGTTAGGAGTGTTTGTTCTGTGCTGTAGGCTCTGATTAAAATGAGTTCTTAAGATAGAGTTACTTGGATGTGCAGCTCTGAATGTTACTGCTGCCTTGAAGTCCTGAAAGGTGAGCTTGTTTGAATGCTTTTGCCATTGCTGCTGTTTCAATGCTGCTTCAAATTCTTTAAGTAAATGCCTGTGTGGATCGCAGTGTAAATGGTCATGTCTCTCAAGGCGAGATGTTCAGAATCTTGCATCTTAGTGATGCACTTTGCAGTATGCATTTTCATATTCTGCAGAGAGTGTTAGTAACATTTCTTTCTTACTGCACACGGCAGCAAGTCAGAACCAGCTCTGTCCAACTGAATTAATTTCATCATTAACTTCACTATTAAGGGACAGTGTGCTGTCGTCTTCTGCTCAATGTCGTCTGTCAAAAAAAAATATGGTGGCAGTGAAGTCTACTTTTCTGCCTGAAAGTAAAATCTGAGCCATCAAGGTTTAAGCACTTGCCATTGTGAGGCAGTCTGGTTTTGGTAACCAGTGATCCAAATGCCTGTGATTTTATGGCTGTGCCTACTCTACTGAGGCAAAAGCCATGGTTTGGTTAGGCATTGTTCTTTTTCCAGGGTGATTTGAACATCATAGGACACTGGACTTCTATTCGCATTCAGTGAAGGGCAGGTAGCATGTAGACAGTAGGAAAACAAATCCACATAGGCAATGCGTTCAAATGCTTTTTGATACCTAAGAACAGCATCATCAGAAGTGGTTGCATAGAGTGCCAACACCCAGATGCTTGCGCTTCTCTTACTGAAGCCTAGTGGTGAGACATCTTCTGAGTACAGAGGCCAAGACTTCAGGCACAGCCTTCTTTCTGGGACAGTATCCCCCCACTAAAAGCCTGTGCTAGTGCTACAAACCTGGTCATGCTTACTATGCTGATAAAACCACCTCCAAGCTGGTCTCGCTGGTCTTGGCACAATCGTTTCCCTTACCAATAGTTGCGTATTGGATAAGTACAGAAAGATTTCAAGGATGCTTCTAATGTCAATTCCAAAATTACCATTTTCCTTAATAAGATATTTGAGCACTTGGCACTGCTTTTTATCAGGCCACCTTTTCTTCCCTCTCTGAAGCAGAACTTGCTTGATTTTAATTGTCTGTGGACAGGCAAACATGTGAATTGGCCACATTTCTATTGTGGCTTTATTTGGCAGACTGGAAACATCCTTTAAACCTCCAAGGGCTAATTTCTCTACAGGAGATGGATAGGTCATTTAACACAAAGGTCTTCCTGATGAGACCAGCAAGATCAGAGCAAGAAAACAGTCAGGGACAATCTGTTGTGGAACTGATGGGACACGTTTACTGTCTTCTGCAAAGGTATTTGTAGGACAAGGGAATGATCTGCCTAATTCAAACATTTAAGAATAATTTGTCTGAGAATGGGTTGACCTTAGTGTTTAGTCAGCTTAGTGTATAGTCAAAGAGGAGAAATGCGTCCTCCTAAATCTCTCAGTGAATTTAGGGGGAAGAAACTGATTTTGCAAATCTTAAAATCACAGTTGCAGTGGAAGAAATGAGCTCTTCTTTTCATACAAGTTGCATGAGTAATTTATGTTCTATCAGTTCATCCCATTTAGTCCGTATTTCTTACAATAGCTTGTAATTTGTTCCACACTTATAAAATGTTTTATTCTTGTCACTCACAATGAAACTTGAATAGGAAGAAGATCTATCTCAGACATGTTTACTACTAACTGTGTAAATTTGGCTTCTATAAAATGATGAACCACTTATGGGTTCTTCATGGGGTTTTATCCTATTTTGACTATATAAACTGGGAACTGATGCAATAAATTATAATTTAAAATTATTTTGGTGAAGCGCTCGCAGATATGAGGCCAACTTGTAGACCTGAGGTCTGCAAAGTAGGTGACTACTGTGTGAGTAGCAACATGTTTGTTGGAGCTGCTGCTCTGAAAATTGGTCTCGAGAGTGTAGGCAGTTTTTAAAAGATGGCAGAATATTTATTTCTTAGGGCAAATGGTGTGTCTCAGAAATGTATTGTGTAATTTAATAGTTAGGTTGAGCCAGTTGGTTTTCTACTGAAGGATTATTTGTCTGTTCATGGAAGTAACTGATATTTTACTGTTCTTTAAATGTTCCTGTTGTGAAGGTATCTGTTTATTAATAGTGGTTGATTAAACAAAAATTTTACAGGAAGAAGACTGAATATTTTCTAATTACAATAGACTGAGTGAATAAATGTTACGGGACTTACCGGGTGAGAGCAGGGGGTCTTGCAGTATTTTGGTGAACAAATTTAAGGTGTTTTCTAAAACGTAACAACTTTTAGACACTAAAGAGGTGGTCTGTCTTTACATCTGTGTAAACTGCAAGTTACTGCTGGTCAGTTTTTTATTGAGCAATAGTATGGGGCATTAGCACTGGCTGGATGACTCTGGATGATCCAGAAAAGATATTAAAAATAATTTTCTGCCATCAAACTGTTTTCTGAAATATTCTCTCACCAATACTATAAATACATGATTTAAATACAAAACACTGAGCTTTCTGAATATACTAACAGCAAAACTTCTGGCTTTGGGAAACTGCAATTCATAGTACTACTGCTCTAAACCTGCTACTGTTTCTATGGAAAAAGTCTTTTTTAGCAATGTGGAAGGGGTACTAGGCAAATGAGACAGTGGAGACAAAATACTCTTGCTGTGAACAGTGTATTTCCCTGCTGTTTAATCTATTTGCTTCATTGCCATTTGATGCCTAGTACTCTGTTTCAGTACAGAAAGAACAGCAGAGCTGAAGAATGAGAATCATATTTTTCAGTTTTAGTCCTTTATCATTTGTGGATAGTGACAGAGAAATCCAGCTTGATTACCCCATCTTACATTAGAGGTTTGACTTCATAGAACAAAACTTTGCCTTTAACTTACACATTCTCTTAATTCTTTTGCAGTAGTCTATTATTTTCCAATTTTGGGGGGCCACATACAGATTCTTTGGTCAGCTTTTCAAAGCCTCCTTCTTTTACATCCCTAAAAATAAGCTACCTGAGAAGCAGACAGTTGCTGTTAAAGACCGGCAGCAAATTTGTCCTCTTGTGAAGGGGAGCAGCAGAAAATGGGCTGATTTTGATCGATGGTACCCAACACCCTGGAACTGCTCTGCAATGCAGCACACTCATGATCCTGGTTCCCCGATTGCTCTCAGCACAGATCCTGCTGGGTTGCAGCATGAGTTGCTCCTTGCTCACACACCTCGTTGTTCTTTTGGGGTGAACCAGGATACGTGGGGAAATGTTGTGCAGCTGGTCTCTTACAGGCATTGCATTCAGCATGGCTAGGTACCTGTGGGCCCAGAGTTAGGACTCACATAATTTAAAAAGTGCCTGTCGTGTGAGTGGAGCAATCAAGTGAGATTTCCCCAGATTTGGGGACAAGGAAAAGTGGGTTTGGAAAGTTCAGAGTCTGTAATTTGCAAATGAGAATTTGCTGGGTCTCTGTTTAAGATAGAAAAATGAACGTGAAATAAAGTGAAAAGATAGTTTTAATAATTTGAATAAAACCATTTCTTTTTCTGAAGTAGAGGTGATTATTCAGTTTCTTGATATTTAGGAACGTGTACGACTGTTTATTAGTTCTCCAGTTGTGTAAAGTATCTGTTAAGGAAACCCTTTCACATAATAGCTGGATGTCTATCTTAGCAAGATGTAAAAATGGTGCAGCAGGTGGCTTTAAGAAAAAAAGACTTAAGGCCAAATGTTTACCATACATCACAGAAAAAAAGCTTTAGAGATAAAATCCCAATGTTTTTATCTTGCAGTTCATGTTAAAAATATTTATGACTTGCCTTTATTTACAGGGTTTTTAAAATTCTCTTACAGTACCCTGTTCAAGTGGAGACAAGCTTTTATGGGGATCATCAAGAAAAGGCATCTTGGAAAAATAGAAGAGCAAACTACCAGGATCAAGATTGTTCACCTTACCCGGTGTCAACTGGAGCACGACCTAAAACTGATGTAAGTAGCTAAAGTACATTTATAACATGCTCTGGCTGGCTACAGTAACCTCAGAATTTACTGTTTATCATTAAAATTGTCCTTGCTTTTCTGCAAAGTATTATGTTCTGCAAATATTAAACTACACAGTGGAGTTTGGTTTGCAAAACAGGTACAGATAAAAGTTAAGTCAGTTTTGAGTAAATGAGACTGCAGGGCTGTGGGATTGATGTAATCTGACTTTAGATGATACTAATGAAGACTTCTACATTTGAACTAGTCACTTGGATTACCTTCTCACAGTCAATGGAAAGAAACAGGTGCTTGTAAAGAGTAATTTCTCTTGTCTGGAGGTTGCAAGTGATTGGATTCCAGGCATCAGAGCCACTACTGCATCTTTTTCTTCATTGCTTATTTTATTCCCTATTTTTAACTGATAATAGAAATATTTAGTTTGGGTTTTTTCACAAGGTGATGCTGTAGTCTGCAATCTAAGTCTGTTAAAATCCATCAGAAGGGTTTTTTTCAGAAGGCTGTGATTCACTTTCTCAATAGCTAATTGTAAGCTATTTTAGGGTCAGTGTCTTGGTTCCAAAATGCAGATGGGTTTTGTCTTTCAGTTTTAAATTATTTGAGTGCCGGCAGTGTCCATGATCATCACACAACATAAAAAGTGGCCGCACTAGATTAAATCAAAGGTACTCATAGTCCAGTATCCTTTCTTCGGAAGTGGCCAATGCTGGATATTCAGGATAGAAGTGCAAGAACAGGGTAAAGAGATAGCAATCCATCTCAGCTTCCTTCGAGGTATTTATCATGCAGACATGTCAAAGCTGAACACTGTATTGCAGTTTTGTAATTAATAGCCCCAAAGGTCTTTTTTGCCACTAGCTCTGTCTTTTGTATTAATTTCTTCTTTTGATATTCAGTGTCTTGTAGCAATGAGTTTCAAAGTTCTAATTGTGGAATATGTGAAAAACCACCTATTTCTTGTTGTAAATTTGCTACTGGATTATTAGTTTGAGTGTAATTCTTGTACTGTGAAAACCGGAACCTTAGGAATCTTGTAGGAACTAGTGAATACCTGACACTGGGTTGTATTTTTTAAGTGTGTCTGACTGTATTTAGTGGTATTGAATTTTATCTGCCTGTTTATCTTGCACTCATTCAGCATCCTAAGGTCCTTTTCCAGCAATTGGCAGTCAGTTTTTGTTATTATTAACCTCTGTAATTTAATATCATCTATATTAAGAAGACTGTCTCTTTTTATTCCTCCATTTTCCATATAATTTATGAGTATATTGGACATACATCTGTGAGATTGTCAGGTACTATCTATCCACCGTAAAAAAACACAACCAATTATTCCCAACCTTTTTTTTTCACTCTTAGTTAGCAATGAAAAGACATTTTTACTTCTTAACATCTTTTTTATTGTTCTTCCTTGACAGCATAGTTTAAGTCTGACAGAAAACTTAATCAGCAGCTTTTTGAAATGGAAGTACATTGTATCAGCCAAATCACCCATGTAGACACGATCATTCAAAGAACTTGGCTTATAAAAGCCACACTTAAACTTCCCTGTTAGCCTGTGTTACTATCCATGTGTTTACTCTGTTCTTAAGCACACTTTCTGGAAATTGTCTGCCATGCATATCAGTCCTACTAGCGTCTCCTCCACAAATAGCTTGAGGCATTTTCAGATATTACAATATCTGTTTTTTTTACAATACATTTACAATACAATTACAATACATAATGCAATGCCACCCTCCATTCCTCCAGTCCCAAGGGCAATAGATTTTAGCAATAATTAGACATTATGTCAATAGTTCAGCAGTTCTTTTTCTCCTGATGAGGCGCTTATTTCAAGTTATCTACACAATATTGATTAAAGCAAAATCTATTATACTAAAGGTGTCTTTAAAACTGTCATACTGTTCATCTATTAAGGAATGATATGCATGCCACCACACAAATTCCGTATTTCATTACATGGGCCTACTTCTGTTCACTAAAATCAAAATTTGAAGGTGAGCTCCACTTGCTTACTAATTGAAAAATTATTGTCCTCCCACTAGCTATTTCTTTTCCTTAGAAAATAAGCTTGCTGTTTTCCATTTCTGTAAAAGTACAAAGCTTTATTCTGATTTGTCATGTGTTCTAGTTGAAATAGATGGTAGAATTCAGTAAAAAGATAATTGCCAATTTTATTTGGTTTTGCCTTGGCCAAATGTTCAGGTGTGTGCAAGTATCACTGCTTAGCTACCTTTTCACTAACTCTATGTAAATATTTTTGAAGTGATGTTGCAGTAATACTGTTGTTTGGCTAGAAGTGCGTGGGAGAGCAGGCAGAGAAAGTAAGTTTTGGTGTTTTTTTTCTTCCTTTTCTGAAGTCTACATTTATCTTTTTGTTGAGATTCAGGAAATACTTGTACAATAAATAGCAGTTCCGCACATCTTCATCGGTGCAGTCCATGTATTGTATCAAGCATTCTTGTAATACTGTAGGAACTCCAGTGTAATGCAGAAAGTACTACTCTTCCTTAGGGCACTCTCTAGTCTAGAAACCTACTGAAGGTACAGAATTCTTTTAGAAATTAATGGGCTTGTTTTTTAATTGGCCAGTGCTTTAAATGAGGGATAAATTTTGAAACTGGGTGTTTGCAAATGTCATTCAGGAGAGCAGAGTATTCTACTTCCTTCAAAGTGCTGCTTTTGTTGTATGTGCTGTATTGCAGGTGAATACAAATAATGCCATGTCTAGCTCAAGGCATGCAGTCTGCATGAGTCTGTCATGTCTGTCCAATCCTTAAGATATAAAATTTTCCATATTTTTTAAAAAGGGCATGCCAAAGTGATGTTTATTATAGTAAAGGAGATGGATCCAAGTGACGAAAGGCCTAATTCCTTCTGTGTCACACTCAGGTTGCATCCATTTAACTCCCGTGATCCAAGTGGTATAATATATTACTTGGGAGTAACACAGAGATAAATCAGACTCGTATTCTGATGAACTAGTTCTTCTCATGCAATTTCTTATGAGCAAAGAGGACAAAAAGAGCTTATCTGTTGCCCAGGCATTTAGAGAACCACATACTCCATAATCTAGTGAGATTAGCAAATATAGTGAAGACCAATGTTAGAATTAGCAGGAATGCTTTTATTCAGGAACAATATGCAGAGAATTACACAGGACACAGTTGTTCAGTTCTCAGTACAAGGCAGTGATGTTAGCTGCCCACTTTCATGGATACCAACTAGGCTGACAGCTTAAAAGGTTCAATGAAGGTTTCTTTGGCAAACTTGTGTCACAGTAGATATTCTGGGTTTATGCCTTTAAAAGATGACTCACACTTGGTACAACATTGAGTAATAGTGAAAATCACAGGTTTAGGGTAACGGTGTGTCATATCATGTCTCCCCTCCTTCCTTTTCCCCCAAAGCATTGCTTCACTGAAATGTTATATGTGAGGTGCTAAAGCAAACACGTATCGAAGATGCTGAGGAAGGCAGGTGCTTGAGAAACAAGCAGCAAAGTTTCACCTGACAAATGCTGGCATTTGTAAGTGTCCACATCTACATCACAGAGATTCCATTAACAAAGAACATAAAGCACTGCTACATCTCACACTGAGAGTTGCCTGAATGTAGTCATTTGGTTGACATGCTTTGTGCCCTCAAAGTGCTGATGTTGGTTGAGTATTTGAAGAGGTGACTGCCTGAGGCATAGGTGCTTAGAGCTGGGTGAGCTACATCCCTCCCATGACATGTAAGTTATAGTCTGGCATTTGATGGGCAGTGCTTGCCTCTCCATGCGGTGAGCAGAGCGTACTGAGACCCTGATGGTCTAAGTTATGGCTCTAATACCAGGTGGTTTAAAAACCCCATCAGTCAATACCCTTTAGCTCTTGCAGATACCACGGTATCTTCTGCAGTATGCACTCTCTGAATTGACAAGAAAACAAAGCTTCATATATTGGTTACAAGGTGGGCTTTTTCCTGTATCTGTGTAAGTCTGCTTTTATGTTTTCTTTTTAAGTACAGTTGATGAGCATAGTTTAATTTCTTATGCTTTAGTTCCACTAATAGCTTGAGGACATTAAACTGACAGGGCTAAAATAAACCATTTTGTAGGTTTTGGCCTTGTCTTAACTTGGGTTCTCAGTCTGGTGCACCGCTTAGCCACATGAACATATAGGCTGGTGCAAGAGGGGGTCAGAGATTGCTGAAAGAAGCAATCATCCTGTCTCATCCCCAGCTTCTACTAACTTAGACTTCGTGGACTATAGTTTGTCTGTGCTAAGCTGCTTGATTCAGAAAACGGAAAGCAAAACCCTGCTTTGTAACCCACGTGGCTGAAAAGTGTTTGTGATTCTTTTAAGAAGATTTTGTTCTTTTTTTTTTTTTTTTTTTTTTTTCCCCTGACAAATGCTAGTTGATGGTGTAAACAGCGTTTCAGAGTTTAGGTCAGAAGTTTCAGAGGTGTCTGTTATCTTCTGACATTGTTTAGAAATGTAAAACCAATAATGCTGTAATCTGTTCCTATAGTAGTCATTATCTCATTGTTTATGGCAGTGTGATGTTTGCCTGACCCTTTGACATTGTTTGAGGCCAGAGAGATTCAAAAGTAAAAACAGCTGAAGGAAAATCAGTGTTTCTCATGTACTGCTTGTTAAATGTTGCTGCCCCTGGACCTGCAGGGATCAGATTATTCCATTAGTGAGCGTGTGGCAAGCCTTTTATCAGATAGCTGCAAATGTCCAGTGCAGAAGGAAGTTATAATGTGGCAACTCATAACAATTTGTATTTCTACTAAGAGTTCTTTCAGAATTTGGGGATCTTAAAGCATTTACAAGCCTTAGGCTAATCCTTCATTTCTCCATGAAATATGTAAGCAGAGTCTTCATTTTACATCTGAGATTAGCAGATAAGTGTATATATAACCTGGCTCTGAAATAAGTTTAACACAATATCACTGTTGGACGTGGTCATAAATTTATCAGTTCATGGTGCAATTTACAGCATCAGTTATGGCCGTTATCTAGTAGGGTGTGTTTCCCTAGGTGAAGATTAGGCAGATCGTGCTTTCCTTGGACCTTGCCCCCTACTGACAAAGTTGATAGTAAAGCCTGGAGAAGACTTGTGCAGCCTCTGGGCAAAGACTTCTTACTTCAGAGAACTCTGTTCTGTTGTCAGGCCACTATGTACGACCCATCAAGTACAAGAAGATGAAATAAGAAGCCTAGACCTGAGTGATGGAGACATAGTGTTTGATGTTCTGCTGTCTCACAGAGATGGTGTGCTTGAAGGCACAGTTATTTGGCTTAGTTGGAGCAGAAGATTTCTGTCTATACTTTGACTGAATATGCTTGTAAAAGTATCATAGCATGTGCAGGTGAGAGATGCAGAAATCTTTGTAGAAATTTGATCGTCATTGACTTCCTCAAAGTCATACTGGTTGGTTGCAGCGTGGTCAAGACCAGAATCTATATATACACAGTCTGTGGTTTTGCTACCAAGCCATACTTCCTCATAAAGAGTGCTAACCCCAAGTGTTCCCATTCTTGCAAAAACAAATGTCAAACTGTGTCCTTTAGTCATGTGGATTGGTTTCCTGTGTATCCTTAATGTTGACATTAATGATGTCAGCAAATTAGCTCTCCAGTGTAAGTGCAGATAGCCTGAAACATCATCTTTGGAGAATTTTTCTTCTTGCTTTCAGTACTTAGTACTTAATACAGCTGGTATCCTGCTGGGACAGAGACATGGTGGAAGTCAGGCAAAGTGACCCACTCTGCTTCCACTTGTACCCCGTTATGGTGGATTCTTACCTCTGAACATGATGGTCCAGTGCTCCTGAAAGACAGAATCTTTCCTGCTTTAAGATGAACTAGTTTCTTGGTAGTAGAGGCATTCATTGTCCCAGGAAAAGCTGGTACTAGCTCTAGTAAAAAACAAGCTAATAGGGAGAGAAGGGCAAATGGCTGGTTCCTTCCTTCCCATTTTTAACAGCAAGAGCTATGTATTGTGATATATATAACTAATACTCCAGGCTTTCTCATCCACTGTATTTCTGGTGCACCTGACAGCACTGTGGCCAAAGTCTGTTCCCAGCAAGGGCTGGTTGCAAACATAAGAGCCCAGCATAGCCCCTTCTCTTTTCCCTTTTGTCTTTAAACCTTCCTCCCATCAGCTGTCATCTTCACACAAAGCTGTCTCTGAACCAGGCAGCACTGTGCTTACGCATTATGCTGAAATCATGATGCCACGATGAATTCAGAGAACAGGGGAAGGGGAAGCTCCGTATAAATTTTAGCATTGCTTAGTATAAGTATTTTGTATGTGAATGGGTAAACTTTCAAAAACTTCTGGAAAACTAGCAGATTAAGATCTCATCTAATACATCTTCTAAACAGTCCTAAATTCTGGGTCTAAATTCTCAGTCTGCCCATCTCTGCAGGTCAGTGAAACCTCAGTAGAAATGGGATCAGGCTGTGCAAATCAAGAAAATATGAATATACCAAAACAGTGAACACTAAAAATCCATCTCTCTGAGCAATACTCGAGTGTCTGAGTAGCATTTACAGGATTGATGCCAAAGACTGACTGCCTCAGGGGTTCAGTTCTGATGGTGGCAGGAGGAGACATTGAATTAGAAAAGGTAGGTGAATAGTATATAGTTACTGAGTTTATCAGACCTGGCTGATAACAAACTGTTTCATTACACATTCTTACTGATCTTTATATCTAAAATTACCATGAAGAAAGAGATTAGATGGCAAATTGGTGGACCACTGCCTTTCCATTTTAGAAATGGCATCTTGAGCTGTGAGTCCCTTTTAACAATGCTTAGAAATTTTAAACTTGGCATTGAAATGTTTATATATATAATATATATATAAATACATTGTAAGAAATGCTATTGTGTTATTATCAAATGATGTTCTGAGGGAGGACAGGATTGTTACCTGTTAATTTTATTGCAGCTTCTCCTTGGAATCTGGCTTTTGCATTTATCTGATTAGAATTAAAAAGGGGTTGGTTTTTTTGCAATTTCTTTCTTTTCTGTGTCTTCCCTAACACAAGAACAGGCCACAGAAACAGAAGCTGGCCCAAACACACACAACCCAAAAGCTTTTGCAAATGCACACTTACAGGTCATCTTATTTATTCTGATTTACTACGTACCTTTTGAATTGTGCTCAAAGCGTTTTAGTGAGGAGAGTACAGCATCTCACACCATAACTATTCTGCATACAGATGGTTGGATACCAACCATGTTGTTTTATTTCTTGGTGGTAGTAATCGTGACCTCCAAAGGCACTGAAAAGCCTGTGTCATCTTGATTGATGAGACTCTTGAGATGTTTGTGTCTGTTCCAAGGAAATGCAATCTTTTAGATCATTCTGATTCATCTAGGAGTAAATTGTGGTGTGTTTCAGAACTGACCAAAAAGTATTTATTGACTACGTTTTTTGGTGAATTTCACAATTTTCCATAAGTAAAATACATAACCTACTTTTTTTTCAATTATTTGCACAATTCCATTTTTTTCTGACAAAAATGTTGAAATCTGCTGAAGATGATAATCCTAATGTAGCTATTCAATTAATTAAACAGCAATTAAAATTACCTTGAACTGTTACAGTTCAATCACTCAATCTATGAAAATATTTAATTCTAAATTACATGAATGGGATCCTTTTTACACAGTATTTTGTATCAGATTATTTTAATTTAGTTTTCACAAGGATTATTTGGAGGCAAGGGACGTGCTTTGTGTATTTATTTTTATTTAAACTTACTGAGTTATCTGTGTAAGAAAGGAAAAAGCTGCTTTATCCTTATTCATAAAATGGCTTTGAAAAATAATTTGATAATATTTAATTATTCTTGGATGAATGTGGACAAGATAATTTATATGTATTTTTTTTGCATATTATATAAAGTAAATTTAAGTTTCCAGCTCATTTCGGAGCAAAGTCCATTTGATGTAGTTCAGAAGGTATATGAAGTCCATATGGAGAATCTGGGAGAATAGAATTGGTTGTTTTTATTGCTTGGCATTACATGGCTATTTATGTAGTTCAAACTGATAATGTCTGTTTATGTTGTAAGAAGAGCTTTGAATGAGTGACTGCGGGAACAGTTGGGAAATAGGGGTGACCCACCTCTGCAAGGGCAGCCAGCAGGTCCACAGGGGACAGCAGCAGCTGGGCTTGGTGGTGATTTCGCTAAAGCCCTGTGAGCAGAGACTGCCTAAAAATATATTGAGTGAGCGCTTTTCTGAGTCAGCTCAGTCCCTGTCTCATAGTAACTGTCCCAAGCTCACTCATTGAGACTTGGCATCTAGGTCCAGCTGTAGTGATGAAATGAGAGCTGCAGATGGGCATGGATTAATTAGTATATACACCTGAAATTAAGCCTATGTATGCTACTTGGCTTTTATAGACTTACTTATCTTATGTAAATTGAAATATTCAGTATTCTAGAATGACATTTCTTGTTATGTTAACATTCACATCTTCTAGCCGAATTATTTTGCAGAAACTATAATGCCAGGTACCAGTACTCGTCAGTGTTGGTTTTTGTATTGTGCTTCTGATAACACAGACTGTTTGCAGGAACACAATCACATTTCATAACAATGCAGTCTTACTAATCATAGACAGTAAAATTGCTGACTTACACTTTAGTGCTAGTACACAGATTCAGAAATCCATTGCTTTTCAAGGACAGACTGAAATGTCCTGGGTCTTTGTCAGTGCATGTGGGATGCAAGCTGTAAAAATAAGAATCTCTGTAAATGCATAACAAGAGGGGATCAGGAACCATACCAGTAAATTATACCATGTATATGCAAATATAAAGAGAGATAACCTTACATCTATTCAGTTAACTTTATACTTAACAAAGTGCAAAAGGGAAACATTTTCTCTCTTCTTCTGTTTGCTTGTTTCATACCAGCAGTTTTGGGCTCATGCTTTTAGATGCAATACACTGTTTATTTAACTGGGTGACAGTACAATTTTATACTGTTTTGTAGCAGCCACAGAAAAGACAAAGTGAGAGTGCCCCAGGTCCCATGGGTGAGACTGGCTAGCATGTGCTGGGTTGGACCCTACCAGACTGTCTGGTCTATTTTTGTTTGTGGGATATGTTGAGCGCAGTTTTCTTCAGGGAGCTATGTGCAATCGTACCTTATCTGCCTACCTATCTGTCAGGTTGTTGCTTGCTCTTTTTCTGACCCTGTGGTATATTCGTTACAACAGTGTGGAAAAAAAAAAAAAAAGAAAGAAAGAAAGAAAAGAGTGAATATATTCTATGTGTAGAGTTTTATCAAAGTCATTTCTCTTCCAGTGTAGCTATTACTCATTTTGCTGTCTTGGCCTCTGTTCTGGAACTTGTCATTCTTATTCAGGCGGGGTTTTCTCAGCTGCTTCGCATGTTGATCAGATGGCGCAAGGGATTGAGCTGGTGCCTTTGACTTTTACAATAGCTGTTCACAGCAAGAGGAAAGTGGAGGGATTCAAATATTACCAGAGGTGCATAGTTAAAAATGTGTCCTGCTTGGACTGTCAAAGTGTTTCTGTGGTGCCTTGGAGCTTGGGTAGTCAGACCCCTGGTCCCACTTAAGCAGTGGTGCAAAGGTCTCTCATAATACAAACCTCCAGGCTCTTTGTACTCTGGAGAGCTTGTAGGCTGCTCTCTCCCATTTCCCACGCTAGGGAAGAAGGGACTTCCATCTATAACACACCAGGGACAGAGGCTGGCACAATGCGTAGGGGAAGCATTTTTTATGCAAATGAGTGCAGCAAATCGTGCATCCTGTCTCGCTAACAGAGATAATCCCTCTCAAGGTACAACTTTCTCTTGTGCTTTTGCTGGGAGGAGGCATCTTTGCCCAACAGCCACCCACTTGTCCCGGGATGTACAGTATCTCACAGTACTGAGGTGGGATTATGCAGCCCTTTGTGTCAGTGATGTGCACTAAAGCTGGCAGATGCAGGAAGGCCCAAGATTCTGCTTGTCTGCTTGACCTGAACAGTTTTTCCAGGCAGCTCTGTTTTTTTTTTTCTCTCAGGTGTACCAAAACATTTCCCAGGACTTTTCTTACCAGTTTCTGTAACTGCTTCTCTTTCTCATCAATTAAAAAAAAAAAAAAGAAAAAAGAAAAAAAGATATATATATGTGCATATTTATATATATATATGTGTATATGTGTTATTATATTTATGTATCTATACACGTGAGTATATATATATACACATATATACATGTGTGTTATCTGTATATACATTTTTATATATGTGGTTTTGTTTGACTTCAGTTTTTTAACGGTAGCACCCTGTACACGGGTAGCTTTCTGTAGGGTTCTGGGACTGAACTGTGTTTAGCTTCTCCAGAAGCCCCTATGGAGCTTCAGCTCTTTTAGAGCAGGATCCGGGCTGCACACCACTTAGTGTCTGTTTCAGAGTGTCCATGGGAACTCGGGAGTATGGGGCAGCTCTACGTGCCCATGTCTCCTGTTGACCCAGAGTCACCAAGCACATCCAGAACCAGAGGAGGTACAGGGCTTCTATAGGGGGGCTTATAAGAAAGATGGGGACAGACTTTTTGGTAGGGCCTGTAGCGATAGGACAAGGGGTAATGGTTTTAAACTTAAGGAGGGTAAGTTAAGACCAGATGTAAGGAAAAAAATTTTTATGGTGAGAGTGGTGAAACCCAGGAAGAGGTTGCCTGGAGAGGCTGTAGGTGTGCCGCCCCTAGAAATATTCAAAGTCAGGTTGGATTGGGCTTTGAGCAACCTGATCTTGTTGAAGATGTCCCTGCTCAGTGCAGAGGGCTTGGACTAGATGACCTTTAAAGCTCCCTTCCAACCCAAA
>JAVJGJ010000014.1:24835624-24866835 GCA_035590215.1 Microhierax caerulescens | reverse complement strand
GATCTGTGTGAGAGCTCAGCTCCTCAGGAGCCTTCATCATTGTTCTCATGGAGGTCTGTCTCAGCTCTAGTCTCAGAGTAGAGTTACCCCTCACTCTCCCTAAGGTCTGGAGAGTTACCTGCAGAATAGAGAAATAACTGCTGGGTTATGTAAATGCACTGCTGGTGAGGCCTGCGAAGCGGGAGCATAGGAAATCCAAGGCTGGAGCTGTTGGATCTGAGACTCCAAGGTGAAGTGAGAGTTGGGCTTTTTCCTGTTCCAGGCCGGAGAAAGTTCAGATGTGGAAGCCTTGCTGCTATAATTGCCTGGTGTACACACGGGAAAACATACAAAAGCTTCAGAAAAGTTCTATTATTGCTTAGTGTACGGAGGAAAGTACGACTTCAGAAAAATTCTTTGCAGAAGGTTTCTATCTAGCTGCCATTCAGATGGCATTTTGGTAAATTGGCAGATCTGAACCCAGAGTGATGAAGTAGTGATTTTGAGATGAACTGCTAGTTGTTAGATGGGGCATGCTGATAATCCACAGCAGGAGAAAGGTCACACGTAATTTGAAGCAGCCGAGTGTCATAATTATGACCTTCTTTAAATTGGCATTACATGGTTTAAGTATTACAATGACTAATCATTTGATACAAAATCAAAATTCTCAGAAAATGAAAGTGCCTGAAGCTTCTGCATTGAAAAATGTCCTAATGCAAATTCTTGCATGAGCTCTTAAATCAGCTTGAGAATGTTGTGGGTTAGCCAGCATGCTGCAAATTGAACTGAAAATTTTCAGAGGTACTTGCAAGCCTTACAACTTAAGTTAAGAAATTGGAGCTTGCATCTAGGACTGAATCTGGACTGAAATAGAGTTGACACAGCCTCAGAGAAGGAACTGGAGCAACCTGTAAGTCTGAGAGACCTCAAGAGGACTCCTAGGCTATTCCCCTATACAAAATCAGAATCACCTATACCACCCTGAAAAAGGTTTGTCTAGCTTCTTTATTAAGAACCCCGTTAACAGACTACAGAGCCTATACAGATGCTATGCCTCAGTACTGCACTTAGCATCAGAAAGTTTTACTACTATGCTTTCTTGTTGTAAAATCTTCTTGTGTTCATCATCAATATGCAGAACAAGTTATATTCTTATTCTTTCCCTTCTGCCTTCCTTCCTTAAGTCAGTCAAGTTCATTTGGCTTTTTCTTGCAAGTTCTGATTTCTAGACTCTTTGTTCCATTCAGTGTCTTGACCTGCACAGTAGATGTTACTTTGAGCATGCCCAAACTAATTATGTATCTCATAGCTTTGTCTGGGGGCAGGGGGGGAAGTAATGTTAGCAGTTGAGGCTGTAGCAGAATCTGGACTCTTTGTAACACGCATTGACTGGCAGGTTGCATAGATGCAGAGGGGGATGGTGGTATGCTATCCTCCATCAGCCAGCCATCACCTGTGCTAAGAAAAGAGTAAAAGAAAGGAATTTGGAACTGAGAGGCGGATTATACAGTGATGGTGATGACCCATCTGGGAATAGCTGAAAGGGCCTTCACATGGAGGTAGACTTGCAAATTTGATGGCACATGTTGAAGAAATGTGTAGTATTCTGAGTGTACAGAAATCTAAGAACCAAGTACATCATCAACATTTTCTGTTGAAAGGAGGCTGCTTGTCCCTCAGCAGAAAGGTTTCATGAAAATGATGAAAAAAAAAAAGAACAAAAAAATGAAGATGTTAACTAGGCAGACAGAAAGTCAGAGAACCTCTCCTGTTTCTTAGTGTTCATCTTCTCCACAATCCTGGTTGCAAAAATTTTTCCTATTAATGGCATTAATTCCTGTAGCCTGCATGTCCCTAGTCTTGGAGTGTCCTAACAAATGTGTGGTAGCTTATTTGTGTAACTTGGCCAAACTTGCTCCAGGGTTGTGCCTACCGTACAAGGGATCTCCATGCAGATAAATACAAAATCCGTCAAAACCCAGTGACTGCCAGGCAGTGACTCCCAGGAAACCTGCAGCCTGATGCAGGGGAAAAGGGGATCCTGCTTCCTCTCCGTTTCCCAGGCTGGACACCTCCCCAGCTGCTCCTGCTGCAGCTGACAGCGGCACAAGATGCTCGCTAGGTGGGTTTTTGTTGGTTGGTGGGTTGGGTTGGGTTTTTTGTTGTTTTTTTGTTGTTGTTGATGGAGTTGGCCTTGATTCATGTATAAAAATAGTTTACCAAAGGTTCTTGAAATTTCAGCGCATATAATCTGCTAAATGAGATGTGTCTTTTTGTTTGTTTGTTTTTTTACAAAAGTACTTTTTGGCTCTGTAGATTATCCCTCACTCCTTGTTCGGGCAGTGCAGCCCTAACCCACCTGTGTTTGGTGCAGGCAGTAGTGCCTTCCCAGACAAGTGGGAATTCTGGTCTGTACAGTTGGAGCATTTAGAGATGCAAAATCCCCTGCTCCTTCAGACAGTTTTCTGCCTTGCAGGAGCTTTGCAACCAGTCTTTCCATCTGTTTGAAGAGCAAATTTAATGAGAGCTTAGGCAACTAATGTAAACTTGAAGTCTAACGTTGTGTGAATATATCCCAGCTTTTTAATAGACACTTTTTTTAACAGAGAACCTGGTTTGGGTGATCAAGAGTGTCTCATTCACCCAAGTCCTATAGCCCTTGTTCACCCCAGAAAAAGAAGTTTTAGCGATAAATTGTTATAATGAGTTTTAATCTCCAAGCCTTACCCACACCAAAGCCTCAAGGACCTCTTGCCTGCTTCCTTTGGTTGTTGTTTTCTGAAGTTTTCTGAATCTGGACCTTCACCAAGTATTTGCCTTTGAGTCCTTGTTCCACAGCAGGGATTCAACCCAGGGTCAGGACTGTCTGGTTCCAGCTTGACAGGAACTTGCACAGTTGTTGGCTTTGCTTGACTGGGGAGCCCCCTTTAGTCATAATCTTTTTGGAAGTTTTGGATGATGGGTAGCTCTGAGTCAGTTTATTGACATTTCTTTCCACAGGGTATTAAGGTCTAGCAGAAGAGCTACCTGTTCTGCTGACCACTAGTCTTCATATACACCTCTCCGAGAGTGCTCCTTAGGGCATTTAGCTTGAATATACTTGTGCTCACTGGCTGGCCTGTTCTTTTACGCTGAGAGAGACTTAATTTTGGTGCCAAACTGTCCAGCTGTGTATGCCTCTGTGATGGGGGGTTCCAGCTGCTGGGAACTGATAGAAATCTCATCAGCAAGAATAGCTTGTGCCTCATGGGAAATCAGAATGTTCTCCTGTTCCCCACGGTCCTGGCTAGCCAACATCGTACCTGTGGCCCCCTTGCTCTTGGCTGGCATTTTTTCACACACTGCCCAGCAGCCACCTGCAATGCCATTCATTTAGATGTGGCAAATCAGGGTGTGGTGGGGTTTGTTTGTCTCACACAAAGTACATTGGGACAATTATTTTTTTCTTTTGTTTTGTTATAACTCCTTCAGAAGTAATGTGGCCAAGGTCCCCACTCAGTCACTGCATGCGACACAAGATTGTTCTTTAGTGGGGAGTCTTGCAAAGGTGTTTGCTGGAGGACTTACTCAACTGTTTCCACAGTGGCTGTGGTGGTGGTGTCCCAGGAGTGTCCATCCCCAGTCTGGGCAGGCTTCCTGGGAGTGGTCTGAGAGGAGGTACTTCTGGTTTATTCGCAGCAGGTATAAGCATGGTGTGATCTTATCTGAGAAGTAAATATTCATAATTCCCAGCAAAATTGAGATATGGTCGACAGTGAGTGAAGTTCAAGATGACTTCTTTCACCATATCTGAGGTTCACAAAGTCAATGTTAGGGATGAATTCCATGGCTTAATGCATGATCTCAGGCTAAACTAAAACCCCACAGCAAGGACTAGAGGAGGTCCAGAATTCCCTGACAATAAAATCCTCTGGGTCAGTCTGGTGGGAGCAGGTATCGATAGGAAGTACATGTGCAAAGTAGGCATGCTTATATCAAACAAGTCTGTGGTAGGTCCATCCCCTGGTTGCACTGTCACAGGAGTTTATTTCACCTAGTAATGATAACAACTGGACAGTGAGGTTGGTTGGTTGACAGCAAGTAAGACACTTACCAAACTGGAAGGGTTCCCGCCATCCCCCCATAAGATATATCTTACTCTAAGATATTTAAAATTATGTTAAAAAGGTCCCCCTAGCTCTGGGATGAATTACTGGTATCAGACATTCTCTAGCCCTGAAGACCTCGTTATGTGGGAACAAAAATTACATACCATATGGCAGGTCTAAAATATTTGGTGATTTGAAGAGAGTATTTGTTTAAAACAAATTTTACAGCAAATAAGGCTGTACATTCTCTACAACTTTGAAAAATCGAGGACAAAACACTGCTGTGTTTTGTGTACCCTGCCCTGCTTCTTGAATGTAAGTTTATCATTGAATGATTATATTATTTCAATTGTACAAAAGCATTCGTCAGACCTTTTCAACTATAAACTCTAATGATGATTAGCATTTTAGTGTGGGGACCTGAAAGCAGTCTGAAAATATGACGTGAGTTCACACCCAGCGTTTCCTGGTGGGCACTTCTGTAATAATATTTTTCATCTGCTTCTGGAATTTTTGCATCATCTGCTTTCTGTGTCAGGGGAAAAAAGGCCACGTGCAAAGAGGTGAATTGCAATATTTAGGTTTCCAGACCCAAGAAGGATGCTTCGTGCTCTTCATTATCTTCATTTTGCAGCTGGAAGGCATAAAGGCAGAATGAAAATTATTGCCCAGCATCCTACATGAGGTCTCACAGTACTGGAAGGATCAGCTGGATCTTTTGATCTTCAGTCCTGCACCATCAGTCACAAGATTGTCTTCCCTGCTATGCAGAACTCTTGTATACTCCCATCAACGCTTGCTTTGCTTCTTCCTCCCTAGCCCAAGATATACAAAATAACATTATTTTTAATACCATTTACTCCTTCAAAGTTACTACAGTAAGACAAGTCTTGAACGATGTCTTGAACCCTGCTGCCTGAGGCGTTCAAGGTACTGTTGACAAATGCCCCAGTAAAATCAGTGTCTTTGCACTTTATAGTGACTCAGCATCCCAATAGCATGGTTGGCATCCAGTTTACACCCTGCTTGGTGTGCAGAGGCTGTGTTTGCAAAGCAAGGATTCTGGCAACTAAGAAGATACCTCACTTGGCTGGAGCACGCCGCATTAACAGTTCCCCTGGTTTGAATGGCATTTCAGCACAGCACGTTCTGGGGCATCCTGATTGCCAGTGTGTATCACCTGGCCATTCTCATTCAGCTGGATCAGCATTTAACCTGCTGGAATTGCCTGTTGTTTCTCTTTTTCTTTTTCTTTCTTTCTTTTTTTTTGTTATTTTCATTCTTCTAGAGTCTAAAAAAGGGAAAGTGCAAGCCTAAATGAGGCTGCTGGGACCCACACATTTAGTTGCACAGATCAGCCATCTGCTTTGCATGCTATACCTTTGCTTCTTGTTATATACTTATTACGGGAATATTTATTCTGTCAATGACTAGCTGTTTGCTCTTAATATGCTTCCATCTGCATATAAATTTGTTAAACCACTCCCCTTAGGCATATGAAAGTTTGGCTTTCCCTTTAAGGTGTCTCTTAACTATGCAATTAGATTTACCAGATCATCATCAGGATGTTCAGCTCCCGCCTTTGCTGCAGGATGTGAGTGTGGAAGATGGGCTGGGAAAAGCAATTTACACAGCTCCTCAGGTGTGGAAGAGGTGGAGTTTTAGTGACAGCTGGTAGAGCTGGAACCTGTGTAGGAATTTTTGTGGTCTTAGAGGTAACAATATGGTGGAAATAACTGGGGAGGAACCATAAAACTTCTAGTAAGGGCAGCGGATTGCTAGGAATGATGAAACGGCCCTGCCGCATGGTGCGTGCCACGTGCCTGGCAGATTTGCTTTCATTGAAACTCCCAGTGTGCTTTGATGGGAGCTGCGTGAGGAGAAGACCCCTTGTGGGCCTTCCTTGTGGGAGGATCCAGAACAAGACCAAGTTGCAGTTGAGGGTAAGAAAGTAAGTTCTGACTTCTGAATTATTTAAACTTTTTAGAGTTGTGCAGTTCCTGCACAATAAATAGAGAGGAAGAAAGAGCAAATGGAGAAAAGATGTTTTGGGACATCTTTTAGGGGATTGTTTGTTTGCTGTCTTCTGGGTTTGTTTTGTTTTCCCCACAGAAAATGACTCAGAATAATGTATTTTCTCACTAATTCTGCTCCTGTTAAGTTCTGACTTGAATCCTAAGACATGGGGCCAGATCCCCTAGCAGCATCCATCTTAGCATTTGGCACATGGTACCACTTTTCTTGACTAGCTTGAACTTTCAGAAACCAAGTGCTTTTGAAAATTAATTAGATTATCCTTCCTGTGCTGATCAATATTGGTAGCATTTTGTCTACGGAAAACTTTATCCCAGGAGCAGGATTTTTTTAAATGCTTGCCAGAGACTGTCAGCAATCCCTGAGGAAATTATGTGTTTCAGGCGTAACTCACTTTAAACAATTTTTAAAGCAGACACTTTGCTTTGCCTTCCATATGAGTTATGACCCTAATGACTTCTAGTTCTAAGTTTCCTTTCTCAGCATTTCCCTTCCCCAGACTTCTCCTGATGATAATGCTGTGCAGTGTGGGAATGAGCCCAGGCTGCCTTTTATTCCTGTGTATTTACCTGACATTTTGCTGATGTGCTGTTGTGCTGCTTTTTACATTGAAAAATAATGCCCTGAATCTCCTGTTGTGAAGATCAAACCCCACTCTTCAGCTGCGTATATAGTAAAGCAAAATCTCCGTCACAGAGAGAGCTAGGCACGTGGGCTATTAGGGGACAGATAGTGGAGGCATAAGGCACAGTGGCTTACTGGAGGCTGTTCAGTCTCTTCAGAAGCACGATGAGCTCCAGCAGGCTTTGGCACAAAATTGTAAGAGCCTTGAAGAATGCAGCAACTCTACTGATGCCCCTGGTGAAGGCATCTACTTTCTCTGTTTAGCCCACTTATGCAAGGAACTCTTGATGAACTTTGTCTATTGAAAGCCAGAAGATTGACCAGGGTATTTCAGGCATAGCTTTTATTGTTGAAGACTGTCTTTCTTTTCTTTTTTTTCCTCCCAAGAAGATGTTGATGAGAGTTGTGGCTTGTTTGTTCTGTTTGAATCATGGCTTCTGAGTGAGTATCTTGACATTATATGGCATCCTATCATTTGCTGGCTCTCTGAAGGCTCTCTGCAAGTGTTTTTCAAATCACCGCTACATTATAGCTTCTGTTGGGACCCATAATTTAAGTCCTAGGCTTAAAACTTAAAATTGTTTTGTTCATATTGGTAAAGCGAGCAACATTCTGGCTACTTGAATATTTGAGAATGGTGTGTGAATACAATGCGAGAAGACCCTTTGCAAAGGAAAGCTGTAGTTCTAGTCCTGAAGGTCTGGGGATATATTTATTTCATGGAGGTCAGCCGGAGTCCTACAGCAGTTTCTTCAAGACCTCAGAGCATGGTGCCTAGGGAAAAGTTCAGCAGCAGCAGAAAAACCTAGACCGTTCGTTCTCAACTTTTAGACAATTGACACCTCGCTGGAGAATACTGATAATGTTTTGTCTTGTTGTTCCAGGTCCTCACAAAAATCTCTCTCAGGTCTATTGTATCTCTTCTTTTTCATCCTTCTTGCTCTGTGATTGCCATCAGATCGATCCTGCATCCTTACTTCTCCTTTGCCAGCATTGCTGACAGATCCAGGACTGAGGGTGAGGTTACAAACCTGACATTATCTGGTTGACATCAACCAGAACCATTGGGGTGCCTCTGCAACCGTGCTCTCATGTTATTCTGATGTAGGAATACATAACACAGACATCCAAGTTGGCTTTGCATGGATTCTGATGGATCTGACAGAGCTTGTTCCTTCCCTCTCTGTGTTTCATCTGTGACATGCTCATGGGTCACCACTGAGATCCACCTTACCTGTCAGAAAACTCTGAATGAGAGTCCTTAACATTTTAGCTCCATTGCAAGTAATTTTATAGATTTTATCAGTTTATTCACAGTGGAAAATAATTTATTTCTGTGTAGTGAATGTGCTGCTTCAGAGAAATTAGAAATAATTGCAGAACAATTAGAAAAAATTTGCTGGAAGGTGGGAAAAAAGTTAATTTGTGTGAAAGTCTACAGTAAAAATATTGTTTAAGTAGACTGTATTTTCTTTGGATCCATGTACCTCAACTGAAGAATTTCATTTATAACACTTGATATAAATAGTGTGATAACACTTCACAGAAGCTCCACTTATCAGGGGAATTCCAACTTCTTACAGAGACTGAAGCATACTGGTTGTCATGCCATCCTTGTAAATATTTTATGTTGGCTTAAGACTCAAGGGCAGACATCTATTTTTACTTAGTGTTTGTGAAGAACTATGAACCTAAAAAGCTTTTGGTATAAAACATTTAGCAGTGGCAAAGTCAGTTCAAAGCTGTCTCCGGAAATAGAAATTGTGATACAGCTTTTTTGTTTGTTTTTATATTATATTTAATGTTTGCTATACTTCTTTGGTAAGCTTGGCTGTAATAAATAGTTGTTCCCAAAACAAGGTCTATTCAGCAAAGTAGCTTAGAAGTCAGGGTTCAGAAAGCATAGCCTACCTTTCCTCTTAAAGCAACTCCTTTGCATTAATATCTTTAGCAGTAACTTGCTATTTATTTCTTTTTTTTAAAGCAGCTCCAGTTTAGAATTGCCCGCCTGCCAAAATAATGGGACTTGTAGACTGGCAGACAGCTCATTACTAATGTATTTCCTATATTGTCTGGTGTCCCAACAAGCTTTCCTGGATATCTACCAGTTTTGCAAAGAAATCACATAAAGCTTCTATTTGGGACATAATTTGAAGTTCTTAAAACCAGAAAAAAATGTCATGTGCTCTTGATTAAAATGAGAAAAGTTTGAGAGCTAAAGACTTTTAGTGTGCAGATAACCAGTATAAATGCTGAGGTGCCTGAGCTGCGTTGCCTGCTAACAGGTTCCTCAGCTGCATCCATGTATTTGGAAGTGGGGCAGAGAGATCCAGTCATTCAGATACTTTAAGAGTCTTTACCCAGCATTAATATTTATTTTAGAATTCTGATTTGAATAACTTAATGCTCCTCTGTGTTTCCCTGGCAGATGCTCTAAAGCCAAGCACATTACCAGCTCGAGTGGCCATACCTGCTTGTCATCTCCTGCCTGGGTTAGCGCAGGGCTTGACTTGGTGCCGCTGTGCGAGGCTGGCGTGTGACATCATTACTAATTAAGTCTGAATACAGAGCTATGTCTGAGAGCCAAAGGAAGTGCAGGAAGGAAGCCGGGTGTCAGTGAGTCATGTCATATGAATGCATGGCAAGCAGTTATTGATAACATACAGCCAAACCACAATGTTGATTTTGGAAGATTTGGCATGGGAACTACAAGCAGCATCCTGACCTCAGTTGCGATTTGTTTGTATTTAGATTTCCAATGATGCTGGTTTGTTTTTTTGGAAGAATTGTTTCTTTTCAGATACTCTGACAATTTATCTCACAGTTCTTGCTAGAACAAGGACCCTTGGGGAGTTGAATGTTTAATCTGTGTGAACAAGGCATCAGCACTTTTCTGAAGACTGTCTCCCATTTTCTGTGTGAAGGAAAAATGTCTCTTTAGTGGCAGGCACCCTGCCTTGTAATTTCCGTTGTGTGAGCTTGGACATCTGTGCGATTATCCTCTGGGAACACTTGCAGCCTGACACACATGCATCCAGTCTAGCTATTTTTAATCACTGCTTTTCAAGTGTCTGTAGTTGAGTTTGGTGACATGAATGGGAATAATGTTTTCCAAATTTGAGTCCTTTGGTATTTTCTTTTTGTAGTCCCTCAACCCCGCTAAAATCTCCAAGTATCATAGAGGTTAATCACTTCCAACTGTCCAGGAAACTTCATTAGAAGGCTTGAAAATATTACAGTGCCCACAGAATTTGAATGCAGAGCTGCATTTGAAGATTATAATATCTGATTTCTGTGTTAAATGTAGCCATACTTGAATATAACACACTGGGAACCAGGTAGACTTTAAGCTTTTTAAAAGTTACTTCTAAATTAAAATATTCTTGTTTATGTGATTTGGCTTAATTTATAGGAAAGGTGATAGTTCTGTACCAGCAACAGTTACTATGAGAGTGGTTCATTTTGCTGGAGATTTATCCTGGTAATTTTTTTCATTTTACTCTCTGGGACAAAAGTGATTCTAGGTAACAATCTGTTCCTTACTTATCCCAGGGACTGTACCTTTACTGCTTACCTTACTACAAGGAAAACTTCTGTACCACATCTGCCTTTGTCAGTACATGAAGTAGTTGTGAAACAAGACCTGAAGGGGAACGATCCATTTCAGGTCTCAGATCTCTGACTCCTATTCCACTCAGTGAAAGATACTTGAAAAAACACAGCATAGTGTTTGGACTTGTAAGACAGTATTTTAAGTGAGGTAACAGATGTAAAATTCAAGGGTGATGTGAGTCTCATTGTATTGGTCAAGTCATAAAGAATACATTGTATTACAAGTTTATTTAGACTGGTTGCTTGAAGTTTAATAGAATAAGAGGGGGGGAAAGGATCTTTAAGGGATTGCTGTGACCTATATACTTCATTTCCTTGACTACAGTATAAGAGCAGGTAGATCTATATGTCACTTACGAGAGATGATTGTGTACTCTATTCTTGAAGACCTCACAAGCTCACTGTGCAACAAGTGCTCCACTGTATTTTAACATTTGAAAGTTTATTCTTTAAATGGTAGCCTGAAGTTTTGTTGCACGTTAAATTCATTTCCTCTGGTCCTTCTCAGATGTGGAAAAAAGATTTATTTTCTTTCTCTTTATGGCATACGTTTGAAAACTGCTCTCATGTTTCAGCCCCCTCTTTTCTGAATTAACAATCCCACTTCCATCAAATTTTCCTTGCAATTCATGTTTTCTAGATCCATGGTAATTTTTTGTTTCTCTCCTCTGGTCCATGCCCTTTTTGACAGGCGTTGCCCAATACTGAATGATTCAGGTGAATGCAGTTTAACGGGAATCACACTGAAGTTCATGGAGCTCTGTCTGGTGCTGGAGACTGATAACTCACAAAAGTAATCCCTCTGGATTCAGCAGAGCCACTGAGCTAAATGCCTCTCAGGGTGAGAAAGGGGTGCAGTCCAGCCACTCAGATCTACCAAACATTACTGCAGAGAGTATTTTCCTCATCTGTCACTTCAGCTGTATTCTTTTTGCATTTCTCAAGCCATGCTTCCATTTTTTGTTGTATTAAATACAAGGTCTTTATTTTCACTTGCAATGTCCTTAACAGCCTGCTTATTTCTTACCATATTCTCTGCTTAGCACACTCCCACACCTTCTATCTCTCCATTCCCAAATCCCAAATTCCTAGATTTAAAGAA
Source organism: Microhierax caerulescens (assembly GCA_035590215.1). NCBI lineage: Eukaryota > Metazoa > Chordata > Aves > Falconiformes > Falconidae > Microhierax > Microhierax caerulescens. Next base: position 24,855,393 of record JAVJGJ010000014.1, on the reverse strand, counting down.
GTTTCTTTGTGATTTTTCTTACTTGGGGCATCATGCTTTAGGAAAAAAATCTTTGTAAACAGCCAGGGCTCAGCAACAGTCTTCCTTTTAAAACCTTCTTAAAATTCTGTTTCTGAAAAACTTGGTGGGAGTTGGGCCACTTGTGAGTTGCACATGGTAGGGCACCACCCCAGTGCAGTTGTGGCGATTCTTTGTTCTCTTCTGTTTACGTGCTGTTGTCTCATGTCACTTTTACACTTACAAGGAAAGATTTTTGGAATATAGGACATCTTTTCTGTGTCAAATGAGAAGTATTTCACATGACAGATTTGTCTATAGTTAATATGATAATACTAATAACAATACTGGTAAATGTGCTAGAGAGACACGGCCCTATGCAGCGCCTGCTGTTCCTTGTGTAAGGAGCCAAATATTTTAGAGACAGCTCTTATATCCTCATGTATGTTTTTCCAACCCATAGAATTATGCTTTAATAGTATTTTCACAGGAGAGCAAGGTGAGCCAAGGCCCAGTTATTACAGAGGTTTTTCCATGTAATTGAGTGGTTCAAGAAAATATTATGAAAGATTATCTTGGCAAAAGATGTAAATGTGAAGAACAGCTGGTAATCCCATGAAGATCCTGCTCATCTATAAATTAATACACGCCGCTGGGGATACTGACAATTTGTCTTGGAAGTGAAATGGTTGAGAAGAGGTTTTGGCACTCAATCAGCAAAAGATATGACACTCATAAAAGCAGAACTATATTTATGGCATAGTACAACAGTTAATTGGTTTGGGATATATTTGTATTAATATGAAATCCAGCGTCTATTTGTGATGTCTTCGTGTGTGTGTAAAAATGGAATTGCATTCCACCGGAAAGAGAAAACTTCCTTTGTTATCTTATCAGAAGAGCATAGCTCCTACCATTAGAGCTCAATGAAACATTTTTGCATTTTGTGGGGTTCTTCATTGAACAAATAGTTTTCTCATAGCCCTCCTCCTCCACTGCCTTAATTTTACAGCATAATGAAAACAAGATGCAGCAAACTGTAACTGAGCTAGGATCAGAAGAGCTGTTTTAGAAGGGGTAATAGCTGAATGCATAGCTTAACAGTTACATAAATGGAAGGAAGGCCAGAAGATATAAATGTTTCTCATTTATACATGCATGTGTACATATGCATATAGATGTAAAGAAAGTATGGTTGCTAAATGTGCCATTGATGACATAAATATGTGTGTGGATATATAGATCAGATAATCAGACATCCAGAAAACTAAACTTGCCTTATGTAGTTAAACGTAGATTTATTGGAGGTAGCTAGCATGAACTAAATATAAGCAGAACTTGACTGCACTGAGCTGAAAGTCCTAAACTTGCTTTCTTTGTGACCATCAGCAGTGACATGCCACCAGTGGGCAACAGCGATGCTCTCTCCAGTCTGCCCGAGCTGCAGGGCAGCTATAAGTCCAACATTTTTTCTGGACATGACTTCAGTCCAGGCAGAATGAGATCAGTTGACGTTGCCCAGGGTTGCTGGCAGCCTGTGCCATCTTGCTGCTGTGCAGCAGCACTGACTGCAGGTTGCGTGTGACCTGGCACTGAATAAAACCACAACCACTCTTCTGCAGTATGCCTCGCTGTGACTGCCTAAATCAGCTTTGCAGCCTGCCTTGACTCAGTCACAAGTCTAATGCATCCCCAAGTCTGTCAAATTTGCTATGTGTGTATGTTAGGATTGATGCTACCTATTTTACAGATATATGGTATACAACGCCTGTACACGTATTTCTCTTCAAGGACTCCCAAACAGTAATAAGGTAGTTTTATGTATTAGTGAATCCCTTAAAAATTAATACCCATGTCTGTATTTTCTGCCTTACTTCGTCCCAGAGTATATGCCTTTCCACCGAGAAGCCCTGCCCCTTACCCCCTGTCTGCTGCAGATCCCATCTCTTCAGGTTAGGAAACATACTTTCAGCACCAAATTAGGTTTCAGTGCTCTAAGTCTTATTTTAAAATAGCACTGTCAAAATGAAAGAACTTTCTGCTCTGTGTTTCACATTTCACCTGTCTTCAGGTCCAGTCATCTTCATTGGTGTTAGCTTTTCCTGTTGATGGTGGTTTGATGACCTTAGATTTATTTTGTCATATTTTTATTATGAGAAAGCCATGATTTTTGGTCACTGTTGTTTCTTTCTATGCTGAGTTTTGTGCAGTTAAGTTTTGCAGTATTTTTATGTGTTGCTTTTTTTCTGCAAAAGCACCTTCTTTACTGAATGAGATATACAACCTCTGCAAACGTTCAAGGCTTTGTACCTGGGAAAGAAAAGGAGCACCAGAGGGAGCACTACAATTTTGTCCTAAGTAGATCCTTTTATTCCGCCCCAGATCCCGGGCTATGACTAGATATAGGCTGAACTGTGATCCAGATTGTGACTGAATTCTTCGTGGTCAAAGGCAAAGATATTTCTGATTGCAGACCTGCACCCCAGCTCGCATGCTGTAGCCTTGGGAAGGAGGAAGGAGGGAAGAGACAGCCTTCATTTCATTCTTTCTCTCCTTTGATGCCTAGTGGCACTTTTCAGCAAAGACAGTCCATTCTGTACCTGAATCTATCCCTATGTCTGCTGTTCAGTTCAAATAGCCTGGAGCCTTCTAGAGTTACTGGAATCATTCTGTGAAAGCCCTCATGAGGTCTTTTGGGACAGCATCCGAGGTCAAATTGATACGCTGCATCTGCCTTCTCTGACCTATACAGTGATGCTGATGGATAAGGCTATTTCTGTTAGTTCATTTGCTTTAGCAAGCATTGGCTTAAGTACAGCTTCTGCTATGTGTAACGACAGATGCTGCCAAATGTGACTCACATTTTCTCTTAATTCCCCTCTCCAGCAGCCTCTCCAATTGCTGCTGCAACTTCTCTGCCTGAGGAGCAATCTTATTTCTTAATAAACAAACAAGCAAGTTGGCAAGAACTCCAGACATCTAGATGTTTTGGATAAAAGACTCTGCTCATTAGCATTTCTCCAGTAGAGAATAGTAGATTCCCAAACCGTACTGTCTGGGGCAGGATTCATACCCTACAAAACTATGGCTCTGAAGGGGACGGAAGATAGTACCTCTCCAAGAATCAGAAGCTGCTGGTTCACATTTGGCTTCCCAGCTGTCCCAGATGCATGGCACACTATAACACAATAGTTTAACACTCTCCTTTTTTCTAAAGAAAAACTACAGTGATATGACTGCTGTATGCAATTGAATTTACCATATGAATTTTCGCTAGTGTGGGATGTACACTCCTGTCCTCTTGGCTACTGGACAAGATTGCCTGAGAAGCTAATACAGTTACAAGCTCTGATTGCCACAGACTTTTCCCCCATATCTCTTTACCACAGTCTCTGGCTTAGCCTCTTTGAAGGTGCACTGGAAAGATGAAGAATCCATTTTGTTTGCAGTAGCTTTCTTCCCTCTCGCCGCCTTCTGGAGGAACCAGGCTGTTCTCTTCTGCCTTGTCTGGTATTGTACTGCCCAAGTGGGATAGAACTTGTGTAATTTCAGAGTTATAAAGGGTGGAAGTCTATACCTCTGTTTCAGTCACTTACAAGGAAGAGGGATGGAGGTCCTGCCCAGTCCTTCACTTTCATCCAGCCTTCATGCAGTTCTTCTCTGGAGGGTTTCAGAACCTACCACAGCAGCTTTTGGGAAAGCTGGTTGTTTGCTTGGAGGAAACGTGGATGTAGCTGTGCAGTGAAATGCCCTTTGGGGTACCTGCTGGCTGCTCTTTACCCCCGTAATGGTAGAAATTACACTAGCGCATGTGTTTGAAAGTTGTATCCAGCACCAACCACTTAGTTTGCCACCATCAGATTATCTCATGAGAGCTCTGAAGGTGTAAGCAGGTGAGCTAAACTGTCTCAGACTAGCTGGAGACTGTTGGAAAACTTAAGATGACATCCTGAGTGTGCTTTGGATCCATGAGAAGTAACAGGGAATATCAGCTCTTTTGCTCTATGGCCAGTCTGTTTCCAGGCTGTCTGTTCCTTCGGTTTTTATCAGGCCACCTTGCATTGTAAACCTGCCTCCTGTTAGAGACCTCAGAAAGCTAAAGCAAGGTGGTATGAATGTGCCTGGGTAGCCTGGCATGGTCCCATAATATTCAGGTTGGCAACTGCACCCAAACTGTTCCCTCTGCATCTTACCTGCCAAGCATGGAAAGTGGCTGGGAAGACAATTCCATTGGAGCTGGGACGTGATTTCTGAGTAGGGCTCATAAATCTAAAAGCAGTTCTTGCAAAGAATCTTGGCTCTGTATTTTTTTATTTTCCCTTTCCAGTTAAGTCTGCCTGCATAATCTCTTCTCTGTCCTGTGCTGAATCCTCATGAAAGATTGGTTAGATTTTTATTTATACTTTACCCATCCCAAAAAATAAAATAGAGGTTGGGGAGGTAAGTTTGAAGAAGAAAGCAGTAATGCAGGCTTTCTTGCCATTTCAGTCTCTAGCTTGGGTTCCTCATTGCTCATCCCAGCTGCAGAGCCCTCATGAGTTGGTAGTCATTGTGGTCCATCAGTCCCAGTCACTGCTGAACTGATCTGAGACCAGCTGTGGGAATTTACTTGTGGATTGGATTGTTACCAAGTCTGGAGATCTGTTATAAGGAGCTGGCAGGTTTTTCTGTTTCTACAGGTTTGGCTCCACTTCCAACCTGGAGCAATTCTAAATATTCCTTTTCAAAAGCTGGCATCACTGATACCAGAACAGAGTACTTTTTGTAACACTTGATTTGATTTCTGTACTGAAGGTTGTTTTGTTTCTTCTCAAACGATTGTACTCAACTACTGATAAAATTCCTTTTCCACAATCTTTGTTTAATAAGTAACGTGGACCGTGCTGGACTTGGAAGAGGGTTCAGAGTGAAGTACTGCCTTTTAATATGAAGTGAGGTGAATATATTTTTCACGAATGATGTGAAAAGAATATGCTTCCAAGTAACCACGATCTTGAAATACACTTTTCTGCTTCTATTAGCTTGATCTGCAGCCTTGCTAGTTCTAATTTCATGTAGGCTTAAGGTGACCTGTTTCTCAATGTACAGACACCCGTCCTGCATACGACACCGCCTGAATGCAAAGATACATCCCTAGTGATGATGATTCAGTCGTGTACTGTTACAGGTTTTCTCATCAGTGGCAAAAACCATGGCATTGTTTGGTTTGCTTTAAAGAGAAACCGTGTGTGAAGTAAAAGGTATAGAAATTACAGAGATGTTGCCCAAAAAAGAAATTAATTAAAATGAACAAAAAAGTAGGTCAAATTTTGGCCTAACTACATTCAAGTTGTTCCTTTTAAATACAAAGAGCAGGGAAAATAGGCAGATGGGAGTGCAGAAAAGGGAAATAAGCCAAAGTGATTAGGCTGGTGACCTTCCCTTATTTCTGGTGGATTTTGCATGTATGTGCACTGCGGCATTGTTTTTGATGAATAAAATTAGCATATTCAATTTATGTCCTAAAAGAATTCTAAATTCAGTAATTTACTCTGTACTGCAATTCCAATTTAAGGTGCAAGCTTTAACTTTGGAAGCTATTTGTGGTACGTATTTTCTCTATTTTGCATATTTATGTGCTCAAATTGACGATACAGAAAAAAGAGAATAAGAGTTTTATAAAATCTCATTTGGACTAATTAAGAAAAGAAAATAGCTCAGAACAATGGCATTCTCCTCTAGTTTTGTTCCTATGCCGTTTTTAAACAATTGAACATTGAGCCACTCAGTAACAGATTAGCTTATTCATCAGCTTTCTAAGAGCTAATTTTCAATGGATTTCTTCCCTTTCTTATATTCTTTCAAATGATTTATATAAAGGAAGGTCTTCACTATGTTGGTAAGGGTTTCCCAAGAAGTTTCCAACTAATGCTTAGTTAAACAAATTGAGTAGAAATTTATACTGTAATTAGTTTGATGAGTGGATTGTGTTGCACAGCCCAGATTATCTAGAGTTTTCTGCTAAGGAAAGTAAAGAAATGAAAAATGAAGGCTAAATAAAATTAAGGCACTTCACTCATGGCTGTTATTTATTACTTTTAAACTTAATTATAGTTAAAAATAACTTTATTTTCTAGTGTTATATTTAACTCCTCTTTGAATGTTTCCTAGACATTTTGTGGGGCATAGGGCTTGTCATTTGGATGAGATCCACAGTCTTTTTTCAGTGTGGCCAGAAACAGAAATTTCAAAGAGCAGCATCAATATTTGATGAGTAGACTGACATGGAATATGGTGCCTAACACTATGGGTCTCATCCTCCACCCTAAGAACTTGGCCTCTGTGTGGAAATAGGTATTCAAATAATTTCATTTCCAAAATGCTTGAAAAATAGTAAGTCTGGATATTTTTTGTATCCAAAAAGGTCTCTGAGTTCTTTTGCGTTTTGCTAAGCTCTTGCTCTCAAAACCTCCTGTAGAAATGTATGCTGCCGTATAATTTCCTTTTTGTGAAAAATCTGTTTCCCGTTCCCATTTTTAAAATTCATGGTGTTGGATGTCCTTGTTCTGGAGTTACAAATGAACTTAATAGAGAGTCCTTGATATATCTTTTATTGTTTATGCACTTTTAAACATCTCTCATGCTGTTGATTCCTAGGAGTGACCATCCCTTCCTTTTCATGCTCTCTCTGTAGTTTCTGACAACTCTGGAGTGGTCCCTCTGTGAATCCTCTCCAGGTTTGTGATTTTGTGCTTGGGAGATGACCAATATTTCTATGATGTTCTATGTGATGCTGCACACTAATTCATAGAAGGACATGACCATATTATTGTTGTCATTCTGCTTTCCACTCTGTGTGTATCGTAACTTCTCACCAGCTCCTTTTGGTCAGACCAAGCCAGATAGCAGAGTAGCGTTGTGGCACGCTGCTCCATTTCTTTAGGAAATAAATACACCCTCTTCTTGCTGTAGCTATCCCAGCTGCCAGTGTTTTCATATCCTCCTGCACTCCACCATCTGGACAGTTACTGATTCCCCCAGGTCTCACTTTTGAGCTGCTCCTTTAAGATGCTGTAACCTGTTTCAGCCGGGTTAGCTGAAATGTTTTTAGTGGTAGCTCTCAGGTGTCAGTGGAAGAGGTGACGGAGGTGCCCACGAACACCCTTCCGACAACAAATCCTGGGGGGATGCAGAGGAGGAGTGGTGGTATGTGTGAGGAGGGCAGGGTCTCAGGGGGATAGTGTCTGAGTAGCAGGGGCCAGTCATCTGCAGGTGGTACATCGCAACCAACAGAGAATGTGTGTCAACACACAGAAGTCGTTTACCGGCCTGTATCACATTATTTTGCATTACAAGGCATCGCCTCTTATTTCTCAACATCTTCTCTGTCAGTTCCTCTGTAATTCACCTGTTGAGCATTCAGTAAATACATTTTATAAGGGCTAGCTCTGCTATATAAATCAAATCCGAAGTTTCAGCCTGTTGGAAATAATGTTCTGAAAAACTTCACACAGGCATCTGTTGTCTCCTTGGAGGCAGCTTTGATACCAAACATGTTTTCCAATGAGATGTATTTCCAATGAAGAAAGCAGCTTTGGCATCAGCAGCTTTGTCTATTAGCATCTACTCACATTTAGAGTATTCACACTTTATCTGAGGCTGTAACATTTTTTGCTTGGTTCAAATTTTTCACGTTCGTTTATTAGGCACCTTCCCTAAACCTCGGCGCTGCAGAGAGTTCAGGCAGTACCACTGCAAACATCCATGGGACTCCGCAGTTAGACAAGGCAGATGCTGCACAACTGCAGTTCTGTGGAAAATGCTGTTTCTCCAAAATGCATGTGTTGATTTTTCTGACTTTTTACATGTAAGGGAAGGTGGTCACCCCTGTCAAAGGCCAAACCAGACACCTTTAGAGAGCACTCTATTCAGAAATTTTACTTTACGAGATGACCGATACCCCATACAGAATGATTGACTCGGCTGTAAATGTTTGCACTGTAGACATCTGTTTAATAGACAAAATTAATCCCACCCCTACAATGCACTGTTAGTCTAACTCAAAGCTTTTGTTCCACGTGCCAAAATCTAGCATCTTGATGACTGGGAATATCAAAGCATTTATTTTCAGTTAAACATAAAAATTAATCACACATTTCCAATATTGGCTTGTTCTTTTTTTTTCATACCTTACATTATTTTGATTTTTCATTATTTATAACAAAATGTTGGAATGGAAATTCAGATTTTCTCTTGACCTCTCATTTTCATTTATCTATTCTGTTCTTGAACTGAGTCCCTTCTGTGGTGCTGCCTTAGCCACTGCTGAGGACACTCAAGTTCTGAACAGTGATGTCCCTGTAGATAAAAGAGTTTAGGATACCAGGAGGTATCACTTCACAGTACAGATTTTCAGGAGACCTGCACTTTATGTTCCTAGCCCCCTTTAAAATTTCCTGGTTAATTAACCACTCACAAACAATGTTACTTGTTACACCTAATATCTCTTCACTAAAATAAAAAAGGCAAAATCTTATTACCTGCAATGATGGGTTTTACCTCTTTTCACCAAAATGAAATATAGTGAATAAATTCAAGCAGTAAATAGCCCTAACAGCTTAACCTGTTTTGTTAATTCCTATTATATTTATTCTCCTTTGTCATTAATAACACCTTCCAAAGTGTTACTGCATCAGTACTGTGTCTGTAGAACTTCCCCAGCAGAGCTAATTGATTCTGAAATGCCAAAGTAGTAAGGTTTCCCCTGCAAAGCCATTAAGGTAGCTGTGCTTTTTATTACAACCATGTCAGCATCTCTAAACAAATTGAGGAGACTCTCAGGGGTAAAATATTTAGCTGCATAATGTAGGTTGTTAGATAAAGGCAGTGGTGAGGACAGTGCTGTTAAATATCTACTCTCTAATTAGGTTCTCTCTGAAAATGAGAGGTAGATGATAATACAAAAACTATTACAGCGAGATACAAGTTTCCTTCTTATGGTTACTAATACTAAATAAGCTTCTGACAAGGCAAGATCCTTAGATGTGGTCCTTTCTCTTTGGCTCCTAGAAACAAAGGCAAACAATAGAGGAGTCTTCTCAGGAAAAGTGTCGCTCTTCCTTAGTATACTTTAACCTTCAAAGTGTAAAAATCAGAGCGATAAACTGTACCTGTTGCTTCACACCTTCAAAGTGTAAAAATCAGAGCGATAAACTGTACCTGTTGCTTAGACACTGCACAGTATGTTCAATATGCCTTGTTCTGTAAGTTAGCATGACACTTACATGATAATATTTCCAGAATAATATTAAGGAGTTAACCTTGCAAACATTTTGAAAAAAATTCCCCACTATGATAATGTCTTAGAAGAAAAGCGGATGTTAAATTATCTCTGTTACCAAACGTATAAATCTTTCAAGATAACACATGCATGTAGATGGATAGCTGATCTTTGTTATTCTGCTAACATTAGCGATTTATTATTATCTCTTTTATTAAACTATTGCATTTTTGTTTCAGTCATATGCCCAAGATCTAAAAACTGTAATGTGTGGGACAGAAACAAAACCAACCTTTCAGGTAGATATCCAAGAAGTGTAACTGATTTTTGTTGTGTTATTGTAAAAATATTTTACATTAGGCAACAACTACCCAATTGAAATCAACAGTAATCACGCACAGCACTGTTTTAACATCTCCTGGCTTGTACAGTCTTTCCATATTGACCTTTTCCTTTACATTTCCTCGTTTTTACTTGTAACACCAGAAGAACAAGGTCTGCGATTGTAATTAAATCAATCTGACAATGAATCACTCTCTGGCAGCTAAAGAGGAATCAGGAGAAAAATAATCTAATCTTAAACATGAATGGTATTTGCTGGAGGGAAGGGAGGAAGGGAGGGTGTATGTAATTTGTTTTTTTAAAGGGGAATGTAAAACTTGCCAGGAATTAATTACATTTTTTTTCTTAAATTTTTCTCGTAATCTTCTGCTTTATGATCTGGAGTGGCTGCTGAAACAGAGTATCTTCACAAATTAGTGCCATATTGAAATCACCTGTAAACAGATATTTCCTTGTGTATGCAAAATGGCAGTTTTTGGTTTCTAATTGCAAACATTGTTAGAGGCAGAACTAGTGGCAGGCAGGAGAAAGACCACCTCTTTTTTTGCATTCATTATCCACTGGCACCACTTCTGAAACTGTAAACATCTGCAGTAGGCACCTGAGCATCCTATACTGGTGAAAGCTACAGTTCTGGAGTGCCATCTGTGTAGCCTTTATCCTGGCATGGAAATCTACAACTGGCTGGTGTGAAATGCTGAGCTCTGGGCATTTCTGAGCTCCTTGTCCCCTATGGAGCTTATGTGCCTGCTTACACATTGTATTCTATGTTCACTTGAGGTCCAAGCTTGGATTATGTTTTTGAGACCAGACACACAACTGAGCAATGTCTGTTCCCTTCACAGTTGCATGTCAGGTTCTCTGTAGCATCTAGAACGAAAGTCTCAACTAGACTCTAAGGTCTTTGATGCAGGATCATCTTTTCATCCAATACATATGTATGGTTTTTCACCTAGTTTTGGATATATTGTGTCCTCCAATAAAAAAGTGGGTTTATTTCTGGTTGCATCCTGAATGTGGGGTGTTTTGTAATGCACATAATAAAATATTATAATACTATGTAGATACTAAGCTGCTCCATTCCCATGTTACTGTCTTGAATTGGAGCTTTAAGCTCATATGAAAAAAGCTCTCAACAGGTACTCAAAGCCACTGTGAATGTCAAAAAGCTGGCAGGTAGCGTACTGCAAAATTGCAACACAATCAAAAATGCTAAGACTTCTGGAGATAAGAGAGGAGGGTACATTCTGGTACCAAATGTGGAACAACTGTTGTATAGAAGGTAATATGAGTCTCTTTCTCTTTCCTCTAGAACTATTTAAGATAAAGTCATCCTAGAATTGTCATTTGTCTGACTGATTATTTATTAAACTCACCATGTTCTTGCTAGAATGCGTTTTAGCCAAGAATGAGCTTAGGCTTGCCTAAGATTAGATATTAATTATATTATATTTAGTCTAGAGTGAAGGTGAATATTGCAATATGTAGTAAAGAAAATGCAGCAAGAAATCAGACTATTTTCTGTAGGGAGCCTTAAGAATGTTTAGCATGAAGATTGGAGGAACAGCTCCAAGTAGTGTATCATGATAATACATACACCCAGTGTTTGGTGCCTGATTCGGCTTGCATAGCTATGCATTCAGACTGAAGGGATACTAAGATTCTGAAATATGAAAAATTCAGTGAAATACTGATAATTCCTTAAACTCACAGTCAAGTTAATTTATAGGTAAGGCCTCTCATCCCTTCTTAAATCATCTGCCCAGAATTACATATTCTCATTCTTTAATCATGTACATGATAAGGAGGTCTGGCACAGTGCATGGCTGTTATACTTGATGAGCTAAAATATGCTGTCACGAAGTACATCCTTGTATCTTACTTTCTGCCATCGTGTTTGGTTTAGTGTAAACACTTAGCTAGTCAATGTTTTAATTGAATGTTTCTTCTTTTCATCAGCAGTAAAACGTTAATAGGTATTTCTAGTGACGGATGGGTTTTAAAGACAGCTGAAAAATACCGGAGGGTCCTGAATGTGAAAATGCAAGCGGACATTAAGCCATTACAGCTATTGCTGTAAGGGATGAAACATTTGAACTTACATAATAATCAGATCAAAATTCCAGACGTTCTATAATTAATTCACAGTGGAATTAATCTCTAGCAGCTCATAGTAAGAGATGGTCTCCTTTACACTCTCATGAGTGTGGTAGGTCCTAGATTAAGTCAAGACCTACCTGCCTTTTCTTGGAAAGACATTTATGCCCCATGACAGAACAAATTGGGTGTGTTACGTTTTTATTTCTTCTTTTATCTGTTTCTTTTTTTATTTTTATTCTGTTTATTATTTATTCTATGGAGAGCTACCTAAGTCTTGGTAAACTTTTTCCACTTTCTTAGTTTAAGTAACAAAGGGAAGCATGATTTGGTGCCAATTGTTTTCCACCATCTATCATAAAAACATACTGACACTCAGGCAATTGCAGAGTGCTCTGCACTCGCAGACATGGTTGTTTCACACGATTGTCTCTAGAACAGTGGCTATCTTGGTGATATCAACACTGCTCCCCTGCAGGTCTGGTTATTCAGATGGAATTTCTGTTGGAAAGTCCTGCAGCTTTTTCCCCATCCATATATCCAAGTGCCACTAACAGCTATTGTTTTCTGTAAAGCATGGAGGTCCCCAGTAAGTAGGGAACTAGTTATCTTACAGCCACGAAACTTTGGGAGAGCCACGATCATCCCCTGCCATAATTTAACAAAAATGTAACAAAATAATTATTGATCAATTGTATGTCTCCATGCTGGAATAAAATTCAAGCTGTAAAGGTAAGGAGGCATCTCAGCAGCCAGTTTTCAGCAGCTGGAATCACCAAGGTTGCTGACAGATGTGCATTTTGATAGTAGTCCAGAAGCCTTGCCAGAGGACAAAGGAAGCTGAAGATTCTTTTCTTGCATTAATTAGTACATTTTGCCCACTGAGAGTCCTTTTCAAATGTTTCATATTCTAATTTTTCCTGGAACATTAGAATACACCAATTAGGAAATACTTTTAAAAGCAGAGTAGCAGTAGCAGCTTCCTGAGTTCAGATGTTGTGTTGTGAGTTAATATTATTTTCAGTCATTATGGTTGAGCAAGTAAAACAATGCAGAGGAGAGATGTGGATCAGTAGGTGCATCGTTTACTGCTGGGTTTTTCCATTTTCAGATTTGACAGCAGTAATTTTCACTTTAAAAGTTTTATTATTGTTGGACCTGACTTTCAGTTCATATAAATCAGACCTACGTTGATTTAAGACCAGCTGAAGCAATGGTGGGTTTTGTCAAATCAGTGTTTCTCAAAAGATGAATAGTGCCCTACATCTAGCTGTAAAAATGAATTTCAAGCAGTGGCCATTAACTTGAATTATGAAATGGAAAACAGAGAAGGATGATATTTGTCCCACGGTGATTGAGGACAACAAGATACACAAGGTGATAGTAGTCCATGATGTGCACGTGAATGGTACAAAACTTCTGCAACAAATATTGTCATAAATACTAGGCAATGCTTTGAAATATTTCTTCTTATTTTAATCATGTGAAATTTACCTAATACCACTTTTTTTTGAATTATATAATCTGAAATTCAGTTCAGAGATCATACTGAGCTACCAAGAACAGTAACAGTGTGAGAAGATTGCGGAGCTTTCCACTAAAGGATCCTTGAATATTTTTAGGAAGGTCATAGTGCTTAGCTACAAAAAAAAAAAAAAAAAAAAAAAAAAAAAGGAGAGAGAGACATAAAATGTTTGTCTGCATTGCAGAGAAGCATAAAATCAGTTCATCATATGGGAACATAAGGTATGGAGATAGTTCTGTGAATATATTATTTTTGGCTGTCCATGACAGCTGAGAAATAATGCATCCTGATTTTAAAACCCGTCTGTGGGTAGTTATTTTATTCTGTTTCAAGAAGTAAAGTATGTCTTTTTTGTGCTTTAAAATAGCTTGAGTATTACATATATTTAAATGAGTTTAAAGCTGCTTTAGGTTATGCAGGAATATATGTGTGTGTGTGTGTGTGTGTGTGTGTGAGAAGGAGGGGTGGTGGTAGGGAGAATTCGAGCCAGTCCTTAACAAATATCTGCTCTTTTCTGTTGCAAGAGAAGGATGCATGCAGACAAATAAGTATCTCATCGTGATTTTTGCCCATAATTTTAAACATGGTATGATGCAGAGAAGTCAAGTTGTTAATCTTTCTGTACAGGCATTTGATTATAGATATCTGTATGACAGGAAATTATAAATGATGGAATATGGTTATGGCTGTAGGTACCCTAACATCTTTTACTTCTGCCTTTCAGTTAGGCTTTGGACATGTATATTGGTAGTGGTACAGATGCAGAAGTTAGAGACCAAACTGCTTACGGGTTTGGTCTGGACAGCATTAATCCAAATGTCACTGTGTGGGTGGAGATGCTCATGACTAGCTGAAGAACGTCCATTCCTTCCATCAGTCAGTGCTGCATGGACTTGCTGGAGGTCACAGATTAAGCTAGCAGCACCTTCAGTATATGGGCACACACATTTCTGATCTCTCAGAACCTCAGCAATTTTTGAAGGGAAAAAAATTGTGTGTGTGTGTGTATATATGTGTGTATATATTTATTTGGGGAGGGGGAGAGGGTGTGATTTATGTTTCATGCATTTTGTGTCTGTGGTAATGGAGGATTCCAGCTCCAGTCTCTCCAGAATGAGTTGTGTCAAATACGGCCCAACACCACAGTTAGTATATAAAAATAATTGGATTTAAGCATATGCTTCACATCAAGCATGCCTGGTCTAAATCATGTCAAACCATACATGTGTGTTGGTCCTTTGCTGCGTTACAGCCCTGATGTACTCAGTTCACACATGTTCCTAACTCACCATAAATTCACCCAGTTTTTCTCACCAGTGGGCATACTGTTCTGTATAATCTTGGCAGGTGGGGCAAAAAGGAAAGCAAATGACTGGGAACACAGAGCTTTGAGGTTGTTCAGGTGTTTACATCATTGTTAGTTGAGTTGCACCTGGGCATTTGCTCACAGCAGAAGACACAATGAACCCCACTGCAAAGGGAAGTGTGTATTTTCTATGAAAATATTAACTTTACAACCGTCACACAAATGCATTTCCATCTATTTATATGGGTTGAAGAGTTCGTTCTGAAAATAAACAACCAAAGTTGATATGCATCACAAGTAGGAGTTCATTTTCTTATGACCACACCAGAATTTGCAATGGAGTGGTAATTTCTGAAATATCTTTTGTGAGTTTTCTGTGGATGTGGTGAGGTGGTGAGGTGGGTGGCATCATCTTAGCTGGTGCTGGTGATACTGAAAGACATTATGTCCTAGAAAGGGAGGACTATGAAATCTCCCAAAGGGAAAGCATGTCATTTCCATGGCAAAATAAGGCATGGGAAAGATTTTTCTTTAAATGTGTTATAAAAGCAAACTGATAAACAAGGACAAAACCATGCAGGAAATCAAAGAAAATTGATCAGAAATTGAAAAGGATTTACAGCAGGTTTCCAATACTGAAATGTCGTTTAAAGATTAAAATCTATATAGTAATTACAAGAGGCAAACCAATCAGCATCTCTGCTTCTCTGAAGGGCATTGGCCTTTGCTGGCGCACTAGAAGAGGCAAACGTGCTACCTAACATTTTCCCACAGGTGTTCTCAGGGAGAGTGCTTCTGCTATGCACAACCCCTGTAGCTTTCAGTACTTTTGACAAAAATACTTCACTCTTCACTTATCCCTGCTGTACCTTTTACTGAAAACTGACCACTAAACAAACATCTTTTGTTTTTTCCTCAAAAAGCATAAAATGTTGACCAAGATTTTAACTGATTACTAATACATCGGTTTACTGGGAAAAGTGCATTTTTCGTTGAGGTTATATTACGATGGTTAGCTGTACTGCTTGTCGAGGGGAATACCTGATATCCACTTAGAGCCTAGCCATCACAAAACATTTCTGTGGACACTCGATAGTGAAAACAAACTGCTGCTGATGGCAGCCTGAAGTTCATTCCCAGCTAAGTGCTACTCTGGGCCAACTAAAACACCACCACAGCTCTAGCCAGCGCTCGCAAGGCTTGGTTTTCATCTTCTGCCATGGATTACTGCTAACTGCTGTTTGCTTCAGTAGTCACTCATTTCCCATACCATTTCATGCCTCTCTTTGTTGTTGTGTGACTTCTTGTACCTTTCCCACTTCATTTTATCTTTAAAATAGATATAGCACTTCTTCCTACTCAAGAGGGTAAAAATTATAGCAATGTGTGACTCACTGTATTGTTCCAGGATTTTCCATCTCCATTTGGCAGTCATTGCTCTTCTTTTTGTCTTTCTTCGTCCCACCTCTGACCCATCACATTTCCACCTGACCCACACACATGTATTGTGACAATGCCGTTATCTTCCATTTTTATTCATGCCTTTGTTTATACAGAAGCATAACTGGTTATCTTAACACAGGACTGAACATTAATTTATATTTGTGCTGTGCTGAGCATGTTGATGTTAGTCCTGCTGCAGAGTCCAGAGTTCAGAATGACTAAGAGCTCCTTGGACTTGCCAAAGGTAAAAGCATTACAAAGAAGACTTTTTTTGTTTTGTTTTTATTAGAACTATATTTGCTGAGACATGGCAAAACTGTGTCCTGTAAGGAAGTGATTGCAGAGGGTGGGTATCGGGAATTGGGAAGGATGAACTAAACATTCAGTACATCATGTGGACCAAACTTGGATGCATGTTCCTAAAACTGATTCTGTAGCTAAATGCTGGAGATTGCCTGCACCTGCTTTGCTCCTGGTTGTGCAAGAATACAATACCAAACTGTCAGGTTAGATTTTAAAGTATCAACTACTATGAAGTCCTATTTAAAAGCACAAAAGTGGGAAGTGCTATGGTATGTCACCACTTTTTATTGGATGGGACTAGAGCAGCATGGCTGCCCTGGTCACCTTGAGGGGACAAGTGGCATCTGTTTCTGCAGTGGGACATCTATATTCTGTCTCTCAGGTGTATCCAGCTGGCCACAAAATGCAGTCTCCAACTTACTGCTTCTACTTATTCTGGCATTGTTGCTCTCATCCTTCTGTGGGATTTGTGGATCAGTTGCAAACCACAGCAACATATTGTTACCCTAAGGTGAATGGTGGTATCTGAGCACATCTGCATATGTGGTGTGGCATAGTCAGCAACTAAGAGGTGCTTCTTAACACAGAGCCTTTTTGCTGTTTATTAAATAATAGGAAATATTTCGTATTCAAATTCCAGCTATTTGTGCTGGGGCCAAATTTAGGAGACCAGATAGTTGGCTCTTCAGGGCTGCTGCTTCAAGCCACTGTAACATTTGCAACATCAGCCATCATTCCTATAAGGGCAGAGCCAGAGCTGTGAAGGGAAGGATGGAGTTAAAATCCACCACCACAGCATAGCGAACAGTGTCATGTTTTCCCATAGAGGAAACCGTAGAAGCAAAGGTAATGTAGAATGATTATAGCAAAGAAACGATATTACAGAATATTAAACAAAGCACTTACATCAGAGCAATGTGTGAGACAGAGGAAATGGTAGCTGTAACGGAGGTCTCATGACAAAAGCAACAAATTAAACAGCAGAAACTTCTGGAGGATAAAATTAATGCTCTGCTGCTTTTGTTTCCCATTTGTCATGGTGAGTGCCAATGCTGGTGCAAGATGAATAGGGTGGCCAGCTGAGCCACAGGGGTGAATGGCATCTTCCAATCTGATGGCAAAGTGAGCAACTGGACTGGTTTAGTATCATAACCAACACCGCAGAGGCACACCCTGCAAGTTGCTGCTCCTCATGTGTTGGAACCAAATCCTCTTCAATAAAAATTTGGGTATAACCATCAGTGCCATAGCTGCTTGACATTTTGAAACTCTATTAGCAGCTGCTACAAGTAAAAATCTCACATGTCTGTTAATACAATTTTTTCTCTTTTGTTAGGTATGATAAGTTACAGTTATTAAAATGCATGTTCCTGTGCTGTTAGTCTTCTTGGTTTCTTCAAATCTCACTTCGAACATTGTTAAAATGGTTTTCGTTGTAACAGATTTTATTATTGCCTGGCTCCACTTACTGTAAACCTTTTTCTTCATTCAGAAGCCATTCAAAAGTTTTCACTGTAAAAGAGTTTCCAGCCATTTTTCTATGTGATCAAAGCTTTCAAAACTACAGCCACATGAAATGTCACATTACTTTCTGGACTTTTATCTATAGTGCGTGGGCAAAATAGGTACAGATTTCTAGCAAACAGAATAAAACAGTTGAATAAATCTGCCTATGTCAGTGCTTTTCAAGTCAGCACTGATCTTGGGGTAAAATTTGAAAGAAATATTTAGAATAAAGTAAAATGCATTTTAAAAACAAGTCTTATTTTGCAAACTAAATCACTAAACTAGGGAAAATAATTTTCAAATGTTCATTAAATGTCCTTCAAAGCTGTGCACAATCATCAAATATGCTTTTATGTCTGCAGGCAATATTTACAGTGTTTCATTGTTTTAGAGTACAACTCAGAATATTAAGTCTGTGGTTTTCCAGAGATTTGTATTCTCTGAATTCTTCAGAATGCTTGAATCTCTTCAGCTCATTTTAGAAATACCATCATAAAATTAGAGTTCAATTTTCTTTGCACAGCATTAAAAGGTTCTATATGCTAGATCCTCAGAGAAACCAGGAAAAAGACAATTTATATGGTTTTGCCAGTTTAAAGCAAAGAAATAAATTAGAATCCTGAAATTAGATTTTCTTCATGTCGGCTGCAGAGAAACCCACTTTATTTTATTTACATTCCATTCTTGACAACCCCTTGAAACTTTACACAGATCTCAGGAAAGCGAGATTAATTGTCAGAGGTTTAAAATGTCTGTGCAAACACTGCGTCCACAGTACTTATACAGAACTGGGCTCATTTATGACCAGTTCAGTTCATTTTCAGTAACACACTGAAATGTAGTTTAGATAGCAGCAAATGTCTCAATGAGCTACGTTAGAAAAGGGAAGAAGCTTTAGAAATCTTTTCAACTTGCATCAAATTTTATAAATGTTCATTTATAAAACTGGCTTAATCTCTGCTTTACTGGGGTACATGTACCCGTTAACTTCAAGTAAGCTGATATGTATTTGGACTACATGTCTTTTCTTTGCAGTAACTGGAACAATATTAATTATTTTTTATAGATTTGTGCAGCTTCAAAAGCATGGAACATTATTATATTTGAGAACCCTTGAAGTAGCCATCTGTCACTAAAACAGCAGTGCTTTAAGCTAACATAGGGAAAATACTTTCAAGTTCAGTTGTTTAGGGTAGGTGTGTACAAGAGTTCTGAGGGGCCCTGCAGAGCAGACTGACCATGTCTACCTCTGTAGCAGTAGCCCTTGCTTGCCACTGTGCTCTGTGGTCTCGTGGGGTCCTGTCACTCTATTATTATTTTGCGTATGCAACCCTTGTGCCCATGGCGCAGTGACAGCCCGAGGTGAGGGTTTCAGGGAGCGGACATGTGCTGCGTACCACAGGGTATGGCACGAGGAGGTGTTTAAGGGTACAAAGGATGCAGGGATGGTGCTGGAAGACTCTGCAGGGCGGCAAGAACCAGATCTAGAGCAGAGTCTACCTCAATTCCGCTATTTGGGATTGTCCCCAATCTCTTGAACCATGCTAAGGTTTAATTTATAGATAGTAAATTGGAGCGGTTGAAAACAGAGCTAAGGGTGACCCAGCAGTTACGCAGTGTGGATGATCAAGGGCTAAGTGCACCCTGGGGTTCAGGTCCAGCAAGGGCACTCTGTCCGGTCCAGTACAAATACCCCTGCTGAAGCTAGCTTTCATCTGAGGAACAAGGCTGCCTTGATCAGTGCTGCTGGTATTCTTAATGTCTTACACTGTTTTAAAATACCACGATGAAAACAGTGTTAAAAACTTTGAGTTCTTAATAATGTTTTCTTATCTCAAATATTAAAAAGTCTTGAAAAGGGGACCTGGAGCCAAGTTTCCCTACTTCATAGAACAGAATAGAATAGAATCCTAAAATGGTTTGGGTTGGAAGGGACCTTAAAGATCATCTAGTTCCAACCCCCCTGCCATGGGCAGGGACACCTTCCACTA
>JAVJGJ010000014.1:24799229-24835524 GCA_035590215.1 Microhierax caerulescens | reverse complement strand
TGGTTATCAACCAAGTTTTACTCTAAGGGTCACAAGAAATGTTAACATTGTTAAAAGGCCCACCACACTTGTAAGGAAGACATCAAGTCCTCACATACAGGGCATTCTGAGAGCAGAACAACATCAACTTGCCTGACACCAGACATGGTATTTATCCAAACACGTCTGCCTCATGACTGAGCACTCTGTGCCATCGGACACGCAGAAGGGAGAACAGAACGAGGGAAGTCCCTTCCCAGAAAAGTCATCCTGGCCGTTTCTTATGTTCTCACAGGGGGCATCCTGGCCCTTTCCCCACAGCATAAGGTAATAGCATGTGTGAGGAAGCTCTGGAAAGGACTGGGAAAGAGCTGTGAATCCACAGTGCATGGAGAGAGCTGCCCCTGGACTGCTTGAGTGCTACAGCATGAGCAGGGCCAGGCTCCAAATCTCCAGCAGCCACCCCGAGGATATGGCCCAGAGTCTCCAGCCAAGCACACCCAGAACATGCTGCTTCACCTTTAGAGAGAAAATTGTGACAGCAAAGTTGTTGCCCTGTGGACTTCTAAGGATGTCAATAAGGCTAATATTTTTTAAAAGACCTATCAGTATAGATGGAAAAAATAAAGAAGAAAAGCTTTTGGGCACATAAACCCATCTTGAATGACATTTCAGCTGTCTTTCCTTCTCACAGGGTTTAGAATAGACCCGTTTCTTCCTTGTCAGGAGAGTTCCCATGATATTTTTGTCAATACTTTTCTACCATTTTTTGTCTTGAAAATGCATCTGACCTTTTATTTGCGGAATACTGTACATTCAGTAAATAAAAACTGATACATAAAATTATCAAATGTTTTGTTTACTAAAATATATTAATAGTGCATAGAATACTTAACAATACTTTTGGTACTATTTTCATAAGTATTTTAATTTTTAAAAAGTTAACTGAAATGACATGGGAAGATTCATAAGAAATAGGAAGCTCAATAAACCTTGATGGATTGATGTTTTGTAGAAGGCTTTCCTTTTTCTATAACTCATTTTGCCAGGAAACCTTTGCACAAGGTGCTCTTGACCCACTCTACTGAGGTAAACTTACACTTGAGAGCAATTGTCAGAGCTTGAGTCAGCCTCGTCCACAGCCAGCACTGACTGCTGATACTTTTAATCCTTATGAGGTCACTGCAAAATGCTAGACTCTGCTGAGATGCACTGTAGGACTGAAGCAGAGCAGGGCCTATGATAGAAACTCCGTTCTCCAACCTTTCAAATGTCGTTAGACTTTCCCCATACAGATGACAACTTTTACAAGTAGAGCGAATGCCCATTTTTTTGTAGTCTGAAGTTTCTTTTATCATGTGGTAGACCATCATGTGCAGCTGGACAACAGGCAGAATGTCAAGACCTGCTACAGGGGTCCTCAAACTTTTTAAACAGGGGGCCAGCACACGGATTAAGTGGCAGGCAGTCATCTGCGGCTGCTTGGTGTCCCCCCCCAACCCCCAGCGTGGGTGGTGTCTGTAAATACGGGGGGGGGGGGGCGGATTGAGTACCCTGGGGGGCCATATCCATCCCGCAGGCCGTAGTTTGAGGATCCCTGTGCTAGCAAGACCTGCTGCTCAGTTAGCATGCTACTGGACTTACGCAGCTTGAATGAGGATGTTGTTATTATGGCCAAGACACACAAAAGCTCTCTGAAGTGGAAACAGCAGGACTCTGGCAGTGGTGAGTACTGGGAAGACAAGGTTCAACTCGGCACACAGTCCATGGAACTGCCAGCTGTAGTCTAGGTATACCATAGGGATGCTATCAACTTTTGTGTAACAACAAGCACAGGCTTGGAGACACCCTGGCAAGTGAGCAGTGGAATGGGCCTTCCCATCTTCACAGAAGCTGCAACAGGGTCAAAGAAAGTAATGGAGAGTTGTTTTCCAGAAAACAGTCCTTTTCCTGTGAACAATTACTGTTCCTTGGAAACCAATTAGCATACAAATCTCCATCCTCCTTCTTCCCACAGCTAAAGAGATTCTCTTAGATGGTTCCTCTTGTACCAAGTCTCCATGAACAAGAAACTGTTCAGCGAGTCCTCTGCTTCCAGCACTGGAATGGCTGTTTTATTGCCCTGATCAGTTTATTAATAAACACCATTGTCCAGAATCCCTCTGCTAATAAACTGCAATGCAATCCTAATAATACCACCTAGTTCTCTCCAGCAGGCAGCTGCTCCCAGAGGACAAGAAGTGGATTTATTCTGCCACCCATGGCACATCCCAGCAGGAAGTTTGGATACTGATATAATTATATCAGCCCCTTTTTAGCTCTCTTTGCAGACAGTATTTGCTGTGTCATGATCTTCATGTATGGCTGTATGACTGCACCTGTCTGCATGTGCCTGTACCAGGCTGACACACTGACAGGCCTTAAGAGTTGCTACATGTCACGATGGTGACCCAGGAAAGCATATTTGCTCTGCCGAGAGCAGTTTTGCTCCTCGCTGTTTCAGCCACAAGAACCTTAATACATGGAGGTACATAGCAATCTCCTCACTTCGTAGGCCCGTAACACACCACATCTCCAACACCTTGCATATAATTTCACTCACAGATGTAGAGGTGGGCATTCTCATTTACCTTTGGCAGACAAGATCTCAGCTGTCTGTGAAGATGTCTTTTTATCTCTCCAGAAAAAAAGCATGTTACCCACATCAACCCAATTAGAGATGGATGAGATGGGACCGAGCTGAAGAGTCTTGTAGTGTTCAGTAGAAAATCAACACAGACGAGCATGACTCTGCAAATATTGATACCTGGCTTATGATTCAAAGGCATGCATGTAAAGAACTGACAGTATCATTCCACTTACCAACAGACAGACCTTTCCATTAAAGTTACATTTAATGTTTTGGGAAGGACAAAGTCAGGTCCTGTACAGGAAAATTAGTCCATTAGTAAATTATCTGATCTTTGGTTCAAATGAAGTCTTTTGGTTTTAATTAGAGGTTCTGGTTTCACTCTCCTCAGATCATGATCTGGCCAGGGAAGGTCACTACAAATAGACCACCAAGAATGAATCCTAAAGGTGACTCTTCTAAGACAGTGAGACAGTGTGGTGCAGTAAAGTTTGGAAAGCTTGCAGCGACATTACCCAAGGAATGCCAACACAAAGTATACAGGCATGACTTCAGTCTTCACTGCTTTCAACCTGGTGCCAACTGTATTGAGAAAAGGGTATTTTGTCTATCAGATTTTGTGACAGGACTACTGGAAATTGCGTTGAAAACCAGCAATTCAGGCAGCTTATAGTTATAGTCCAGGAAATAAAAAATTAGAGGTTCAGAGGATTTAGAAATGAAGGGTAAGAAAGAAGATCTAGTGCTGTCTTCGAAGAGCTACAGATTTCCCCCACTCGCTTTTTAAAGGCAAACACCTGCAGCTAAGCCAAAGGCAATTGAATGGTTGCACAGACCTTTTTGCCCTTCTAGAAGGGCAAATATTACAATTTTCTCTAGAAGCATATCTCTAGTCCTGCAAGCTTCTCTAGAAACTTAGGTGTGTTGGTGCAACGTTTTCTATAACCTTATTAATTCTCCTTCCTGATATAATCTGATGCACCGGTATGTGTACAGCACAGTTTTGACTTTTCAAGGGCTACAGTGGCAATGCACATAGCACCCACTGGGCTGTGAAGAAGTAGCGTTACCTTTTCAAAAGCTAAGTGTCAGATAGGAAGCTTCTGGCATTTGTTACATTTGTACTATTGTTTTAGAAACTTGATTTTTTTAAATTCAAGGGTGTGATCCTGGAAGCTACTCATTCCTGTGTCCAGAAATTCTGTTTGGGTTTTATTGCCCTACCAGGGATGCATATTCTTAACTCTGGAAACAATGCAGTCAAACAGAAAAGAGACTTCTCTGAGGAAAAAAGAAAGCTGCCAGTACAATTTGCAGGTGTGTCCAAAATCTCCTTCTGTGAATTTGTGCAAGTAACTTAATCTACTCTGTGGTTTTATTTCCCTGTGTTCAAAATGGAGGTGATACTTCACCAGGCCCTTTTAAAGGTAACATTCACAAATGACTGATGTACTCAATAAAACATGATTGAGTTGCAGAAAACTGACTGAGGACCCAGCATAAGCCTGCTAATTAATCTGGTCCAGCCTCTGCCAATGCAAGATTTCCTTGTACACTATACTTTTTTTTCAGTTCTGTACAAAAAAAGACAGATAGTCTTTAAACATCTGATAATCCAATGTGTAGTGGAAGTGCTTCTAAGAGGCAAAGAGTAGAAACTAGGGCTCCTGGGTTCTATTTTCAGTTCTGCCACTTACTATTTGACTATGGACAAAGCACCTACCCTCCCTACACTTCACTTCATTAAAAACAGATCAAGAGGGTATTGCAAGGTTATTATTTTTCTAATTACCCCAGAGTCCTTGCATGAAAGGCCTTTCAGGAAAGAGGAGATTTTTACAGAAAATAGTAATCCATCACTTAGTTGCCAAGAAATTTCAAAACTCTGCAGACTGAACCATGAACACGCTGTGTCACTGAAGCGTATTTCTACTTCTATGTGACAAACACCTGAGCAAATCAGCTGTGGGAGTAAACATAATCAAAGTTTATTAGTTAATAACTACTAACCTCCCACAAACACTTGTACACCAAAGCAGACACCTTCAAAACACAGGCTCTGTTGCAAAAGAAATTTTGCTAAACCAAAGTTTGATTTTTCTTGCCTGTTGTCCAGTAACTTTCAGTTGGTATTTCAGTATTTGCTAGAAAATGCAACACAGGACTTTCTGTCAAATCAAAATTTTTCTATTATTTTTGTTTATGTCAATCGCTCCAATTTCTCCACCACTGTTCAGAAGCAATGGTGGGTTTTGATCTGCTTCGATGACATCACTCATATGGTTAATGCCGCTCAGTTTGCTGTCACCCACCTATGACAGGCTGAGTACGGTTTCCCTATCACACAGACCTTGGCAGAGGATGAGGCTTAGGTAGGTTTTGTACCAGAATGCCACATGCTGCAAGTAACTTGTGCCTGTCCCACACACCACACTTCACCACATTCTCATTTGTGGAACCATGCTGTTCCACAACAACATGAATAAACTGTATCTTTTCAGTAATATGTTTTTCACTATGGAGCTCAAAAAAACTGTACTGGCAAAGCAGAGGGGATTGTACACTGCACAGCCTGCCATACAGTGATTCTAGGTGTGAATGGCATTTACCTTTTTCAACACTGAACGGAAAGCAGAAAATCCTCAGTACGACAGACACTTCAGTTAGGTGACAACTTTCCTCATGTGCAGTCCTTTCTTTTCCCAATCTCCTCCCAGTTTTCTACTGATGCTGTATTCAATGTCTAGAGAGAGAGTATTTGCTCATCTTTGTTTGCTACTTTGAGAACTATTTGTACAAATAGGATTTTACAAATTACCACTGGAGTGGCAGGTTCAAGCTGCACTGAAACACCTGCCTTTCTTACAGTCTGCAGTCTCACTGAAGCTGACAGGACTACTCACATGCTTCAAGTCAAACACACGCTTAAGTAGCTATTATGTGAAGTCCCACCACAACTGAAGATTGTGTAAGTAATGAGGCCACCCCTGACCTCTGTGTCTCAGGCTGAAACACTCAGTTGCCAACAAATGTCGGTATTTTGGGAATTAACTCATCTAGTATCAAATGGATTTCATTATCTTTCCACAAAATGAGATGATGCTAGTGGGCAGTGATTCTAATGCCATTCACCAGCATTAGTTTATGCTCATGTGAAAATCTCCTTTCTTGTGGATTACAGTAAAGTTGAATTTGTCAGAATTGCAGAGAAGCTGGGGGATTTTGCTTTTGATTTCTGATCACAGCTCTACCTTCCTCCACCAAGAAAATAGAAAATGATTAGTCATGTAGTGCCTATTGATTTAGTAGTCTTCATTTTAAAAATTATGTTTCCCAGAATTGTTCTTTTTTTATTATTATTACTGAAGCAAATTGTAACACACTGAATTGGAAATTGGTTAACTCCTTCCTATCTCTGCTTTTATTGCTCATTTTCTTTCTGATTGAACAAAAGCTATAAACTGAGAACTGTTTTCTCTAAACATAGGAAATAAAAGACAGGCTTCATAAGAACATGTCATGCTCAGGTTACTTATGCCTTTCATTCTCACCATCCACTGTAATTCCTTCCCTTCCTTCCCAACTCTTTTATCATAACCTTTCTATGAGAGTACCTATTATCAGAACCATACAGTAGATAACTGCTGATAGTGAGGTTTGGCTAAACTATCACATGAAAGTTGTTTTAGATTTCTGTGACAAGGAGTGGAATAACAGCCTGGTTTGTCCCTTGGATTAGAGAGGCACTAGCTAATCTCACAGCATTGTTCCCCCTTCCTCTACAGGGACCTTCTTACTTTTCAAGGAATATTGGGGTAAAGCGCAAAAGGAAGCCTCAGTCTGCCTTCTATGGATATATAATGATTTCCAGTGAGATAAACTCTGGAAAAGGAGAGAACATCACTGCATCACTGAAAGACAAGAGAAAGCCTGTAAAGGTCCCTGGTCTATTTCACTCCACCCAAAAAAAAAAAAAAAAAAAAAAATCTTGTACATGGGTCATGAAATCTATTCCCTCAAATCATAAGTAATGTCATATAAATCTTCTTAAAATCCTTTGACCACCAACCCAGAAACCACTGCATTTTTCCCCCTTGAATGATTCCTGTAGTGTCCCCTTCCTGAAATATCAACAACAGTCAGACAGCTGAAAATATCTGGATGGGAAAAATTCAGGACAATAGGATGGGTAATCTGGGCTTTGTATTGGGACAGTAGGACTCAGAAAGGTAAAAAGAAAATAATCTTCATGGAACTAGTATGTTCTTGGGGCGTAACAGACAGTGGAAGATATACAGATTTACTCATGGATTCCTGAGGCAAAAGGATGCACATGCCAATCCATCGTGGACTGAAGTGGTGGCAGATGCTGCCCAGAAGAAAGGAATGGTCTCCTGCTAGAACTGCATACAAAAAATCTGAGTATATACTACAGTCAAAGTGAGTTGGTATGGATGGAAAAAGGCTTCATAAGAGTGAAAATACTGTTGTTTCGGTCAGAGACTTAGGACTGTGAGGATCTTGGAGGTGAATGCTAAGAACAGCAAAGTGTGGCACCATCATAGAATAGTTTGGATTGGAAGGGACCTTAAAGATCACCTAGTTCAACCCCCCTGCCATGGGCAGGGACACCTTCCACTAGACCAGGGTGCTCCAAGCCTCATCCAGCCTGGCCTTGAGCACTGCCAGGGATTGGGCATCCACAGCTGCTCTGGGCAGCCTGTGCCAGTGCCTCACCACCCTCATAGTAACAAATTTCTTCCTAATATCTGATCTAAATCTGCCCTCTTTCAGTTTAAAACCATTACCCCTCATCCTATCACTACACCCCTTGATATAGTCCCTCCCCATCTTTCCCGCAGACCCCCTTTAAGTACTGGAAGGCTGCTATAAGGTCTCCTTGGAGCCAATTCTCTCAACCTGTCTTCACAGGAGAGGTGGTCCAGCCCTCTGATCATCTTCATGGCCCTCTTCTGCATTCGCTCCAACAGGTCCATGTCTCGTGCTTGGGGCCCCAGAGCTGAGCGCAGTGGTCCAGGTGGGGCCTCGTGATAGTTGAGCAGAGGGTGAGAATCACCTCCCTCAGCCTGCTGGTCACGCTTCTGGTGAATGAGCAAGTGGACTTGCTCGACTGCAGAGCGGGGACCTGCTTCCTCTTCTTTCCTTCTTTGACCCCATCAGTCATGAACCATTTGCAGCGCAATAGCTCAGTGGAAGAAACTGAGAATTTCCCCCTACCCCTAATTTCTGACCTGGTGAGGAGGCCAACTCATTGTGATGCAGCAGGTATGAAGCTGAATCCCATCCAACCAAGAAGATCTGTCTTCCATGCCCCAAGCAACTTCTCTAATAACGCTCAGGCTGTATGTTAAACACGGTCTCTAAAAACACCTCCATAGTGGTTGTACTTTACAAGCCCTGTCGTCAGCCTTTGAAGATACAACGTAAGCACCTAAATCCAGCAGAGCTGTCAAGCCTGTGCCAAAGATTGGTACCGAGACTCTGAGAGAAATCGGATTTCTGACACAGCAGTGTGAGCAGTGTTTTCTGTGGGGTAATGTCAGTGCTGCCATTATTGTCAGCTAACCCTCGCTGGGGAACCTGGAGGTGTAATCCAGACCGAAGATCTCGTTGCTGGGGCAGAGAAACTTCAAGTTAAGGCTGACATTGCTGAGTGTCATAATACTACTTCCCCTTTGGGGCTGTAGAATTTTATTTTGAAGTAGGAACTGGGATTTTCTTTCCGTCTGCCAACATCTTTCTGAAAGGATCTAATAAACCTGCTAATCAGATGATTGAGTTTTGCATGTGGATTGCTTGTTTCCTCCTTTAGAACCATCTATATGTCACTTTAATGAAAGCCTGGCAGATTATTAAGTTGCTACAATGAAGAACCAGCAGGACTTTCTGTCTTTATACTTTGCAGGACATTTCCAGCTCAGAGTGCTTTCGTTCTGTATTAGTTAACCAGTGAGAAGTCATACAGCGTTATCCTTTTTTCTGCAGAAGGAAGAGTTGTGTTTCAGCATGGTGCTGCCGCTGGTTGCTCACCACAGAACGTAAGCTTGCAGAATCCAAAGCCTTTTTTATTAACAGCAGGTGTCAAGCAATCCTGTCAAAATACCAGGGTTTATTTGATAGCAGTGATATTTTTGATAACATATCTATGTCGAGCAAGTTCTCTGTCTTTTTATTAAACAGCCAGAAGAGTTATTTGCGTGCTGGACAGATACACTAATTACTTTTTTTTTTTTTTTTGAGGGTCTCATTCCCTGAGAGTGAATAATTACAGTTTGACAGGTACTTTGAAATATCAGTGGCAGATTTGGGCATATTTGAAATTATAGCATAAAAGAGCTAATAGGAATTGATGGGGAAGAGGGAAGCAGAAGACTTGGATACAAAATGGTCTTCTTTTGTTGTTTTTTTTTCCTCTTTTAAATGGTATATGATATTATGGGATTGGCTGGCATTGCAGAATCCCTGTGCAGTTGCAAATTAAAATGGATTTGAAGTTGTTCAAGTCGACCATTTAATCTTCATCTTCTGTGTCAGAAAAAAGCTTTTATGTGACAATAAGTTTACTGGGGCATTATTAAATCATTTAATCCAGTTGTTCGATGAGTTCCATGCCCTGATCACTTATAACCATGAAAGATTACGTATACATCAGAAAAACAACTTTGTGATGAGTGTGTTTATTTTGCTTGTTGAGTTTATAATACCAGTGTTTTGCTTCTACTTTCCCTTCCACTTAATCCAGGGAGTTCATTTGAGTAATTTGCTTCCATGCAGAATGCCTTTCAGGAAAATCTCTCAGGTTCTTGATAAACGCACTGTATTCACTTTCCTCCCAACAGATCCACGGCCTTGCTTCCCTTCTTTGCTTTGTACCCCAAATACACCTTTTCACATGCATTGCTCTGTAAGTGAAAGGTGGCTTTAATGGGATGACTCACACACTTAAAAGTGTCTGTGGTTTTAGATACCGGTTGAACAGAGACTTTATTTTCATCTTGCTTTACAGCTTCAGGTTCAGGTAACGATCTCTACCAGATTCTCTAGATATCTTGTTCACCTGTACAGGACCCATAAATTTAATACTATGGACATAGAGGCTATGTTTATAGAGCAGTATAAATGCTGGCCAGGAACCAGTCCCAAGGCCAAGTGGCACTGGGTGTCCCCTCGTCCCCACTACTGAGGGCACACTTTCAACAGCTGGCTTGCTGCAAGCAGAGCTCTTCAGTGCAGTTTGGAACAAAGCTGGAGCTGCTGAGTCAGGTGAACCAACCTGGGTACGGTGCTTCAGCCTCATCAGTGGCCATCTTTAATGATGTGTAGGTGAGCCTTCTGAGTTTCACTTAATTGCAGGTTGTCCTTTGAACTAGCTTCGCTGCCGCTGAGGGTGGACTTGCCTGATTCACCAGACTGGCTCGTTCTGCTCCGGTCATAAAGCAAAGAATGATGCTGCATGGGCAGGCTTCTCAGGGACCTTTGCTTGTGTAGGTGAATGTGGGGTGGCACTGAGACATAGGACTGCTGAGGGGGGAGAAGTGGACACAATATCTAATAAATGTATGGTTTCTGTTTGCTGGTTTACGTGCTTCAGCAAAGTGTGTTTGGCTTTGGCTTTTGTTTGACACTTCCGCTTTCAAAATTGCTACAGCTGGAGTTGTAACCAAACGATTTCTTTATTATTCATAGCAGCAGGTGCTGCAACAGCCTTTTGGATAGAGTTGTACTCTCTTGGTCCATGGATTCTATATATCTGATTAGATGGTGCCATGCTGCTCAGATGGGATGCTAGTCCTCCAATAAATGTATTGTTATGCAATCAGTTATATAATGCATTATCATTATTATTTCCATAAATTACTTTTAGTTGGCAGCTTTCTGTTGCCACTTGGGATTGTTCCAGCAACAATTTGCATCCTTTTTGTACAGCATTCTAAAAAGATTTTGGAAGTTAACATAGCCTGGGTTTGATTTTAATAGCTGGTACCCTTCTGGCTGCGCTAGAACACAGAAACCAGCTATCTGTGCAGGATTGACATGTTTATTTTGATTCACATATAATTTATGTATTCTTCAAGAAATGCTTATCCCAAGATTCAGTGTGGCAATTTAGGCACCTGCCTCCACTGTGCATATGCCAAGAGTCGTGATGCTAAAAATCAGGTGCCTGTCCCCAGCAGGGTGGTTGAGAACAATGTGGCTCGCTGCACAGTCGAGGGGCTATGCCTGGCTCAGAAAAGTGTTCCAAAAACCTGGCACGCTGATGTGGGACTTGCCTGTCCCTCGCCAATCAACACAGCCTGTGTCTGAATTTCTCACTCCTCTATGGAAGTGAGATGCGTCTGCTAGAGCCCTCTCCTGAGGGCTCAGCACTGACTCTTTTTAAGTGATGCTGCTAGAGAAATTTTGGCTTGTAGTGCTGTGCTTCTTCTTCTTAATCTTTGCAGAATGAGCCTATGTACAGACTGGAGAAATAAGTTGAATTTCCTCTTCAGCGATACGGGAATCAGAAGCACGTTCTTCCTTTCTAGGATGTTCTTCCTCCAGCCTGTGTAAGAGCAAGAGCAGAAGAGGTCTGGCACGAGGCTCTGTGCAGGTACCACAGAGCCCGGCACTGGTGGGCCATCTCTGGGGAAGGGGGCTCAGCTCCATGTCTCCGTGGGCGTTTCACCATCACTGAGCTAAAATTAAAAAGGAGCCCGGATGAATCTATACAAAAGAATTCAGTCCAGGCAAGCATGCAGCAGTGTGCAGGAGCCAGAGCTGGCTTCAACTTGGAGCTAAAGCCAAGCTACAAATTGCCATTAACAAAACCTGATTTGGATTCAGCCACTCGTTATTTTCCCATCTAGAAGTGGCCACCTCATTTGGTCCCTGCTGGCTGAAGACAGGCTAGCTTCAGCTGCTGCTCAGGCAGACCTTCAAATGGAGCGAGAGGCCTTTTTACAATGAAATTGCCTTGTAGAAGGGAGAACAACTGTCCTCTGGCTGTGCTTTTCCTATGAATAAGACATGCTTGACAATTCAGTTCTGTGCTTAGAGGATGAATTTTCCCATATCTCAGTAAAGTTCTTCACCAAATAAATGGTAAATAATCATGTTTTTACAGACAGTTTTAGTGCCACAGAGGTAATATTGACAGAAGAGATAACGGAGCACTTGGTGCAGCTGATGGAAAGGTGCAGATGGTTGTCCATATGGGGACAAGCTGATAACAAGAACAGGGAGTGTGTCACTGCAAGGCACAGGAAGGGGCTGCCTTTTCAGCTGACTGCAAAGTGGGCACTTCACACCTGTGAGTTCACTGGTATCTGGAAGAATCAGTTCAGCCTTCTGTTTAATTAAAAAAAAAAAAATTAGGTGCAGTTTCACCCATTATGCTAGTTTCATTTACAGGCTGCATTGCTGGGAGAGTTGATGGATCTATCATATGGAAGGAGAATGGGTGATATGCATTTAATCACAGACAATCACCTTCTCATTTGGGCACTGAAAGCTATTAAAGGGAAAAGTAATGGACCAAGAGGTGCATCCGAGTATGATTTTAATGGTAGCACTTTCAGTTAGCATGGCAAACCCGAAGCAGGGAGCTGAAAAATATGAAGAAAACAACATGGCAAGTCAGTTTCACCATGTCCCTCGGACAGAAGGACCCTCTCCTGGTCACAGGTCACAGGTGAACATCACTCTACTGCCCCGGGCTGCTGTAGCCACAGTGTCCTCTGCTTCCCAGACGTCGGTGCAGCTGCCCACATGTCTTGCCAGCAGCCTGTGTGCTGCTCACCAAGCCCTACCAGCACTGTGAAACATTCAGGCATGTTCCAGTGTGCTGGACCTCTTGCAGCATGTACCATGGACCTCTCCTAGACTCAGTCTCTGTGAGACAGGTGGACCCAGATTGGGAATGGGCACAAGGTTGTCCTCAGCAAGCAAAACTGGATAGTTCCCATGATTTTTATTGATGAGCTCTGAGTTTTATGCACTGTGTGAGGTGGTGATTAATAATGGCATGTGTTGTCATCCTGAAATATGGAATTATTTGAAGGAAAAGAAAACCTATGATTATTAAAAAAAATTATTTATTTCTTACAGGTGCTGTTTCAGAAGCTGTGTAAGGAAGAAGCAGGTAAGACACTGCATTACTTCTTGAAAGTTTCTTGGTGGCTTGTATAGACATGCATGTGTTCATGGAGGACCCAGGGGAATCTCTGCTATTATATTAGTTATTTAGTGCAGTTGCTACAATCACTTCCATACCGTTTGTTCATGACACAGTGGTGCAGGATTTACGTGGTTCTTGGGAAAGCTCATAATTCGGCAGCTTTCAACTTTCACCTAGCAAGGTGAGTTCTGAAATAACAGGGATAAAGCCAAGCATTTGTTATTGCTGTCAGAGTGGGACTAAAGGACTTGCCATGGCAATGGCAGGCATGAGGTGAGTCAAGGTGAGGTGTACCTGAGTGCTTTATCTGGCTTGGTGCTTGCACAGCAGTCGAGTCTGGCGAAGAGGCTGGTTACAGAGGCACATTTTCCAAAAGAAGTGACAGACCACCCAAGGCCGTGTCCCCAGCAGCAGAGTCACGGTACCTAGCATGAGCTTGCTAGCCAGTTAATGTGGTTGTTAGTATTAACGGCATTAGTGAGTGAGACCATTATGGGGAAATTACTCAGTTACAGCTGACATTCTGCAGGACGCCATGATAAAAGCAGTAAGCAGAGTTAAAGACATGGATACCCTGAACCCCTTGTTATGTGCCAGGAGCTGAGGAAAGGTTTGGATAGATGGATATAGACACAAAGATCCTGATTCAGCATAATATTTAACACATAATTAAACTCGCATTTGACAAAACCAATTCATTGCAACAGGGCGTAAGCAACTTCTTGGATGATTTGCTTAATTGAGGGTAAATGTCCTTATTAAATTGTAATGAAGCACAATTAAGAAATACAGAGAAAAGAAACTGCTTCCCAGAATGTGGGTTACTGGAATTTAATAACAGCCCCACAGTTCTGCAAAAAGAAATGTCCCTAAAGTCTTAAGTGAATTGTCATCCCCAGAAAAGCCTTTGCCAGCTGGAAATACTTCGGTCATAAAACAATTGACCTCTGGAGTCACCCATTTCCGACTGCTTTTTCTGTTTCATTAGCCAATATGTATGCAGTGTGTGTCAATTAAAATGAAAGCAATTGGACATTGTTGTTGTAATTATCCCTCTGTCCCTAGATGACTTAGCAGCATTTTTTGGCCTGAAGGACTAGTTTAAGCCAGCTCGCTAACTCAGTGATTTCTTCTTGCTCAGAGTATCATCTGTCTCTGCTCTAAATTGCATTCTCAGTTCTTTCCAAGGACCACCTTAACTCGGTTAGAAACAGATGAACGAAACCTTTTGCAGCCGATGTCACTGATTCAATGGCTCTGCTGGCAAATGTGCTGACTTAGCAAAATGCCAGAAACCCTGGCCTAGAAAACTCAGGCCTCTGTAGGCAATTTCACCTTCATATACTTAACATCAGGTCAACAAAACATGAAGGCTGTTGAGCATAGTGTAAATATAAGTCTTTTTATTCAAGTTCTGTGCATATCAACTTCTGCTTTATGAGTTGTATGTGAATTTGTTCCATGATAGTATTTACCAGTGAAACAACTACCTGTGCTTTTCCAAACCTAAACAAATCCCATCGATTTTGAGATTGATTTAGTAATTGTTTTTATTGTTTTGATTGCTTGGATCAAAACCTCTCTGTGACATTGACAACTTGCTTTATAAAGAAAAGGAAAACACATCAATGGCACATACATTTTAAATAGAACTGATCATTTTAGCAGTGCTCCCATTTTTTACTGTGATTAATTTTTGAATTGTTTTACTTTTATGATTACATTAATTTTGTCACAAAAGGAGATAAAGTATAGGACCCATCTTTACAGTTGAACATGATGGTTGAAAATTTGATAACTGCAGGCGTGAAAGAAGAATGACAGGTCATTTTCTGACACAGTTTGGTCACTGAGGTGGAACTTTAATCATCAAAATCTAGCATATGATAGAGCTGGTAATAAATGTATCATTAAAATGCTTCTGGCAGAAAATGCCCATTTCTTCAAACTGAACCATCTTACAGGTTAACATCTGTTAATTTCTATTTCAAATAACTTCTGTAAAACAAGTGCACACTTTTTGACATATGACGATCTAAAAGTTTTCAGCTTTGAAACTTTTGGCTTTGAAATTTGTTACATTAAAACATTAAAAATAAAAAAGAGAAAACTATTTAAATTACAAAAAAGGCCAAATCTATGCCTTGGACTGAGGGACAGGGTTCCTTCTAGATTTGCAGTTCTTAAACATTTCTGTTATTTTCTCGGCTTTCTGGATAAGAAATGTTTTTCTGTTTTGGAATTTCTTGCATGAGAAGAAAACTTGTCTTGCCCGTATTGGTCATGCACAGAACACAGCACTCTTCTGCTCAAGATCATTTTCTGCACCACTTTCCTCTTACATTATCACTTCTTATTCTGTCTCATTCTCTTTTGTCATTTCTTCTTCCGACTTCTTTGTTGGGAAAAGCTCTCGCAAACTAGAGCTCTCAAGGCCCAGAAATTTCCTGGAGTACCTGGAATTATCTCCACATTACGTGGAGTAAGGTGGGTCATAGTGGGGCAGCACCCTGCCCTCCCCGCACTACAGCACCAGCCATTTCGGATAGAGGCAGCTCCTCTAACCCCATCCCAGCAGCAACTGGGGGTGCACAGGGCAGCTCAGAGCTGCTGCAGCCAGGGTGGGGGCTCCTGCAGCCCCTTCCCCAGGGCTGAGCTGTTCTTGGCTTCTAGTCGTTCTCCACATAAACCATATCTGAGTGAGAGAGGGAACACACACACACCTGCCTTTTGAACTGTTGTTCTCTCTCACTTGCATTTTATTTTACAGTTATTGGGGGAGTTTAAAAAAAAAAAAAAGTAATATTCTGGGGCTTCTATTCCCTGTATTTGTAATGGGTGCCTTGCAGTGTGTCAGGCAGGACACCTGAAATGTGTCCTAAGAAAAGCTGCAGCTGCACAGACCTCTCAGCCATCCTGGGGAACCTCCTTTGAAGTACAAGTTTGCTGGTGGTGTTGCTGCGTGCTACCCAGGCCTAGCACCATTATTTCCAGTCATAATAACAATAGTACTTTTAACAGTGCATGCACTGGAAATAATGATGTTTTCACCATTAAAAAAAATTGTGCATGAGGAAAAAAATTTTAACAAATGGTAAGATGTTAGTCTGGAGGCATCAATTTATTCTGCTTTCTGTTTTCTTTAAGAGTGGCAGGGCGCAGCATGAGCCAGTGGCTCCCTGAGGACCAGGGACAGACATAGGACCAGGGTCAGACACAGCTTCAGGATGGCCAGGCAGGGCCCAAAGATGGGCCAAGGATGGGATGGGTTGTCAATCTGCAGCTCAAGTCCCATGGACAGGCAGAGCTGTGGCAGAGTGGGAGAACAGCCCTGCTGCAGCATCATGGGGCTGAGATAGGCAGCCCTGGGTAGCGCTGAAATGGGGTTCCACAAAGACTTTGACATTTATATATTTATAGAATTGCATACTACTAAGTAAGTGCAGTGTTATTAGGAGTTAGACATAGGCTGCAAACATGGTGTCACCCACGTAGCGCAAAACACTGGGGTGGAAAAGCTGGTTTTCATGTAAACAGGCTTGGTCTGTAGGTTAGCAAGTTGTCTCTTGGCTTTCTGTAGAAGCAGCAGACAGGAAGATGATTCACACTTGTACTGCTTGTACGTGATGGCATGAATAAGCAAGGTTGATGAATATGTAAAAAATATTCTGTAGCTTTGCCAAGATCTGTGAAAATGCAGGCTTCATCTACTGAACCCTACTTTCTCTGAGAATGAACATGGCTATCCTGGTGGTAACTGTGGTTCCAACCATTAAACCACCTTCCTATCATTAATAGATGATGTC
Source organism: Microhierax caerulescens (assembly GCA_035590215.1). Lineage (NCBI taxonomy): Eukaryota > Metazoa > Chordata > Aves > Falconiformes > Falconidae > Microhierax > Microhierax caerulescens. The sequence continues at coordinate 24,818,930 of JAVJGJ010000014.1, read as the reverse complement.
ATTAATAGGACTGCCTCAGTCCCATTGCTGTGCAATAGATCACTCTGTTCAAGTCATCATCATCAATGCTTTTCTTCTTATATTGCCAGCTACCACCACTTATCTCTGTTCTGGACTTGTAGCCCAGGAGGTCCTAGTTGTCTGCTGTGGTACCACAGAGCACACGGTTAGCTGCTCCTCTTATCATCAGATTGCTGCTGGAATTTTAGATAGCCTAGTGGTAGTCACTCTTCAAACCTGGCTGACTGACACTATGCATCCTTACTATCTTCTAGTAGTATCTCTTGTAAAAATCATTCTATTCCTCTTGAGCATTCTAGCTGCCAAATGTGCTTTAAAGTTATCACCATGTAGCTTGAGATGACTAACACAGAGCACACTTCATCGCTGATAGGGAAAATGAGCTTTTTACTTTGCTGACAAAAATTTGAAGTCAGATTAAAAGCTGACACATCCTCTATTTTAGTAGTATGTATGAAGCACTAAATATAGCAGCATGCTGGTGTATTTGCTGATGCATGGTAATGTAGTCTGTAGCAGAACAGCAACGGGCTGGCAAGGAAGATGGTGCACTGCAGTAATATGATAAAATCCTCATGTGACCTTGGCCATGTCAGAAGTACTCCATGGATAATTGTCTATCCTTATTTACAAAAATCAAGCAGAGGCAGTTGTGGTCCCAGGGCTTTAGTAAATAACCTGCTCCTGCAACATTTGTCCAGGCATAATGCTAATTGACTTCAAGGAGAGGTTTTCACAGTGTAAGAAACCAGAACTGTGCTGTATAGCAGCTGAATATGAACAACTGCCAACAAAGGGCCTGATTCTGGGAACTGAGAGGGAACTGCAGCTCCATCTGGCTCTTGTTAGAAACTATAGGTGCTTGATTCATCACAGGATCAAACCCATGTACAGTAGTTCCCCCTAATTACATATTTTTGTGTTTCCTTGGTCATATAATGTTTTGTGCTCATGTTTATATTTTACCTTTGCTGCAGTACCTGGGCAGGAGTTATGGGTTAATAGCACTGTGAACAGGGAAACGTTATAAACTGCTCTGGGATTTTCTTTCTGGGAAGATGGAGAAGGTGATCTGGTTCATCCTTTCCCTTGCCATGGATGCTTGCCAAGTGTACTGGAGGTGGAGCTGAGGCTGTGGCCATGAGCCCCCTTGTTCCATCCTCTGCCGGGGAGAGAAGCAGCTGAGTTAGACATTCTGCAGTCCCTTCCAAGACCTAGGTAGTACTCATGTCCCATGCTGTCATTGGTCCAGCTACAAGAGTTTACCCAAGATTAGAATCTGACCTTAAATAACCGGGGAAAATAAAACATCCTTATCCAATGGTCCCATGCATTTACTAGAAAGCAAAGCGGGGTCACTTTGGCATGTTTCCAACCCAAAGAGGAGATGCTTATTTTGGACTGAAAAATAAACAGGCTGCTTTCCTCAGCAGTGGTATACTGAAAGTAAGCGAGTGAATAAACCCAGGTGTTTGGTGGCTTTGGCCTCTTAACTAGTTAGGCTTTGTATTGCTCAAATTAGAAGTAGGTAGACTTGGTGCTTGTCCTGCAGTCACTGTATCAGAGGGTCCTTTCGTTTGGCTCCTGTTCTAAGTTCTGTGCAGTGCCAGTTTGGCTCCCAAAATAAGGCAGTGAGATTGCCTCTTCCTGCCTATATGTTCCTTTCATAATCAGAAATGATAGAACAACCCCCTTCTTTGTTCTGAAAAGGCAAATCTTTGCTACTCGGCTCCTACCGATGCGTTGGAGCAGCTGAAGGCAAACTGTGTTCCTCAGCTCGCAAAGGCAAGAGTAAAACGAGAACCCTTTACTATATATATATCTCAGGATATTGCTGTTTCTAAAAAAAACTAACAGATGTAGATTAAAAATACATTTGTTTATTGTTTTATGTGAATTATAGACAAAAGCTTGATCTGTTAAGGAATACTCTGAATTTTATATAATAACCTTCTGAAACAATGAAGCAGTAATGTATAAAGACACTTTCTAGACATACTGATATTCAGTGTCATTCTAAATATCTTCCTCCATTTCCCTTCTCCATAGTTCTTTCTGTAACTGATTTTCAGTCAGCATTTTTAGTAAGAAGGAAAAATATTGAAAAGGCTAGAGCCGGTAAATGTTAAAAATAGTATCTAGCCAATAGCTGTAGAAAATGTAGGTGGTTTCAGGATTAAGATGTTACAAATGTTTTACCTAAAGAGTAATTTTTTTTACAGCTTGTACTCCTAAGGAGACCTGAACTCTAAATACCTGATAGATGAGCTTGGGTTTTTAACTGCTCTTGAGACACGACGGGAACCCTGCTGTAAATGGTGATCTAATGCAAATTGATAAATTGCTCTAAAGTTTTGCCTCTGTTGGAATTAAGGGGTATTGGTTTCCAGCAACGAAAGTCAGATATAGCATCATAGGATTCCTGAGTCATTTTCCTTCTGTGACTGACCAAATGTCTGACAAAGGTTGTGGACAAACAGCCATATTCAGCTCCATTGCATCTGAGCAACCAGCTTTCTTTAAACTGTGGGTTTCCAAAAATCATGGCAAAAGGCACATTTAGGCATTTAACATTTATTCCAAAAATAACAAGTGCCTGAAACATTTTCATTGAATAATAAAAAAAAAATCTAGTGTACCTGTTTTTTTGTTTCGATTAGATCTTTCCCTCAGATTTCTCTGATAGTCACAATGCAAGCTATGTCCTTCCATTTTATTTCATGGGCAAGGTTTAACTTCAAAATTTCTACTGTTAGACATTTTAAAGAAAGTATGCAAGCAGCAAAATAAATCTTTAGTGGTTTATAATACTAACTAAGCATTACAGCTCTGAGGCACACACAGATAGAAAAATGAGCCATAGAGTAGGAGCCTTTTGTTTTCACAGAAAGCATTTCTGATGGGTAGCAATTCTAGAAATTTTAGTGTTCTCCATTAGAAAACATTTCCCTCATGTAACAATTCTCTAGGTTCAGTTCTTGCTGCTTAACTATTTAGGATCAGTTCCTAAGGATTAACTTTTTGAGGTTTTGTGCTGTATCGGGGTGACACGTAGCTCCTCTTTGAAAGGCTTAGTACATGACATAGGTTCTGTGCTGTTTGCAGGTCAGGCAGGCCAACACAGAGCTTCTGGCTTGAACATACGCTTAATGGAAGTTATTTGGGGCAATAAAGCAGCCAGCTTCTGACCTTTTGCAAAGTAGGACCTTTTGTGGGACCATAGTCAGACCATGCCACTGTTTCATGCTGTTGAACAACCTGCTGTGGTGCAACCTCCACTCAGAGGAGATGACAGTGGCACAAAAAGACACAGCGCCTGCGTAGCTGTGACCAGCTGTGGTCAGAGATACCAGTTTCCACTTCCATGAGAGATCTCCAGAGAGATGAAACCCTTCACTGTTGCTTATGTTAGGATTGAACGCAGGATCTCTAGGCACGAGCCTCAACACCTTGCAGCTGAGTAGTAACCACGTTAACTTGAAGTAATCACTGCGTAAGCCTCTCCCTAAATATAACGGGACCACTAGAGGAGGACAAAGAGCTGTGTAGTGTTCACGTCAACTACAGGGGCACCTTCCTAAGAAACAGGAGAGTTGCTTTAGCAAGCTTTTTAAATGAAAACCATCCAGTCTCTGCCCTTCCTGTTCTCTGTATTAGATTCCATCCAGGCCAGCAAGTTGCTATGACAGAAATGCGCATTGAGATGCTGGTATTTATTGACCACTCAGCACAAGGCAAAAACTAATTAGTAATTTCCACCATGCTGTCAAGCCACAGGCTGAAGTGCAGCAATAGGAGGAGGCTGGAGCTGCATACAAACGAAAAAGACATGTCAAAGGCATCCCGTGTGTAATTCCATCGCAGATAATGGCATTTGTCAGTTGTAATTTTGGCTCTGTGTCCTTACGAAGGCAGAGCAATAAAAAAGGCAAGTTAGAGAAAGCAGGTGGCCAAAAGGTTCCTTCAGACATGGGTATTATTAAGTGGATCTGAAACTGCTGTTCCAGCCTCGATGAAGTGTTGGCTTTTAACATGGGGTCTGAGAAGGTAATGGCTTTAGGCTTTTATTTGAAATTTGTTTGTATCAGGTACTGTCATGGTTTAACCCCAGCTGACAGCTAAGCACCGTACAGCCATTCTGTCACTCCCCCCACAGTGGGATGGGGGAGAGGATCAGAAGAGTAAAAGTGAGAAAACTTATGGGTTGAGGTAGGTAAGTTTATAGGTGAGTTTATAGGTAAAGCAGAAGCCACGCAGGCAAGCAAAGCAAAGCAAGGGATTCATTCACCACTTCCCACGGGCAGGCAGGTGTTCAGCCATTCCCAGGAAAGCCGGTCTCCAGCATGTGTAACAGTTACTTGGCATGACAAACGTCATCACTCCAAACCTCCCCCCTTGCTCCTTCTTCCTCCAGCCTATATACTCAGTGTGACATCATACAGCATGGAATATCCCTTTGGGCAGTTTGGGTCAGCTGTCCTGGCCGTGTCCCTTTCCAGTGTCCTGTGTCCCTTCAGCCCTCTGGCTGAAAAGGCCCAAGAAAAGGAAAGGTCATTGACTTAGTATAAACATCACCCAGCAACAACCAAACCCATCAGTGTGTTGTCAACATTGTTCTTACACCAAATCTAGAACACAGCCCTGCACCTGCTACTAAGAAGAAAATTAACCCTATCCCAGCTGAAACCAGGATGGGTACATACCTACCCTGGAGTATTTCTTGGTTCCCAAAGACTCTGTTATGTAAGGCTGGTATATATGTCAGGGCAAATTTTTTTAAAGAAAAAGTACAAAATTTCCCCTTGTGTAATTCTTGTGAAAATCAATGGGTTTACATCAGTTTTACAGACTTAAGCATCAATTCAATGGCGGTTTAAAATTAAGCAGTATGACTGAACAGATAAGAAGTTGCCCAGCACACTCTGTGCAAGGCATAGGTCTGCCTGATGATTGTTGTGCAGGTTTTCAGTAGTAGCTGCAAATTGAAAAATAGGAAGGACAGACTGTGAAGTGTACAATGTTTTAATCTGGTTTGGATGACTTCTACATGGAAAAATATAAGGAAATGCTGAATTTATTTTTAACAAGGTTGATGAAAAATTAATTTATTCCACAAATTACAACAGGCAATTTTTGGTTTCAAAATTACTTGAACAGTTACACTTGTCATTGTTAATAACTTTCTTTTTCTGGAATTCTTAGTTTACCAGGAGTGTAAAGATTTCTCCTTACTTTAAATTCAATCCTTACTGCAATATATGATTACATGTGATATGTAATTAACACTAAGATAACACTTGCTAGTGAGAAAAGCTTGCTTTTAAAAGTCAGGAAAAATGCCCATCTGTAAGTATGACTGAAGTTACTAGATTGGTTGAATGATTTTCAAGCCTGTGATTATCAATTTATTTTTAAATTGCCTTAATTCTGAGAAGTAAACTGATTCTAGCATCAAATCTTGTAGGTTTATCATGTAGAATATTAAGGATTCTTCCTTTGTAGAACCTAATTTTGTACCAGCTGTAATCACTGGCAACTTGATGGTGTTAGGATTAGTCTCTTAATAATGCATTTATAGTTGTATATAAATTTATTTATATCTGTAAAGAAAAAAAAAGGATACCCTCCACTTTTCATAGCATTTCAGAAACAAACAATGCCTTTAAGTACCTAAGGAAATGAGAAACTCGGGAACCTTATATTTCATAATATGTATATAGTTCTTTTAGCAGTCTCAAAACTAGAATTTACTTGGATAGCTAATTAAGTTACTTAATCTGTAGAAAAATTGGAGAACAAGTGACTAAGGCCCAGGGTGTTGGGGGACCACTCTGCCAAAGACAGAAGGATCTGGGGTGCTAAAATAGGAGGGAGAGACTCAGAGGACTATTTTTTTCTGTGCCTGCTTCCCAAGGCAGTGGAGAGGGAATATGGAAAGGAATAATTACAACATCCTACAACCGACTGGTATTCGTTGCAGGCTTTCCCAGCAGTAATTGCCTTACTATCCATGCCAGCCTCCATCAAGAAAAGGCACTAGTTTTGATTTCCAGGGTATTTTAGTAGGTAAAGTGGGCACAAGAGCACAGGTACTATGACATCACCAGCAGACTGCTGATGTTGTCATCTGTTTGTTTTATAAACATATAGCACATAAAGTTTGCCTTGCTTTTCACACTTTCTTTTCTCATCTGCTTACAATCACATAGTTGAAATCTTCAATTTACAGCTCTCTGGACTCTCACTTGTTAACAAAAGTGTTAAGATGAGTTGCCAAAGTTAAAGTTCTCCTGCTTTGTATTTTCACCTGTTTATAAGACAGACAGAACTGATGCAGTACACCCAATGGCTGGATGATGTATTGGAGAACTCAAAATATTCAGTAACATAAAGTACACCTTCTTGTTTGTTGCTTTTGGTACTGTGCTATTCTTCTATGGCCTCATACCCTTGGAATTTTTTAAGCATAACAGCAACCATACAGGGATGATATCCAGAGTATTAAGCTACACATAGGTAAATGAGTGTCTACAGAAATATGTGGGAGTGCCTCTAACTTGCTGCAATGTGTATATGGAACACTGATGTAAATATAAAATATTGTGCTTCCTTAGGTCTTTGTAGAACCTGTGTCTTATGAGCACTGGGGAGGAAATACCTTTAATCTTCAAGTGTTCAGTTGCAATGGCTATACTTTATGCTTACACAACACAATTTGGATGGGCACAGAGGAGTCATTTTCAGTGGTTTTGTTCTCTTGTGTTTGATCCTTCTTTTACCAAAGTCTGTGGCATACTGCCCTTGATAATGTCAACAGAGACCAAGTGGAGCGATGAAATACTGGAGTTCTGTTGCACAGGGCTGTGGGGTTGTCAAGTATGCATCGCTGTCCTTTGGAAACCACAGAGCCACCTCTGTTTACAGTGCTGGGTTTATTTCATCATGATCCTTTTAGATGTCACAGAAAAGCAGCTCCTGGGTTTTGGCAGGAAACAGTCCCCCACACGCACTTTAGGCCCATTCCTTCTCTTTGCCTCCTCTCCTGTGAGCAAAACCCTTGCCTAAGAAAGCGCATTTGTTTGGGCCAGGACCAGAGGCAGCTGATACTCAGCTTATTTTGATTGCCTGGCTGGTAGGGGTTGGGGAACAGATAATGTCAGGATTTCCTCTGCATTCCAGATCTGTTTTCCTCCTACAGTTAGCAGGCAGCGAGTGTGACTTTTCCCACTCAGCTTTTCCCACAGTCAGTAAGACTTATCTGACAACGGAGTTAGTGTCAACTGTCCAAAACTAACTAGGAGATATCTTCATTTCACCACTCCTGTGCTGTTATTGCTTATCACCATCACTCTCCAACTTAAATGACTGGTTAATTTACAGACATACAGAGACAAATTCACTTCTGTTGCAGCTCTGTTGGTTCAGTGGAGTAATGCTGGGAACAAGTTTGGCTGTAGGTGTCTGAAAAACACAAGTGGTAGGAATGTGATACTAACAGAAGCAAGAGCAGTGCGACAGTCAAAAGAAAAAGGAAGCTCTGAGCTTTGGCAGGATTACCATTTCAGATTTCTGGAGTGTGATCCAACAAGGTGTTCATGTTTTACAGCTGGTGCTGTAAGAGAAAAGTTATTACTCAACAGCAAAACAATTCCAGTGACTCCACATCAAAATGTAACCCATGTTAAAAAGGAACAAAAGGAGAAATAATTCATAGGATTTAAGAACACAATTATATTGAGAATCATGAGGACAGTGCTTTTAAGTCTATTCAAGACTTTAAAAAAGACTAGAAGGCTACTGAAACATACTCAACCTGAGATTTTCAAAAGAGCCTACAATGGTTAAATAGTAAATCCTGCTGAAATTCCACAGAAACAGGAATTGATACCTCCAGCTTTACCTACAGTCTTAGATGGCTTTCTGAGCACCTCTTCTGTCAATGTGGCGAGAGAGGCATTGTCGGAGGGTAACATCTTCAGCTGGATTAAGTCCTCTTCCACAGGTCTGCTGTAACACCTTCTACACAGCTGGTTTAGGGTGGAATGAGTCACCCTCTGAGGGACAGCCCTCTCTGTCCCAGCTTCCCATCTCCCACAGTTCTTTTTTAACAATGGGTGCCTAAAATTCAAGGAGTAGGAATCTTACATCTATTGCTTTTGAAATTTTATTAGCAGTTCTGAGTCACAGATTAAGTTAAAACGAATGATTGCAGAACTAGGCATTTAAAAGTTATGTTTAACTCAGATAATCCAATTAACCTGAACTAGCAGTGCAAACAGCCAGCAGTATATCCAGAGCACTTTGTTCATTGCTCCATACACTTCTCTATACCACACATATATCCTACCTACTTTTTTTTTTGTTTGTTTTCTCTTACAGTCTTCTGGACTCCTCTATCTCTGTTCATTTTCTCAGCATTTCCTTCTTTCCAAAATCCAGTTTCAGTTTTCCTCCTTACTATTGCCACCCACTACTCAGTTTCCTCTTAAAGGCACTGCCACTTTACAGTCTGGTTACTCTCCTGCTCATGATGCCTTACAGTGGTCTTCCTTTTCTTTGTTCTGTCTCTCCTGTTGCCTCCACCCCATGTTCTATGTTCTCCAGAGCTTCTTAGTCCTCTCTGGTTCTCAGTGAAATTGGCAAATTTATCTCTGCAAGCTCTCTAAATCCATGCATAATACTACGTCTCTGCCCTTGCAATCAAAACAATTTCTTCCTTTTCCTTCTGCTGGTTAATGGACCTATCATCTGTCTTGACATCACCTATGGGTTGTCTCCTTGACTGGCTGAGGATTAGCTGACTTTCTGGGCAGTGAGAAGCAAGGTTTAAAAACTGAAGACCAAAAGCTGAACTTCTAGATTCCCATTTATGCCTTTAAACAAATCACCTGATGTTCAGAAGGGATTTCAGAAGTGGCTGATGAGTGGTAACCACTTCTGAAAATCAGACGCTGACTTAGCATGTAAAAATTAGGGACGTAGTTTTAAAAATCATGAATATTTTGTGCTTGGGAAGAGTATTTCCAGACTTAATGCCCAGATGTGAGTACATTCTGGAGTTGTCTTTGCAAATAAAGAAAGGAAGCACTGTCAGAAATGTATCTAGAAGTGAAGTGTTGGAATAGGTTCAGCTGTCCAAGGCAGCTAGAATGATACCTGTATTTAAAGATGAAAAGAAGTCATTGTGGGCAGCAAAAACAATTACAGCTTCCCATATTAATTATCATATATGTTTCTGAAAGAAACAAAGCAAGCAATAATATGCCCAGATAAGAATACAGATGTAGGATCCAGTATGGCTCTGTAAAAGACAAGAGAAAGACCTTTTGCACAGGAAAACAGGGTGAGATAAAACTTACCTAGGTTCTCCAAATTAATATGCCAGAGATCTTCAAAATAGAGAGAAAATAACATTGGAAATCAGTGTGGGAAGGAAATTTTGGTCATAGAATATAAACTTTATGAAAGATCCGATGACACCCAAATTAAGCTTGTTGGTTTTCAGGATGAAGAGAAACTCATAACATTTTGCCTAAAAGATTTTTACTAGGACAAGTGTCATTTAAAGCTTCATTATCTTGACAAGCGAGTGAACAGATGGCAAAAGCTGTAGCAAACTCAAGATTTCCTAGGGTACTAAAGATTAGAAAGATTTCTGAGAACCAAATTCAAATCACCAAAGCAAGGTGATTTGACAGCCTCAAAGCAGATGGGGTTTCAATTTGCCCAAGTGTGAGGTAATGCTCAGGAATGATCTGCAGTGTTCACTGATACTGCATACTGAATGAAGTGTTACCAGTTCAGAAAAATACCTAAGCAACATTATGGACAGTTTAATTAGAACAGCTCAGTGCAAACAGCTGTTCAATTTGCAGCGCTAATCGTGAAAGCAAATAAACTGCTAATTTATATGAACCATAAAGAATAGCATTGATATTATTATAATCTCATCATATAAATTCAGGGAACTGTATCACAGTGATGTCCAGCATTGTCAACATTACAAAACTGTCTACAAAAAAGAAACATTCAGAGAAGTCAGTGAAGGACGACATGCAGGGAAGATACAATCATTTTACTTAAGTAATGAAAAAATGTTGTGGCACTAAATTCCTGCTCACCTCTAAGTCATGGGGATATCCAATGAATGTAAGTTACAGAACAAGTAGTACCCTCAGGTGCTGCAACCTGCTTCCCCAATTAATGAGGATCATCAAATTGGCAAGAAATGGAGGGCTTTATGCTCACATACTCTTAAGAAGCATGGTGGGAGTGAACAGGGAAAGGGAAGTACCCACAACGGATGAAATTTTTCAGTGAAGCATATGGGAATTTTTACAATTACTTCAGCACATCAAAAACTTCACCATTAATATAAGATTGTCACTAGTATTTGGTCCAAATTGTGGTGTTTGGGATTTTTTTTTTTGTGTGTGTGTGTGTGTGTGTGTGGAGGGGGGTTGTTGTTGTTTTGTTTTTTTTTAAAGAATTATTAGTGTGGTTCTTGTAGGAAGGGAAGCTGTTCCTGAAGATTATTGAGAAGACCCTGAGTTTCATCAGTTCTACGTTAGAAGGGCAATTTATACCTATACTTCCCAGCTATAAAAGATGAGCTATAGGACAGCAGGGAGGGAGATAAATCCAAATCTGTTTAAATCCTAGAGAAGGATAATGTTTTACAGATGAAATAGTATTCTTTATGACTTGACTGACAGCAAGATCTTCAGATCACTGCAAAACCATTTAGCAACGTTTCAGAATAGAATTTGGGAATAGCCTCCAATATGAGGCATGAGACGACTAGGTTTTGGGTTTCGTGTTTACTTCTTAAAATTTTTTCCCCTTCAGCAATACCATTCACTAAAATATGTTTAAGGCCTGAACTCTCAAACTATGTATCTGATAATTTTGAGCAAATTAACATTAAGGATTACTTAGTATAAATGTTCTCTGTCAGGTAAATGAACTGATCTGTCTCAAAAATTAACAGTGTAAGATCCTGCTGAGTTGTAAACCCTTTAACACCTATTCTCCAAGCAACGTACATGGGGTTTTGTGACGTAAATGATTCAAAAAATTTCCCTGAAACATAGGACAATCTCAGGAAATTACTACTGAACAGAACTGTCAGCACAAAATGACAAAAAGCTGTTGAAGAGAGTGCATGATAGTAGTGTAAGTAAACAATATGTGCAGCATCTGTACCTGCAGCACCATAAAGGTGTTCTGACATCATTGGTAAGAACTACTCTCACTAGAAACCATTGCAACTTTGTAACCAGCAATGCATCGAAACAAAATAACAACTTTTTCTTCCCTTGTCAAACAGTCCTGAATGTGTGTCTCCTTCCTTTGTATGGCACTTAATTGAAGTCAAGGGGAATTTTGTTTGTGGAGTCTCAGAAAGTGTCTATTAATAATATATTATAATAATGTATTATTTATGTAGATATATTTATATTAAAAAAAAAATAAGAGGGGTGTCAGGCCAACTAGAATACAGTGCTCCAAGGGTGTAAAAGGGAAAGGTAAAGCCTGCTGTGTTGTTTCTGGAATCAACTTTTCAAGTAATAATAAATAAAAAAGATGGCCTTTTCTGGAAAGCGAGTGGTGGCATTATCAGTAGAGAGCAGTGGCTGTGCCCTCTGTCATCATTCTGGTCATATCTCTGTACACAGCAGCAGCTGATGGGGAAGCACCTCCTCAGGCTTTCTCTGCCTTTGGCATGCTGGAGGGCAGCTACAGAGCAGTCCCTACTATTGCCTTTCTTGGGAATTAAGTTGCTTTACCAAGTACTGCTTTCAATCCCAAGAGAAAAGAAAAATATCTTCATATTTTCTAGCTTTCTCCCATGCTGTTGTATGTTATTATTGATATAATAGTAATTTAATGTCACTATTAAAATTCAGTTCTGTGAAAGGCAATTGGATGCATAGCATAGATTTTTTGCCTCTTGCATGCAGAAATGGGAGTCTATTTGGAAGACAAGTTATGTGTTGCGTGGTGGGCTATTTCATTTCTCACAGCTGAATTCTTTTACATAGACTATAATTACAGAGCAGTACGTAAGTGCCTTCATAAAGTCTGCTGCCTACTGTGCAGTGACACCTTATAGCTTACCTCTCTGTGCATGCATATATGTAGTATATTCCACATAGAAGTATAACGTAGCTTTGTTTCCAAGATACTGAATCTTGAATGAAATTATGGCATTATGCAAAGCTCCTCAACCTACATGCAAAAGGCAGGAAGAGTGTAAGCAAAACTATGGTGAAGAAGCTACAAATTTGGTGTCACAGGTATTTTTTTAGACTTGCAGTTCACAGCTATGCTTTTGCCTACCTGATTATATGAAGCCATTACTGAAGAAACATTGGACTTCTTTTGATAACTTTTTTCTCCAAAGCTTTCTGTAATGGTTTCAAGGGCACTACTACAGGCCTGTTCATGTTTCAACCAAAAAAAGTAAAACTCTCGGAGACTTACAGTAAACCATTTTCTGCGTGGCTCTAAAAACTGGAACTGCAGTTGTTACTGCTGACTTGTTAATATAACACAGGCATCGACATTTCCTGGTTACTGTAAACACTGAAATGCTTCTGGAGTTAATGGAATACAGGTGCTGCCTGACACTACCAAAATGTTCTCACAGAAACAGAGACATTTTTGGATAGAAAGAGCTGGGGATCCACCTAGTCCAGCCCCTTCTTCACAGCATGAATATCCTGCTTCTCAGTGGGAATACCCAGATATGTTAAATATCATGAAACAAGCATTCTTCCTAAGCTTAAGCTCCTTTATACTCCCAGGAACAGCCATACCACTTATTCTGCTGGAACAGAGAGTTCTGTAATGCCAGAGCTGGGTGATGGAGTGGACTTAGGCAGGCTCTGAGCCGGCTGGGAAACCTTCCCAACAGGGCTGTGGGAAATGATGCTTACAATCAAATCGTCACCAGCCTTCAGTTCGAATGAGACTCAGACAATACTGCAAACAGCCAATTGGCCCTTCTTTATCGTGGAAGCAATAAGAAATTTAAAATCAGCCTTAATAATTCAAGATCCTGTAGAACTTTTTAAGTTAATAGGGGTTGGCTTGGGTCTCAGCCAAATTTTGATTCTGGTCATTATAATCTGCTTATCTGAAATTCTATCCCCTATTGCAACAGGCCATAACATTCTTTATTTCCTATCCAAAAATATCAGTGCCATTGCATTTCAAGTCTATTAAATATATATTTAAAAATCTACTAAATAAGTTAAAATAGTAGCTGTGTGACCAGTAATGAAAGAAGGTCTGTAAAAATCCATAGCTTTCAATATATGCTTACTTGGCAATCTGCTCCCATCAGTCAGTAGCCTGATTACTAGGAAAGTGTGTGTGCACAGGAGTATTTGTGTATCTGAAAAATGTTCTTACTCTTATAAGTAAATTGGTTTGGGGAACAATTCAATTGCATTGTTGTTGGAACCTGTTGTCAAGATTGATCATGTTTTCCTGTGTAATCCAGGAGAGTTATAAAAAAAGAACAAGCTCCCAGGTTTCTGAACCAATATCCAGATACAGCATGTGCTAAATTGCCAGTGACTGCTGCAAGGCTTTTTTTACACAAATGTTCCAATTATTTCTACTGTGATGGTAATAACAGTTGGAAGTTTGGAAAAAAAATAATCTTGGTTTAGACAAGGTCCCAATACAATATTAAGGAAATGAGCACTTTGAGAGCAAAGAAAGACATAGTTCGGAATAATATATTTTTGTCAAGCAACTAAAAAGGAGGGGAAAAATCAGACACCAGAAGCTGGAATGAGAAGAACAGGGACAATATTCTGTGCTGAGACATTTTATGTTTCGTCATAGCTGCTCACTTTTTCAAGGGTATAAATCACCTCAAAACTTCAAGCTCTGCTCCAGTAAAATTATACCTACACATATAAAATTTACTCCACTTTCGCAGTTGCTTAATCATTGAAGAATTGGCTATTTCTACAGTGACCAGCTTTGCCCAGGCCAAGCTTTCATATCTGCAGCATACTACATTTTAAAGATGACCACAGAGCATCTTATGAAAGGGAGTGAAAGTTTATTGGCACTTGGTTTGTTTTGTCCATTCTTCTCCTCTGCTATCTGAGAAATGTGCAAGAGCTTTTGTTGCAGCAGTTCTTCAGAATTTCAGCTGAAGTATCAGCTTTGTTTTCTACTGTTCAGTAGAAGGACTCTTGTTTACTGGGACTATAATTCATCCAGTGATGTTTTGTGCCACAGTTACGTCCCTGTCCCCTTTTTTACCATTCTCACAGATTAGAGCATCCTCCTACCTGTCACACAGGGCTTCCATCTGGAGTTCATCATTCTCCTGTGACAAATTAGACTGAGTTAAGGAGACAAGATTGGAGAAGTAGAGGGGTTGTGAAAAAATAATCAGCCAGAGCTAGATACAACTAGGATGTGAGACAGGAAAGTCCAAGTTAAGGCTGGCCAGAATGTGAAAATCCTGCTCCATGGTAAAACCAGGAAAATGTCACTTGTTTTCCAGAAAAAATAACATTTTCTCTAATGTTTTCTTCTGTAAGAAATGTCTTTCTTTTCTTTTCTTTTCTTACCACCACCCCCCACCCCCACCCCTCCCCCGTGAAAGAGTTTTCCAGTTGAAAATTTTTGGTTGGCCTATCAAAAACTTTCATCCCATGTTTACCACCTCATCTTTGTTCTCACTTACTTTGCCTTGATAGACACAATCTGGTCTGCTTCAGTGCATCCCAAATGCAAATACTCTGGCAGTTCTCTGCTGTCACAATTCATTGCAGTTCATCCTGCATTTATGTTGCATCAAGTGGAGACTACTTGGCTCAAGGCTGAAGATGCTTCCTTCTATTGCTTGTTCAATATTAAAAGCTTGATTCCCACAGTCTCTCGCTACAGGATGCCAGCTTCTGTTGTCTCCTCATTGCATTTTCAAATACACATTTGCATGCTTTCTCTAAAAGTGCTCCTCATGCTTGGGAGTCGGTCCTCTGGATATATAAATACACCATATGAACCTCCTTGGAGATCCTCTTGCTAACTCGCTTTCTGTCAGTGCCTCCAAAAACCAATTCTGGTGTGCTAACCCCAGTAGTTACTACGCTGACCAGTATTGGTTTATAGTTCTCTTGTACTCCACCCTTCCTACCTCAATTAGTTCTTCTCTTCACTGGTGTCTTGTTTTATATTTAGTTTGTAATCTCTTGAGGACAAAGACTGTACTTTTGCTACATTTGGTTTCTGGTTCTAAGTGCTTTGATAATACAGTTCATTAATAATAATAATAATAAAGTATCATCCTCTGTGTGAAGAGAAAAGCTTCATTCCTCGCCATCCCCTCCATGCCAATTTCAGCAAGGGAGAGGAAGCACAGTCAAACAGCAGATACTTTGTTACTGTAGTCTGTATCTGAGCGTACTTGGAGCTTTTTCACAGTGACTACTGCAAGAAGTCCCGTTTATTTCAGCATTAATCGCTGTGAACAAAAGTGAAAGAATTTGGCCCCGACTAATGAAAGCCAGCAGTGCTCTGCTGTTGGCAGAGCGAGGAGTGATCCTTTCCCAGAGCTTCAAAAAGCTGAAATGGAGGACAAACAGATAGGTGCCAATCTTTTGATAAACCAGGAAAGAGTGAAACTGCTTTATAATTGATCCTCATTAAAGCTATCTTAAAATGATTATAATTTGCATATGTAAATAGCAAGTAAGGAAAGCATGCCAGGGACCAGGCTGGAACATTTTGTCCTCATTCATAATGGTTCTTATTTTTCTCTATCCAAAATGTTTATTTGTTTACTTAGATGTCAAAGAGGACACCTACTCCTATGCCCTTGGTGCTTTTCATGTAACTTCAACCATAGAATTAGTATGCAATTCACTGCAGTCTGCTATTAGGAAAACAAGCAATGGAAAACCTCAAATCTTTTCTTCCCTTCCAGTGGTAACTCAGACTTACAACATCACACTCAGGACATTTAGCCTGTGAGAGAAAACAAATTCCAGAGCTCTAGGACCCCCAAAGAGATAAAGATCACAGCCAAAGTTATAAATATAACTTGATTTATTTATATCTAAGCTGTCTGAGCTACTATTTGAAGCTACAAAAGCACAGCAACACCATTTTGAGTATAATAAACTTCAAGAAGCTTCATTAATTTACAGTCAGTTCCTGAAGAATTAGATGTATTATAGAATTTGGTATTGCAGTGATTAGCATCAGACAGCATCAGTGGTCCTGTAGTGCTAACTGGTTTCCTCTTTTGCTCTGTTATTGCTTTTTAAGAGATACAAGTGCAAGGAGCTTGTGTCCACTAAACAGCACGCGGTAACCAAGGATGTACTCATCCCATATTTTCCTCTGCAAGACATATCCAGTTTTGTTCTTCTACAAGGAGACAAATGTTGTGAAGTGGTTCAACTAACAAAAAATCCTGACTCACCATAATTAGGGACCAGAGGAAAAAAAGGAAAGGAGTTGTAATTTTATCATAGTCTTTCAGTAGTTTGCAAATAGCAGACCAAGATGTAGTCATTTTTCTCTTTCCTTAGGCCTGATTCTCTTCTTACCAGATGCATGGAAGTTTTTACAGTGATTTTATTAGGACTAGATCAGGCTGCATAATGGAATCTGTAACAAATTAAAAAGACACTGCTAATTAGAGGCCAGATTATTATGTTGTATCAATTAACTTTGTGTTTAATTACAATGGTGATTGGGAGGAACTATAAATTGCTAAATATATAATTAGAACATCAGACTTCTGTACCACAATGGCATCAGAGCATGGGTAATTAGCTTAGATTTCCCCCTCAACATTTTATATGCTTGCAAGATTTTCAGACAGTCAAATACCACTTTCATTCCTTCCAATATTCTGTTATCAATAAGAAAAGATAAATATCATAGTTCAGCCTCTTTTAAGGCAACTGGGGATTCCGTCCTTTCTGTTCATCATATACAGTGTTTTTGTTGCACTTACTCTGAGCAGAACCATTTTGGCATTACTAGGATCAAGCAGGAAAACTGCTGTTTCCATGGAAAAAGTGCTTTCCTTTTCTTTCCCCCAGAAAAGTTACTCATCTTGTTCAGGATGTCAAAATGTTTCAAGCTGTAGACAAGAGCATTGATCAGTTGGTTACTTGCACACTTAAGCAACAGGTGAAGATGTGTGGAGGGAGACCAGAACTTTAGCATTTAGTCATGTTTTCTGGCATCCTAAAGGGAAGTGAAACACCTTTGACCTAACACATACCTTTCCTCAAGCAGGTTGTGTAGAACAGCTCTTACTGTGACTGCTACAACTAGGTGTAATACATCCAAAATACCTGTGTTGGTAGCTTGACTTCCGAACAGCTGACAATGATTAAAAGCATAAAATAGGAATGGGCCAGTTGCTGCACAAGATACTTTCTCATTACTCAATAGCACTGTTTTCTTTGGGGAGAAAAGTATAGAAATCTGATCATGCTGCTCGATTTAGTTTTCCACAATTAACTACCTGAAATTAGTAAGATTTCTGTCAGTGCCTGCCAGAGTTTGGTCTAGGTTTGCCAGTTCAGTTCTGCTGCTGATTATCAGCTGTATCCCTGGAGTTTATCTTAGTAATCTGCAGTGAGATAACTTGCTATTAGCAATTGCTAGTATCTCATTGCTAATTAGCTGCTTTCAGTAAACCTGGAAGTCTAAGGACATTTTTGATAAAGTAACATCTTAAAAAATAGTATAGAAGGGAAGAGGGTATCTTTTGTTGGTTTGCTACATCCTGGCCGTCACAGAAAGCAACTGAAGAAAGGGAGATCTGCGTTCCAGACAGGCTAGACACAGTAAGAGGCTGCATTCAAGTGTAGCTGCCAGAAGAACACTGTTGAAGGTTACAGTACTGGCTGACACAGACTGGTGTTTGTGGATAATGACACAGCAGTATGATACAAAGCCTTCAAAAATGATTTTATTATTTCACCTTTAGACGGTGCATCACTGCTGATCTTTATAGGACAGCTGAGTACAATGGCAGAAATTGATTTCTCATCACTACCTGGTTCCTAGCAGATAGAGGCCCATGGCAGAATACAGCCATCACAGGTCTTATGTACCAGCAGTAATGGCTGTGTTAGCAGGGAATTAAGTAAAGTGAGGCAGAGGTCAGAGGCAGATTTATGGGGCAGAGGAGCTGATTGTAGGAACTGTAATCCTCTCTTCTCCCATTAACATCAGCAGGTGCCTGCTCTGGATCATGACATGTGGGAGTATTTACATAATTATGCTGTCCCCCTTCCAGGTCTTGGATGCATTCACCCTTGGAAGGCATCCCTTTTCTCATAAGTTTGTCCAGTCATTTGGAGGACACTGTAGCTGGAATTGCAGGTGCAAGAGTGACCATACAATATCTTCACAAGTTCAGGGCAAGCACATCATCTCCACTGTATCGGATAACGTAGTTTAAGATGAACATTTTAAGAACAGGGACAATGGAAATCAAATTCACATCACAGAGTAAGCAGAAGATGTTATTAAAACTGAGCGGTAACGTGGAATACATCTTTTTGTTTGGTTTTAGCTTGTATGGGTATTGCTGACATTGCAGTTATGGGTTTAGTTTAAACAAGACAGGGATATTGAATAATGTTTAACGTGACTTGTTTACCAGAGTATTTAGCAGTGTATGGCACTCGCTTTCAGGAACATCGGCCTCTTCACTGCACGTCATGAATACTCTGCAGAAAGAGTAAGCAATAAGTAATGGTTTGTGACTAAATTAAACGAAGCCCGTTGTCGTTCTCGGCTATCGGACTCTGCTGCCAGTGGTGCTGGGAACCATCCACTTCATGGGTGGCCAGGGCAGGGAAGGGGCCGCTGTTACGAGAGCATTTCCCAGATCACAGGGCAAGCAGAGACCCACAACTGGTTTCCTAAGTGGGATAAGGGCCCTGACGTTGCTCTCTGGCTCATTCAGGGAAGGAGGAATCAGGATTCCTTTTAGTCTGTAAATGTGTGCAAAAAGTGGCTGCCAGGGTTTAGTTTTGAAACCTTTTAGGAGCGTAAGAGCTTGTTAGAGAAGAGGAGATGATGCAGGGGGGTGGCAGGTGGGAGGTAAGTGGGTGGAATGTAGAGAAAGCGGGAAAGAAATGGGAGCGGCTGTGTGGTGAGGACTGTGTCTTGAGCTCAGGTTCAGAGCTGATAAACGGAGACCTCGTCAAAAAAACAGTGTTCTTTTGGCGAAAGTGGCAGCGTGGGTGAAGCACCTATTAGAGAGAAGGCGTCCGGCAGTGGCCAGGGTTTCTGTCACCTCATGGCAGGTGATCTCACCCTGTCGCCGTCTCCCTGCAGCGGGGCTCCCGCAGAGCTGGGTGGCAGCCAGTGGCCGTCCGGGGAGCACGGTGCCTGGCCGGGGCCGCGGGCCCGGGGCGCTGAGGCGGGCGGAGGGCAGGCGGCCGGGGCCCAGCGAAGGGCCAGTGAAGGTACAAGCGAGGTCACAAAATCGGTGCCGCGAGGCCTGCGGTAGCCCGGGCCGTCGGAGGGGCGCGGGGTCCCCAGGGCGGGGGCGGCCTCTTCCCGCCGCCGGCCCCTCACGGGCAGCCGGGGCGACCCGCCTCGCCTGCGGGGCAGGGCCCCGGGGCACCCTCCCCGCCCCGCGGGGCTGAGGCGCGGGGGAGCGCA
>JAVJGJ010000014.1:24778907-24799018 GCA_035590215.1 Microhierax caerulescens | reverse complement strand
CGCTGAGCGGGGCTGCCCGAGGCGGCATGCGGAGCCGCCGAGGATGAGCAGCCAGTGCCACCCGACCAAGGCGCAGCTCCAGAGGTCGCTGAGCGAGCAGCTGCGGGACTCCACCGCCAAAGCCTGGGACTTGCTGTGGAGGAATGTCCGGGAGCGGCGCCTCGCAGGTCAGTCCCGCCGCGCCGCGGCTGCCGCTACCTGCCCGCGGCCGCCTGAGGGGAAGACCCCCCCCGGGGACGTCCCGGCCCCGGCGGCGCAGCGGGCTCCCAGCTCCGGGGGACGGAGGGGCCGGGGCGCCTGGGCGGCACCTACCCCGCCGCTGCCGGAGCGCGGAGGGCTCGGGGCTGCAGCCCTGGCGGGACGGGGAGCTCCCCGGCACGGATGCGGCTGGCGGTGGCCGGGGTGTGGGCAGGTCGGACCCCCCCGGCCCCGTGCGGGCAGCACCTGCCCGGGTCGTGGCAGGCACGGTGGGGATGGTGCCACAAGCAGTAGGGCTCAACCTGGAGCTAAACCCCGCGTCGGAGGCACCTGAGCATCTCGGAAATCAAGAGGGTTGACTTTGCCTCCGGGAAGTGGGCTCACCTGCGTGTCTCAGTTTTCTAAGTCACTCGCAGGTCCGGGTTGGTTCCTCGTAGGGTTTGCATGTGAGGAGGACTGCAGCTCCCAAAGAAAAACGGTTTGTTTCGTTTCAGGCACTTTTATAGCTTTAGGTCACTTAACTGCTCTGGAAAACTGGGCTCTTCTAAGGTCTTACCGTCCCCAGGTGGGGACCAGAAGGACACGGAGCAAGGGCAGGTGCCCCAGTAGGTCGGGTCACATCTAGAGCACTGCTGTGGCAGCAGAACATTCACTTTAGGCGTGCAAATGTACAGCTTGTTTGTATTTGTCAAATACTTCATGAATTAAAAGATCTGCAGAGTACGTGCAAGTGCAAGGCAGAGTTGTTATGCTGGAAAACAATACCTCAAGATTTATGAGCAGAATCGTGTATAACGAAGGCTAATTTGTAAAGATGGATTCCTCTGTCACATCCTACAGCATTGTTAGGAGTTAGGTGACCTTGCCTAGGGCACTGTGACACGCTGATACTGCATAATACAGAGGTAAACAGTGTATGATGCAGGTCTTTAAACTGTGTCTACAGCACACCAGTTCTTGTGTACATACATATAAAATAACGGATTAAAATTGCATGGTAATTTTTGGAAAAAATAAAGTGGGTAGCTTCAGTAATTAATTACTAAACCAGCTAACTTTGTAGTGTTATGGTTACCCAAAATATTAGCCTGTCTTTACATGTAATCTGCTTATTCCTATATTAATAACAGATGCCAGCAGACATTCAGCAAGGATACTGTTGGCTATTTTTTCTTTTTTGGTCAAAGACAACTATTGCTTGATTGAGCAAAGGACCTTGGCAGGCAGCCATGAAGCTGTAGCCAACTTCTTAAAGCAATTGGGTATTAAAACTGATGGAGTAAAACTTTTTATTTAAGGTGGATAGAATACTAATGTCCTGGGTTTATGCACTGCCAAAATCTAAGTGCTATTCATAATATACTGGTGAGACACCAATACACGTGCCCTTTCATTAAATAAATGATCTGATGACATAACAAAATGTGTACAAATAACATCTGTTGATTCCAGAGGTGTTCTCTTGTTCAGATGCTTTTATGTCTCTGGCAGTTTTGTCCTTGTTTTTATATTCACTTTTCCTCTGGCCCCTGTAGCTACAGTACATATTCCTATGCCTATTCTTTCAGCTTTTGTTAATGAGAAGGCAGGGAATTTAAGCTGATCTAAATGTGTCATTATTTGCTTATTGCTAAACCAGCTTCTTCTCCATCACAATAGAACCCAATCCCAGTCAGGTAGATAGTTGTACTATCCTTTTTCCCTCAAAGTTGACATTGTAGTTCAGCCCTGACTGACAGAGCAGCAGTGTAGCTAACTGGTAACTAGTGTTTCAGAGCAAGAACAGAAACAAAATGCAATTTCGACCATCAGTGTGCTGTTGTTTCCAACCAGCAAGCCAAACAAAGACTTGTGATTAAAGCATTGCTATGATGATGGCTTTTCAGGCACTTAACATAGTTACTGTTTTGGTTTGCTTTACTTTTTTTCTCTATTTTTTACGGTTTATGACACCAGTTGCCCAACATGTATCTGTAAAGAAAGTAAGCACAAGACAACTTAATTCTCAAAAATTATATAATTGTTGGGGTTGGATGAAATGGTGGGAGGTCAGCCTCTGGCTCAGAGCAGGATCAGCACTGGGAACGAGTCAGGTTGCTCAGGGCTTTCCCCAGTGTTCCTTGGGAAGAGTTTCTGTCCTGATGTCCATATGCTGGAATAGAAGGCAGCAGTACCTGTTTGGGCAGCAGATGTGTGAGCTGGAGCAAGGAGGTGAACCTTAGCTAGAGCACGGAGAGAGCTGAACCTTGGCTCAGGCACTCTTGAAGAGGCAGACAGCATGGCTGGGTTGCTGTGGAAAGTAAGCTGTGCATAAAAAGACTCCTCCTTCCCTCCCTCCCTTCCTTCCTCATGCTTTACAGAAGGGGTGATGAGGAGCAGCCTCCTGCTGTGCTCCTGGGGCAGGGCTGCTCCATACTGTCTCTTATTCAGGACAGGTCTACAGTCCCCAGCTGCCCTTAGTGACTCTTTCTGATTCACTGACCAGGATTTGGTTTTGAAACAGTCAAGTATACCAACTACAGTGCCACAAATGGCAGTCTTAGTTTTTCTGTGCTTTTTGTAATTTTTTAAGAGGTATTTTACACTTTTTGATTCCCACTGTGCTTGTGATTTAAGTTGGGATTCAGAAACTGATCAGAAAATGTACCAGAATTTTAACTCCCTCCTTGGAGTGGGGACCTATTAATCTGAAAAGTTATATAAAATACTGTTGGTTTAATATAATCCTGAACTGCTATGCCATTATTGAAAGCCACTGCTTTAGAAATTTGATGTATGTATTTAAGACTCTTCAAAAGTGATGACTCTAAGGTGATTCTGAGATCCCTGCTTAAGTCATGATCACCTGTTACAGCAAAACACAATGAGTTGTAGTTGTTACACCTGTTGTATGTAGGTGAAAAGTGTCACCCTCTATCTGGCATTCTTTCAGTTCCTATATACTAAGATCAATTAAAATATGTATTTAAGTTTTGAAATTCAGTAATTCAAAGTTGGGAAACACCAGAGGTAAGGATGCCTCTTGATGCCTTGTGCAGCCTTCTTGCAGTGTAGGATTGACTTTTAATGACATGATCACATCCCACTTTTTTGCACATAACTTTTCTACCTCATTCAGTGCACAAAGTAGTAATCCCCATTGATGAAACTGATAACCTAGAGCCTGCTGTACTGCAGCTTTCTGAAATCCAGAACCAAGCACAGAATTACAAATTTCCAAGTGCTCATGATCATAGTGTATAGGAGCACTAAATCTTGCATACTTTGTACCATTAATGTTTTAACTGTATGCCTAGAAGCCATAAGATTGCATTGGTGTCATTTTACAGATAGAAACCAGGGGCACAATGAGACTGAACTCGGGAATATCAATAACTGTGGATATTAGAACTTGAATTTTCTACTTTAATATTCAAGTTATGGCTTTCAGTGGCTCCTATTGCACAACGCTTGTGCAAATCAGCCTCCAGGATCTAATTGTACTACACCCAGAGCATGAGTAACTTGCAGTTTTCCAATCAAGTAGCATGAAAATGTACAGTGGGACAACATACCATGGACTAATTTTATCTTAGAAATAGATGACCTGCAGCACCAAAAATTGAAACAGGAACATGAGGTAGGCTCATGATTAAAAGAAAATTTTAGTCTGAAGAAGCCAAAATTAAGATCTTTAAATGGAAAGGTTTAGAAGACCTACTCTTGGGTATCCTTAATTGTTCAGGAAAACTTTATATGTTGATTTGCAGCTACAAGTATCTCTTCAAATGTGACTGAAATGCCTTTGTGTCAGAGATGAAACTGAACATTAGCTGAGGTAGGGTAGAAAATGGAAAACAATTTGTCCAGTGGAAAGTAATTACCATATTTAGCATTTGGCAAAGATGTTAGGGCAATGCCCCTTCTCATTTCAAAAGTAACTTGTGGTTGGTTTGTGGGTTATTGTGGTTTTATTGGGTGCAAATGAGCAAGCCTGTTTGTAATTGCACCTCTGGAAACATGGTGCTCCCTGGTATCAGCTGATCTGTTGATCCTGCCAAGTATGGAAGAGAAGAGTGGGTCTTAAAATCTGGTGGCCTCGAGAACTATATGAGTTTTAGCACATTTTTCTGTCATGCCTGTATGGAGGTGAGATCAGCCATATTTCTGGAGCCTAATTAAAGAAACATCAAATCTATAGGTGCCTCATAGTGTTTATTTTACAGTTAAAATGAAGCATTTTTAGCAAGTTTGAGTCTGCAAAGCAGAAATTATTATTTCTGCAGTGATGTATCTTGACGTCAGTGTTTGGAAAGCCCAAAAGAAATGTGTACCAGGTCCTCAGAGGACCCCTGACCAAAGGTAGGCATCCTGGTATGGGGCCAACCTTGAGTCTGCTGCATCTTGATATTATTCTATTACTGAAATTTCTTCTTAACTAAGACCTTTGTGTACAGTGCAAATGTGGCAGGTAAATCTAAAGCCATTCCATTCAAGAAAACAGTGGATTTTTTTAGTAAAATATTTTTGCCAGGTAGATTGTCACTAGGGAGCGTGGGAGATGTGTATGTGAAAAATCTGGCATTTGTCGTGGCTGGTTTGAGGGACATACTTCTGTGTTCTGTTTTAAAATCGTGCACTTACATTTTTAGAAAGGAAATAGAGACATTGCAGTCTGTGTCCCTACCAGTGCACTGGAGAGTACAACAGGCTGCTTTTCATGTATGGTGATAAGATATGTATGTCTGAATTCCCCCCAACCCAACTCCATCAGTGGGAAAAGACTGTCCTTTGTCAGGGAGAAAAGTTATGAAAGCTGTTCTTTATTCAGGATGGAGTGCTTCAGGGAAGAAAGAAAGTGACTTATGAGTGATTCATTTGGTCAAACATGTCAGGAAATTTTCCACTCTTCTATCAATCCTGAAGAAAATATAGTAGCCCAAAAAGTAGTAATTATTTTCATAAATTATATTCATGTGCTATATATTCATTATAATGTTAGAAGGGGTTTTTAGGTGCTTTTCTTTAAAGTATATAGATACTTTTCCTTGCATGCACGTTAGGTCAGTATTCCGTAATTTCCATCTCCTTCCCTAGACACTCCCTGAAGACCAGTGGTTTGAATCTGAAAAGGGGGCAATGGTGGTAAAATACCACCATTGTTAGTTCTGCTGCTGCCGGGTTCTCATGACCCTCAGCAACAAGAAGTTAATTCCAGAAACACAATTACAAAAATACCAATATGCTTGACCTGCCAAGTATTTCTGTTCAGCATGAGACTGTGGAGGGGGGTGATGGAGGACTCCCCACTGTCTCAAAGTCCAGAGAGATATGTAACTTTCTCATACCCACTCTCATGGTTTTGCTGCCATTTGCTGTGTAAGATTTGGAGTGACTGGAGGAGTAGCAGAGGTTCCTGGGGTGACAACAACATTCATCTTCTGGTTTTACATTTGAGATATATAAATTCTGTATTTGAACAAGCCCCGCTTCCATCAAATAGGCCTACACCAGAGCTTATTTTCCCAAGAGAAATGCAGTTTTGTTTTTTTAATTTCTTAACATTATGAGATACAAAACTGCTGATAAAATGGGGAGTCAGTGCTGGATACCATTTCAATCAGTCAGTTTGTATTTGACAGCTATTTAGAAAAGATTCTTGATAGGTCGTCTTCTTTCTGGAGCTTGGCTGTTCACTGATTTCAATGGTACAGTAATCTTTAGAAAATACACATCTTTTTCTAGAAGGTTATGGTATCAGACCTTTTTATAGTACAACTTTCTTCTTTTATTTTTTTTGACTGACTTTGCATGTTTCCTTGAGCATCCATGAGCTTCTTTCAGTTCTCAGTAGACAAATATTTCTCATTTCTCTGTGTGTACACATGGCCTCAGTTCTTTCTGCTTGTAGATGTTTTCTGTGTGACTAGAAGAAGGCTGATGCCTTGTCAGTATTCTACACCATGCCTTTATGGAGGATTCCTGTAAGCACTGTAATTATTGCTGATGTTTTCAGACCATAATATTGGAAACAAATCATAGTACTGTTTTTCCAGCAGCAGTATATGTAATACAATATTGTTTAAGTTTCTGTGCATTTAGATAGATGTGTTTATTGGTACTTATATTTTTCTATGATATGTAAGAGCTTATATAGACAGATACAAACATTGAATTTATTTGTCTGACCTTAAACTGTAATGACATTTTTCCATCCCAAGATTGCTGCTTAATATCAGTCATGGCATATTAAATTATGTAACTTCTCTCTTATTTCCTATTAGCTGTTTTGTGTGTGTTTTCATGTCTGTAATCCTACAGACCACTTTCCATATCCCCATGCAAGTGAATTTATTTACAACTATGCTACAACATTTATATAGAACGTTTATATCCACAATAAACGTTTAGGTGCTAAGTGAACACCATCATAATTCCCATCAATATAAACTTGTTGGTGGCTGGCCAGCAAATTCCTAAACATGGGAAATTTCTGGACTCAGTAAGGCCCTGGAGACTGGACTCCCATTGTTCTGCTTTCCCAGCTACTGTTGGATGTGGTGTTTAGTTTCAGAAATCAGTGAAGTCTCAGTTCTGAATTTTGTGCTATCACTTTTTGTTTGAATGAAAAAACATCTTTAAATATGTCCCATATTATAATGTTTTTAGGGATTCTGAGAATCTGGAGGACTTAACATTTCTATTTGTGCAATACTTGCCAGGCAATGGCTATATTCCATAGCAGTGGTTTGACTTCCGTTTGTCTTTATGTATTTTGTGTTTCTTGCATTTCTTGTCAGACAGATGTTCTGTCTTGCTCTTCCTGATTTCTTTCGTTTTTCTGTCATAACGTGACCAATTCCTGTGCTGCTGTGTATCATAATTCCTTTAAAAGTCCATCCATCACCTTGAGTCAGAATTCATTGAGAAATGTAGATTTCACTTCAACTGAAACTTATTTTAACAGCAAATTTGAAAAGTTTGAAAATGTAAACTTCAGAAACTGAAAAGACAGAAAAAAAAATATTTGTAAAATGTCATGGTTTTAAACCAGCCTCATGATTTTAAAGAAGATGCCTCTCTTATGATTCTTGAAATTCAGTTTTGGGATCATTATTTTCAAATAATAAAGAATTTGTGATAGTTTATTTTTATTGTTACAAGCTGCAATACAATATAATAAAATATGTTTTTATTATATACAGGCTACAGTATGATAGTGTAGGAGGTTCCTTGACTGACATTAAGCATCGACAAGAAGACTTCACTTCTGTAACTCCTTTGCATGTCCTGTTTACAGTTCAAAAGTGAAAATATTTTGATAATCAGACCATCCTGGTGCAGCTTATACTGCAAATGTGCAAAGACTGAATGCAGACATATGAATGAAGCAAGCAGCAATGGTATGAGAAGGGATCAGGAACATCCGCAATTCTCATGGCATGTGGTTCCAAAAAAACCCAAACTTGAGAAATAAATTTAATTTGCATAATAATCAATTTCATGTGAAATACTCTGCCTGTCATTCCAGTAGAGGGCAGTAATTTACATACAGTAATATCAATTAGTACATGTACACAGCAAGTATTGCAGAATACTGGACACACTAACTGGTTTTGTGAAGGTAGTGCAATACTCAAGGCATACTAAGTCCCTCAAGGACAGAATGCCATCCAGAAGTCTTATTTTTGGTGTCTTTGCAGCAGAACTTAATCACAGTTAATTACAGTAGAGTTCATGCAAGTAGTACTCAGCTCACTAAACTACATCACCTCCACATGCTCAGTGCTATATGCCAAAGTGTGCAACACATGCCCCCAGAGTAATGCCAGAAAAAAAACAGACTGAAGGACTGTGCCATAACCCTTGCATTACTTGGGTCACTTAAATCAAGAAGACGTGCCAAAAAACATGCGTTTGGCTCCCAAGATAATCAATGAAGTCCGAAACTATGCAGTGCAGATACGGCCTCTCTCACCTGCAGGGTGCTAGTCTGGAGCAGTGTGTACAAATGAACTCTCCATACTTTGGCACAGAATCCTGAAATACTTTCAGCAGTTACTTCACATAGCACTGCAGAGGTAGACCAAAATTCATGAGAACTAAAGAACTGAGATGTTTTCAGCTAGCATGCCAATCAAAACTGAAATATACTCTGCTGTATATAGTCATTGGAGTGAATCATATTGCAATGGAGAATTTCATTGAATACTGATTTTTTTTTTCTCTATTGCTGTTGAACAGTAAATATATAGAAACATTTTTGTGTCCAGAAATAATTTTTACAGATTCAGTAACATGATGTAGTGCAGTGGAAGAGGAGGCACTGAAACTTACAATCATTTGTGTTTCTTTAATCTGTAAGAAATTGATTCCTAATCTATTTAAAAAAAGGTACCACTTGAAATTTATGCTTAGCTAAAAATTGTTTAAACTGTATTTTTTAGCAGCAAGGGAAGTTCACTAACTCCAGAATAACTTTCTTAACTCTGTCAATACTTCACAAATTTTACTTGTCACAAATGTAAAATGATGTGGGGATCAGTTTCTTCCGTTGCTTGAGCTAAATGAATGGCATTGGTGCTCCAAGAAGCCAAGCAGCATGTTTTCTGGTGAGGAGGGACTCACATCCCAGGCTGTGATGATGCAGAAGACACTGAACCTTTGCAGGTCATTTAATAAGGAAGCACTTAAAAAAACCCAGAAACCAAAACAAACCAGGACTGGAGTATTGATTTTGTTATAGGAAGAATTTAAGGGGAAATTGCCTTCAGATCAGAAGCATAGTTCAAGCCTACCTTATATCATATGTAGATCTGTCTGAATCTGAGCTAAGAGTAGCTTGAAATCACCTTGTATTTGGTCTTCTGTTGTTGTCATGTAACTGCCAACTCCAGGAAGGGGATAGCATGAGGGAATGTGGAATGAGTTAAGTCAAAACTGATGTTACAAATCATACTTCCTTCAGTCACAAAACTGAAAAGTTACACTTAGCATTACAAAAAAAGTTCCTAAAGATTTAGGAACCTCCTGCATTGGTTCATAGCTTGGACTTCCTTAGTGTTGTGTACGTGTGGATTCACTGCATGGACGAATGAGGACCTGAGCATTTGTCCCCACTTTCAGGTTATTTTCAATATGCCACATTCCTCTGGTAAATGCACCTCTCATTCCCCATTCCAGTCCCACTCATCTTGATCTGAATGACGTGTTGTTTCATAGCTTATCCAGAATAATGCTGTAATAAATTATTTGAGACTGTGAGCCATTTATGTGTCAGTTGACTGCTGAAAGAATATGTGATTGGCATCTCATGGTCTTGCTCATTTTAAGAGGGCTCCTTAATGTAAGGACAGATTTTATCTAAATAAATCAATTTTGCAGGGAGATTTCAGCCATCACATTTGTAGTAAGAAAGAAACTTTTATTTATGACATTGGGAAGACCACAGCTGGGAACGTACCCATTGCTAGACTCAAACATATGGATTCTGACCACTCCATGAACTATTCACACTCTTTTTAGCCAATACGTTGCAGCAGTCCCAACCTGCAAATGCTGCTTCAGAAACAAATACAGAACTATCTGTCTGTCTCAAGGCACAAAGCAAGAGAGTCATGACTTTAAAATACTGTGGGTTGAGTATGCATATGATACTCACTTGATATTTAGGAAGGAGTGCTTTTAATGGAGAATAGTTATGCATTGATGCAACAAACGTTCTGAATTACAAATAAAGTCATAGAGGGTAGGGTGCCTTTGTAGGTGTAGTGAAGTGAGGATTTTCAGCAAAGGCTAACAGTTTTTTTCAGGAAACAAAAATGTTTTCTGTTTGTGGAAGTCACTGAGAGAAGGTAAATGTGCATCTTCAGAATAGGTCTCTAAATAAAGTAGCAGAAAGAGAAGAAAATGATACAATATGGGCAAGCACTAGAGGAGCTGATAGTTACCAGAAAATCGATGAGACTGTTGTATAATAGTGTAAATTGTGATTCAGTTCCTGTACTTTCAAGTAAAACCAATGCATGGCACGTGTTATTTCTCTTCAATTTTTGAACTTTAATTTGTAGCTTTAGAATTTTACTGAACATCACTGTATTTCTGGTATCATAGGGAGGTAAAATGACAACTGATTCCTCTTTTCTGCATTATTTATTACTTCATCCACCTTTACCTTACCTTCTCTTACAGCTGAGATTTTCAAAGCCCCATGACAGCATTGAGCCCATCAGCTACCTCTGAACAGACTGGGAGATTATATAGCC
Source organism: Microhierax caerulescens (assembly GCA_035590215.1). Taxonomy (NCBI): domain Eukaryota; kingdom Metazoa; phylum Chordata; class Aves; order Falconiformes; family Falconidae; genus Microhierax; species Microhierax caerulescens. Next base: position 24,788,576 of record JAVJGJ010000014.1, on the reverse strand, counting down.
AAAAAGACACAGTCAGCTTTCAAAATGTCAGTAATCACCATTAACAAACATAACCGAACATATGCATGTTGAACCTCTACTTGAATTTCTGCCACATGGTGAGGTGTTTGGGGTTTTGCCCAGTTTCTTTCCTGGGAAGAACTTTTACAGCTTTTACAGCTTTGTTATCATTTAAACATTTGTCCCATTATTATTTTTTTTTCTGCCAGTTACATTAAGGAACATAAAGAGCAACTTTTTCAAAATCAGCAGAAACACTCTGGATTCTGCTGTAAGGTTGGTTTGTATCTTCCTGACTTGACTCACTCCATCCATCGCTCCTGAAAATAAAGAAGCATTAGTTTGTAGAGAGTCAGAAGCATATAGTTTTACATTAGCTTGGCAAATGGATATTTTGGTAATTCCAGTTTCTCTCTATATTACATCCCTAACCGTTGCAAGTGCTTTTATTTCAGAACAAAACCAATAATTTGATTATGGCCTTAATTCAACAGAGCACTTAAATACTTTGTAAATGTAAACGGTTAAGCATTTGACTGGTGGACTCATCTGTTTTATTACATTTAACCTCTAAACCAACAGCATATTCTTTTAAAAAATATTATCTATTAAATCAACCTGGTAGGGTGCATGAGTTTATCAGAAACGTTAAGGTACCAGAACATCCATATTTCTGGTGTACAATAAAATAGAGGATACTATACCTAATCTGATTCCAATAGAAATCAAATACATTTCAGAATCTGGGTTAGACAAATAAAAACTGACCACCAAATAAAATTGACTCTGAAGCACCTGCTTTGTCTGGTACAAAACTATAAACATGCGTAATTACAAAACAGCCTAAGCTGGTTCTTTTGAAGGGACACTCAACAATAAGGACAGCAGGACAAGTGTAACAAAGCCAAGGTATATACATTAATCGTGGCATGGCAGAATTTTAAAGAAACTATCAAATTCAGAGAGATTATGAAATAGCTGGGATGAATTGTAGGTAGGAATTGTTTTAAATCTCTGGATTCCAGGTCACAATAGAGGCTATAACACAAGGCACTCCCTCGCTCTTTCACTCCTTCATGTTGCTTTCTCTTAAGGGAGGAACCATTATGTCTTCTTTTATGGAAAGCATCAATTGGTGCAGTCGTTAGGCATCTTGAAGCTGGGAAGAAGTTTATTGCTGTGACAGACTGGGCAACATATGGAAGGAAGTAAGACATTCTCCAGAGACAGATTAAGTTTTTGCCAAGGCATTTTATTGAAATTTTGGAAAATAAACAGGTCATTAATTGGGTCCAGATTTAGCTACTGCAAATTGTGCAAAGATGTTGCAAACCAGATGCTTTCCTCTATTTGTTTTTACAACTTTTTCTATTTATGGATGCTCTTATTTAATGACTTATTTAATAGAGGGCATTGTTTTGCACCTGAAGTCTCATCTCTCAATTTTGCCAGTAGATGCCTGAGTAAAACATACACGTCCACAGAATTTCAGGGGCTGAAACAGTAACATGCTAAATAGGAAATAATCAGTAGGAAGTTATGGAATACAGTAGTTCTTATAAAGTTAATAGTTAATTCTTCCCTGGGTTCCTTAGCATATAGCAGTTTTCCATCTTTATTCAGACCCCGCTAGTGAAATGGTGGAGACAAAGACGCTCATCCCAAGGACAGCATTCTAAGACTTGGCTTGCAGATGAAGGTGTGAATACAATCCATGTCAGTGTTTCCCTGGCTTTCCTGAGGTATGCAGCATAGCCGCTGATGTGCCTGTCAGCCCTGTTAAAGCACAGTTTCAACTTGATCTCCAGATCAAGGCTGGATCCAAAAATGGGAATGTAGCAGCCAAGTCAGCAAAGCTGTGCCAGCTGACAGAAATACTTAAAAAAAGAAATCTTCATTCCTTTTCCACTTACGTTTCTTTTAGTCCGTGGAGTACAGGCATTATGTTATGCTATATCCACACAATCTTGATTCATGTTATAAATAACGTACAGGGTGGAAAGCATCTGCCCTGACTTGAAAGCAGTGAGTCTAGTGGGGATGCCTTCTAAAAGGATTGATCTAGTCACACGAGGTCGTTTACAGTCAAGACAGAAATAGGTACCTTTGAAAGCGAGTCCTGTCATCCTGAAATAGGTGTGTGAGACAAGAGGGATGAATTGCCCTCTGGTGGTGCTTATTTCTTCCCATAATCCTCACCAAGTGACAGCACGAAAAACCTGCCTGCATCAGTGACAGGTGGGGAAAAAAACACTTCTTCAGCTGCCACCCGAGTGCATTTGATATGGAAATCAGTGAGCCACTAGCATTGGAGACATTTAATTGTAGAGATTGCTGCTTATAGTATCTGGCTTTGTTTTAAGGTACCTGCTCAAGCAAAGAGATCAGGAGATGGAGCTGACAAGGCGCCTGTGACTTCAGTGGCACTTGAACATGCACTTTTAAGTTCTTATGTTCCAGCAGTAACCAGCCAGTGCACCTGAACCCTGCATAAATGTATTTATCCTTTTGCAGTTCATTCTGAGGAGTCAGATTGTGAATTACACATCTTTAGACGACACACCAGATTTATCGTTAATAAAAGCCGTGTGATTGTATTTGTGATCCCTGACTGGTTTAGCTAAGTAACAAGGGCAGCAGCCATGCAGATTTTGTACTGCATGCTTTAAAGTGTGTTTTGAGGTTTATTTTTCAAACTACTAGTTAGTTAGCCACTGTGTGAATATTTGTTGTACTTTGTACAGTGTCCTTGGTCAGAGCAAAAGTCCATCAGCCTCAGGTATACTGTTTTTCACAATAGCTGCTAGTGAATACCTAGGAGGGAGTACAAGGACATTGCAGGCTTATGGTATAACCTCTTAGCTTCCGGGTTTCGGTAAATAGTTATTTGCTGATGTTGTTAACAAGGCTGCCAATTAGGAACAAAGTTAAGAGGGAGGTTTCCGATGTGGCTGTGCACTTCCTAGCAGAGTTACACCTAAGCTGGTGAGACACAGAGTCTGTTTCCCGTTTGTAACGTTCTGGAGACATGTAACCCCTCACATCACAATTGCTATTTTAAAAAGTTATTTTCAAATCATTCACAGGTGTCACGGCCAGAGTTGCCTCCCTGTCACATGAACTGTCACTAGTCTGAACAAAGTGGGAACAAAGTTTATTTTTAAAGCAATACAGGCTTACTAGTGGTTTGAAACGAAAATGTTCAGAACTCATTTGGTTTTAATTTCTCGTCCAACTTACTATGTTTAATAACATATTAGGAACCAGCAAGTATATTATTTGTCATACGTTCCCCAGGACATAAAAGGAGGAAAAATAAGGACTGAAATACATGAATCTCTGGTTCATTCTTTTGCAATCTTTTGTACAGAGTACATACAAAGTACTCTAAAGCCAATTCTGATCTCAGTACACAACTGCAAATCCCGAGCGCTTATAGGGTAATCAGTGATTTCTGGTTTGGAGTAAAAGGCCTCCACAGCAACATGGTCTGGAAACTCTTTTGTCAAAACCCACTTTTGCCTTAATTTAATGTCCTTATAGCTGAGAAAAGCACTTACCTGTCAAAATCTAATTGAACAAGAGGAGGGAAAAAAATCAGCAACTGTAAACAGGACCAACCTTTTCCAAAGGTCAGGTGCAATTTCAGTTATGCAATTTTTAGTTGCCCGACTTGAGAGACTTCAAAGACGTCTTGTGTTCACACTGAGGAAACCAGCACTCCCAGAAAGTCAGAGCTTTGCAAGTGCATGGAAAATGGACCAAAGATGAGTAGTTCCTTTTGAAGGTTTTGGCCGAGGAATTTTTCCAGTAAAACTACATTCCATAAACATGGAGCAACAACTTAAATAGACACAACAAATGAGGAACACTGTGGGGTTGATTTGAAAGAGCGCTGTATATTCAAAAAGTGGGACAGGGAGGAAGCCTGGTAGAGGGACGTGATAGGATGCCAGGGTAAACACAGGGTAGACGGCAGTATTTTCATCACACTGGAATTGAGAGAGTAAAAAAGAAATTGACGGCTGGTATGGACCCTGTCAACCAACTCTCTTGGTCTGCCTATTTTGAACAGAGGGGGAATCAACAGAGAAGTTGTGGTAAGTGGCTGCTGAAGGAGGGTGTTCGAGGGAGTGTGTAGGTGTACAGAGCTCGAGAGAGGAGAGGTGGGGAAGGAGAGTGTGTTCCAGGGCAGTACAGCTGATTTGGGGGGTGGGAGGGAGAAGGAGGGAATGTCTGCTGGAGAATAATTCACCCCACCTGCACTGCTGCAGGTTCTAGGCTCTCTCTGGTCCTTCCTGCTCACTAGAAGCATTTTTCAAAGGCAGGTTGTGGGCAAGGAGAGGAGCAGGCTGCCTGCTCTTTCTCAGGAGAAGCAGTGTGGTGGCTGGCAAGGGAGCTATTTGGCAGGTTTCCACACAGTAAAAAAACCCCACACCTGTAGCTTGTTGGCCAAAATTACTTTATCCAGTGAGACACGTCAGCTCTGCGGTGTCTATATAGCATAGTGCAAATTATGGGTAAAAAAAAAAAAAAAGAGAGCAAGAAAGATACACAGTGTCTAGAAATGGAAAGCTCAAGTTGTGCACAGAACAGTTGATTGTTGGGAGACATAAAATCCTGGTCAGGGGTCTGTCCAATTTCTTAATATCTACTTATATTGTAAACTGTTCCACTGCTGGTTTATTGTGAAAGGTCTGCCAGGGATTACTGGGCTTTTATTTTAGAAAAAAATAAAATAGTAATAATAGTAAATATGTATGTATGTATATATATATATATATATATAACTGAGACTCCTAAATCTTCTGATATGAAAAAATAGTAATTTGGGATTAAAAGCTATGGGCATCACATATTCTGTTTCAGACATATAGGGCAACTAATGTACCATACAGAGTACAGTAATTGTACAGTTTATGGGTTAGTGCATATTGCTCTGCAGAGCCCCATGTACAAACACTACGTTCTTGCTACACTGTATTTATAAGATCTAAGATCTGATAACATGCATTTAATAACATATTGGGAAATCTGTGGCATTCTGCAAGTTTAGGCAATGTGTCTAATCTGAAGGAACCCACTACAGGTGTAGAACCATTTTGAAGGGTATTTATTTTCTCCTTGGTTCAGGCAGTTACAGTAGACTTTAGCCTGCCCCCAGTGGACTGACATTGCTTGTAAGGAAAATTAATCTGTCTACAAAGTTATATTTCCTTTTTTTTTTTTTTTTTTTTCATGTAGCTTAAGTAAGTCAAAGATTACTGTTAGCAGTCAGGAAATTGATACAGAGAGAGGTTATACAACTTCCCTGAAATCTTCCAGCAAGTGACTGCCAGGTAGCCCTGTGCCCTGACCATCGTGTCTGTCTGCGTCACAGGGCCAGAGACTGAAATCATGCAATAAATATTCATTGATTTCAAGCAGCCTGGAGAATTTCATGTTCCCATGCACCAGTCCCAGGCTGCTATGTTTGAAATAGTGTTGCCAAGGGCTATTCTGTTCTTGGGGTATTTTTTGTTTGTTTGTTTGGGTTTTTTTAATTTTTACAAAATCATAACTTTGTCATTACCTCTCTAGCACAGGGATGAAAAAACCCTCTCTCAAAACCAGATCAAAACATGAATATTTCCTCTTTTGCCCATTTCATCACCAAGGTATTGGAGTCCTGTTGAAAAGAAAATAAATAGTGAAGCCCTCACATGAAGGCTGCAAAGGCATCATGAACCTTCAATTGAAAGAGGAATGTTTGCCTGTGACACCAGTAGTAGGGCTGTGTAGGGATTTACAATATATTTGGATAACATGAGAAACTAAGATTATCTAAACACTTTCTTATGTTATCACAGTATTATTCAAACACTTTGTTAGTGAGACTGGGAGATTAAGGTATGTGTTAGCCCACCGCTACTTAAATATATTTACACAGTTCCTGTGGGTTTAGTTTTAGGAACTTGGGTATAGATTTAGCAGATGGAGTTCCACTAAGGGTATGGAAACTATGTTTAGCTCATTCCTGTCATAATACTCTCCAAATGCTTTGGCAGAGGAGGTCTGCCACCTGAAATGTCTTCCTCCCTTTTGACATCTATTTATTTCCAATATTTTTTTTTTTAATTTACTGTTGAGAACCACTGTCTTTAAGGACTTCACACTATGGCATGCTGGCTATTCTTGGCTTGTGAAGAGTTCAGCTGAGGCCAGTGGAGTCTATATTTGTATGCTGGTGTGGTTTGACTGAGAAAAAAATTGGCGTTTAAAACTGAACAGGACTGAGACTATAATGCCTAAATTAGCAGCCAGGCGCTGGACGAAAGAACCGACCCCTTCCAATGACTTTACCCACTGGCCAGGAGCACCTGGTCCCTTCTAACCCCCTGGGAGAGCAGAAGGGACAGGAAGGTCACATCCTCTGAGCCCATCATTGTGGCTAAAGGACCACCAGCTTACACTTCACCAGCAAATGTGACAAGAGGGCACAGAAAGGTTGCACCCAGGGAATACTGGCTATTCCGCAGGCTCCAGCCACAGACCACAGGAGCAGTTATTTTGATGCATTTATGCACTAGCAGTGCTGTTAGGATCCCGCTTTTACATAGTCCATGGGCTGGGTGTGGTTTGGTTAGCTCACCTAAGAATACAGACCAGCTACTCCAGGTCAGACCACAGCTCCATCCAGCTCAGTGTCATGCATCAGTCAGTGGGCAGACACCACTATTTGGGGAAAAATACAGCACTGAGATAAGCATGTAGTGATGCTGTATACATTATATATCCTACCCATGTTCATGTGGTTCAGGGAGGTCCTGAGCCATGAGCTGGAATTTTGTGCTTAATGGCCCTTGCTGGATTTTGCTTCCAGGAATTTACTTTTTTTGAACTCTTCTAACTTCTGGCAGCCAGAGCATCCTCTAACAATGACTTCCAGGGATCAGCTACGCAAATATGAAGAAATATTTATGTTAGTTCGTTTTGAACCTGCCCCATGATCATTTCACTTACTGTTCTCAATTTCATCCACCGTAAGAAAAACCCCAGCATTACTTTGTGGTGGGCAGACCTCTGTAATAGCATAATGTTTGTGGGTTTGCTCTCAATTACTTTTCTAAAAAGTTTTAAAATCCTCTTTGCTTTTTTTGTTCCTACTGAACGCTTGTATTGCATTTTCATAAACCTATCCAAGATCTGTTTCCTCAGTGATAATAGCTTCATTAAATCTCATCAGTGTGCACTGTGTACCTTTAGGGTGTTTATTCTCTGGTGCATGTATCAGTGCTCAAAAGCTAGTTTTAATGCCTTCTCAATCAATATTGTAAGAATCTTCAATATTTTCAACCATTTTCTATTTTGACTACCAGACCAATTTAGTATTGTCATTACATTTTGCCACCTCACTACTCAGTCCCTTGATAAAAATCATGTACGGATAGTGGACAAAACAGGTTCCAGTGCTAATCTCTGTGGGAGTCCACCAGGAACCCCACCTCATTGTGAACATAGAATATTTATTACTACTTTTGTTTCCTGTCTTTAAGAAGCCATTAAGCTACAAGCGGCCTTTTCCTTTTCATTCCTGATAGCTGAGCTGCTTTGTCATCACCTGGTAGAGGATCTTGGAGGAGCCTTTTTCAAAGCTGTTACTATTCATTTTGTTGATCTAACATCCCTGAGCTCCTCTATGGGAGACCTGATGAGAAGAATCACTCCAGCTTTCTTGCCATGACCCTCATCTTCACTTTTTGCATGTGTCCTTATTTCTGTAAGTTTGCCCAAATGGCTGGTGGGGCAGTTACCTCCCTTTTCTCCCTGCCATCCTTTGTGCCCAAAAACGCACGACTGTTGTACAGAGCCTGCATATAATTTCTGATCCTCTGCTTGTATTAGAGCTGCCTTCTGTCGTTTGGCCAGATAACTAGTGCTTTTGCAATCAGGAGGTACATTTTATATCAGTACTATCCACTGAATATTTGGGTCTTAAAATGCAAATGGTTAGTCCTCTGGTGCTGGAATGGGGACACTAGAACAGAGGGAAAGGGTGTAATGAATATTCAGAAGCCTCTTCTAGTTTGAAAATTATCAAGGGCATCTATAAGCCTGTCTTTCATGCATAAGAAGAAGGCTTGCTTAGTAATATTCATTTTAAAATCTCACTATCAGTTGACATAGCAGCTGACTTGCCTCTAAAACACGTCAGTATTGGGCTTTCCAGTGAAACGATCCTCTGTTGTAACGCCGTGCAGCTATTAGCCATCTCCATCTCACTTCCCAGCAATGTCGAAATCTCGCATAAACTGTCCTTTTGCCCCAGTCCAATTCCTGGCAGCCCCAGATGAGAACCAGAGTCTCTGTGCCCCAGCACAGCCTCAGGAAGACAGTCAAAGTGCAACTCAGCTGAAGGGAAGCATTTCTGGCTGCTCTGAAGACCCTGCTGTTTCATGCTCTGTATAAATGAGTTTGCAGCCTGTAGTAATCCCAGCTCAGCTCTCAAACAAATGTTTTCTTCAAACATAAAATACTTTTCCTAAACAGCAAGCAGTGAACTTCTGCTTTTAAAAGGTCTGGTCCCAGAGATAGAATTCAAAACACGTGAAGTGAAAGCCCTGTCATAAACACAGCTTTGGGTTCCCCGCATATGACTTTTTTTCTCTTCCTGAATTTGAGAAAGGGGGAATTGCTTACTGTTAGCACATGAGCTGCTGTGTAGCCATCTCTGTAAAGGCAGATATAGGTAAGAAATACAAGATGTGTAGGTAGGATAAGGATAAGATATGTGGATAGGACTCCAATATCCAATATGAGATATATTGCATATATAGGATATTAGAGTTTGGCTATAATCCAACAAATCCTGAACTATTCTTCTATCTGCATAATTACAGAATGGGATCCAGAGATCAACAAGTTAAAAGCACTTGCCTGATTTTTTTTCTTCTGTGACTTGGAAGCGAGAGTTTCCGGCTTCTTCTAACTACATGTCACTAATGTTAATAACAACTGTGCTCCTTTAGTGGTTGGGAAGCTGTGTCGTTCTCATAGCACCAGTGTTTTCAAATGAAGAGAAGCCATCAAGTTGCCATTTAATTTTAGATGTGATATAACAAGATAAGTGCAAGTAACAATAAGAGGGAAACAGGTCACTGCAGGAAGATCAAGTGCCTGATTACTGTGTGAGAACTGCAGGTTCAATCCAAGCCCAAGGAACTCTGTGCCAGGTACAACATCATGGAGATATCTCACAGTTAATTAGGAGGGGTGCATTATAAGATGTGAGCAAGCAGCCCTGTATATATATATATATGGGAATACAAGTGGGAAAGTGCTGTTCATCTCAATTTACCCTCAACTACACCACTGCCTATACCCATTGCCTGATGCGTCTGTGAGTAATACCCTAAGGTCAAGGTGGTGTGTAGAAACTCACACTGTTTTGCTCAAAAAAGCTGGTCATAAGTGGATAATTTGTTATCAGGTATCTGTTTTAGCATTTCTAGAGTACACCACACTGTTCTCGCCAGCTACAGCACCCCACTGTTAGTGAAATGGAAGATCTCAAGTATTGCTTGTAATACTTTGGCATGTATGGGTAGACCTGTGCAGCGAATGAAGAGACGGGACACAGCTTGATGCAAGCAAGATGTCAACTTTATTGTACACCATTACAGGTTTATA